>OX457144.1:5955524-6333024 GCA_949752895.1 Dendrolimus pini
ATTATATACTTATAATAATCATATATAATGATGTTTGATAGAGCAACACAGGACATTATTTATTATTACTAGTATTTGACCCTGACTTTGTCTATGTTGGATAGGTAATAAACATTACAGGTAGTTTGCTCATTATAAACTCAATGGTTATTTTCAGCAGGGTAATCAATTTTTTAGTATGAAAATATATGAATCTATGAATCTAACTATAAATCATGTTGTGTATGACTTTAGGATACAAAGTACTGCAGATTTTAAGTAGATGAATTTACTATTGATCAGCGAAAACCGTAGTTCCAGTGAGCTTGGCCAGCAAAGGCTTAGCCTGCTCAATGACAGAGGCCATAAATTTTAAGGATGTTTTTAAAATATTCAATGTAAATCATATTCCTAATGTGTTTATTTTGTATACTAGGCGCCTGGCCAGGGTATGCCTCCCCCGCACCACGCGCTGCCCCCCCACCAGGGGCCCCCTCGCCCCGCGCCCATGCCCCAGCATCCAGGTATGAACGGCTTTCCAGGTACGGATATATACACCATTTTTTTTATAGGTGATGGACTAACACTAACGCATAAGAGCTATATAGCTATATGTTATTGAAATTTCCTTTGTTCTTTCACTGGACTTCAGAGATACACTTGTTTTATAGCAGGTTCCTATATCATACAGACCATTAATTTGCCTCACTATTGGTTAAAATTTGACATATTATACTCCATACAAGTAATGTCAGAAGTCAACCGCTGGTAAGGCAAGTGAGTGAATCTTATACTAATATATAATATATAAAGTGGATGGATGCAGAAGTCGCGGAAGGCCACGACACACCTTCCATGATCAAATTGATCGTGTACTAGCAGAAGGTGATGTCAGGAGCCTTAAGAGCAGACGAGCGTGCATGACAAGAGCTATGAATGTCAAAGAAGCAAGTGAGGTGTGTAAGAATAAGCCTAAATGGCGCTCTGTTGTTCGTGCCTACCCCGCAAGGGACCTGGCGTGAAGTTATGTATGTATGTATAAAGCTGAAGAGTTTGTTTGTTTGCTTGAACATGCCAATCTCAGGAACTACTGGTCTGATTTGAAAATGATAAATGCAGTGTTAGATAGCCCATTTATGGAGGAAGACTATAGGATATATATCATCATGGTAAGACCAATAGGAGTGGAGCACCAATGAAGAATGTTTCCGAATCGGGGTCTTTTTTCACTATTTCACGCGGACAAAGTCGCGGGCAGAAGCTAGTAGTAAAATATAGGTACTGTCCATTAGTTCATACAAATGGTTTTCGCACCTTACTACCCATTCTGCCTTGTCACTGTTTATAATTTGATAGAAACTCCTACAGTTATGTTAATTTTGTACTAATGGTAAGGGGCCGTCTATATACCATGTCACATGTTGAAGGGGGACAGGGTAATTAGAGGGGTCCACTAAGTGTGACAACGGGTGGGAGGGGTCCTAAATTTTGTAATGTCACTATAGGGTTCAACATACGTTTTTCTGACACTGCAGCCTACTTTAATATTATAATATTAGTATAAATAATGCTCACAAATACTTCGTGATTTGTTGCTATTAAGTCGCTACGAGTTGCTATTACTCGAAACCTACGACTTTTCAACTACCACTAAATTGAACCCAGGGATCAGCATCCAAGATCTAATATGTAAGATAGTACGAGAATAAATCCTTGAAAGCAACAGGGTGTATTTTCTTCACTGTAAGAAAGCACCAGCACTCCACCAACTACTGCCAGCATCCACCATTACAAGCAACAAGCAAGCAAATGTACAGTCACATTTCAAAATTAATATATTTAAACTTTAAGACACGAAATTTGAACTATTAACGAAGAACTTCAAAACATTTGCAACAACTCTATTTGTATGAGCAAAGTGTTTAACCTTTAAAAGGGGCCAAATTTAATATTATTGTTGGCCATAATCTGCCAGCTGCCATCAGAATTGCCGCGCCAAAACCAAGAGAATTATATCGTCTCTTTTACTCTAATACAAATTCTGTGTAGTTAGAGTGAGAAAGCGTCAATTCTTGACCACAATTTTGTGGTGCTTCCCAATTAGACGTGTGTGACAGTTCGGCAACAAATTTGGTGGTTCCGTCTTAAAAGGTTAAATTATTATTAAAAGGTAAAATAATTTAAATAGAAATAAAACTAATTATGGAACTGTTGTTTTAATTTAATAATTTCTTTATATAAAAGTGCAAAATATGTGGTGTCACACTGGTAGTGAGGAAAGAGTCTCATGAGTGTGACCAGCTGTGACAAGGACTAATAAGGATGGAGAGGGGTCAAAAATCATGAAATATGTTTGACTTAATTTTTGGATGGCCTATAATATAAGAGATTGAGAAAGAATAGTATAAGAAAGATATTAGCTATAAACAATAAAAACATAAGCAAGCATGCCACGATTATAGCAAGTGGAGATCATTTGTTAGACAGACAAAATAGATAATCTTTATGGAAGATAAGGTTATTTTGTCTGTGTAAAAAGTAATGAAATTGACAATAGGGGTGTGTCATGGTAGTGGTACATTTGTGGGCTGTTATTATTATTTATTATTACAAGGTCTATATTTTAACTTGCTTTCCTTGTGAGGCAGTGTAGAGTGACTTTGTGTTGTGTTCTGGCAATAGTGACCGGGTTCCAGTTTTTCCTTCAAGGCCGGTAGCACCTTGTCAGCCTTCAGGCTGTCTGCTATGCTTCAGCAATAATAAAATTTAGAAAAACTACATGCAAGTATAGTAGTTTCGAAAAATGACCTTCGGTGGCACTTGTTTGAGTAAAAATTTGATTTGAATTATGCCAGGTGCCTTACTACACAATCATTTAACATATTACTACTTATAACATAATCTTAAGATTATGAATAAACACACATATAAGTAATGTAATTTTTCTACCAATGGAAATTGATGGAGTAACACTGCATGATGTGATTTAATATATAATGCTGAAATATAGAATTCTATTAGTCTCAAAGTCTATTAGTACCAAAAATATAGTGCTAAATGAGTTTGTGCCTTGTCTTCAGGTGTGGGCGGCGGTGCCCCCGCTCCCCATGTGAACCCAGCCTTCTTCAGCCAACAGCCTCCTGGCGGGCCCGCGCCGCCCGTGCAAGCTCCTCAGCCTGGACCACCGGGTAAGAAAAACACCTATAAATATCTTTCAATTCGAAAAAGCTCCCCCACAGACATATGTTATATAATAATTATATATAGATAATACAATAGAGATGTATGCATGTTTTTTTATTATATCGTTACGAATTTGTAGAATGTAAATTCGAAAATGCCGTTGGAATTAGCACAAATTGTATTAGAAGTACACACATAATTCACAATTGTTACAAGCATAGCCGAGTACAACAAGACCAAACCGTAGGGCATGAAATCGTTATCACATAAATCGCGCCAAGTTAGTCGTTATAAGATACTCGCTCCGAAAATGCACTAGGTAACGCTTCTATCGCAGTCAGAACACAAGTGAACATTTTCCGACTGACCGACTTATCCATTTGTAAATTAGATATGGCCTTCTAGCCATATATCCTCCCTGGTTCTTGAAATCGTTAAATGGTCGGCTTAATGGCTTCTCAGAATTTGCATAATATACAAACAGATGAAAGAAGGTTTTATCATGTCATACGGCAGCGTTAACAAAGATTAACGCGAACAATAGATCACTCAAATTCAAAGTGGTAAAAAAGTACAAATTAAAAAAAGGGCGTGAACAGATTACCTAAAGTCTAAACGAGGTAGGTAACGTATCGGCTCCCCTTGAGTTGCAGATGCCCATTGGCGACGGTAGCCGCCTGTCACCAGGTGGTCCGTTTGCCAGCTTGCCTACTAGCAAACATACAAAAAAAAAAATTTTACACTTCGCATATCCAGACTAAGCAAAGTCCGAAGATTGATTTTTAGAAATTTCATCAATTTACATACATACATAAAAATAATATTTTTTACACTTCGCATATCCAGACTAAGCGAAGTCTGAAGATTGATTTTTAGAAATTTAATCAATTTACATACATACATAGATACATACATAACTTCACGCCAGGTCCCTTGCGGGGTAAGCACGAACAACAGAGCGCCATTTAGGCTTATTCTTACACACCTCACTTGCTTCTTTGACATTCATAGCTCTTGTCATGCACGCTCGTCTGTTCTTGAGGCTCCTGACATCACCTTCTGCTAGTACATCGACGGGTGCAAAATAAATAAAGTTATCTACAAAATGATGATTTTTAGTTTATTGTACAATCGTTTTAATAAAACAATTCTTTACAATATGACATTATTTGTTTTGCATATATCACATTATTTCAATAAATTTTCATACGTAAAAAAAGCCAGCTACGTATGTTCTTTCAAATACTACGAAGTTAATACGACCATCTTTTCGCTCTCCTGTAAAGTAGCTATTTTGCAGATATCTCTTTTTACTTTGCACCCGTCGACATGATCAAATCAAATTTCATTAATTTATTATATTAAAAATAACATGGCATCCATATCTTCGTCGTTTGAAGATACATTTACGCGATTGACTTGAATGTTTACATCTTGGAAACAAAATCATATACCACCTCAATATTTATTGTTGCCAAACAAAAAAGAATGGGGATTTTTTTGTAATATACTCTAAACAATGGACCATTTCTGATCAATTGGACAAAGTTTCGGTTTTCAAATTTTTATTTATTAAACTAGCTTCTGCCCGCGACTTCGTCTGCGTGGTGCGGTTTTTTTAACTATCCCACGGCAACTATTTCAGGATCAAAGTGTCCTATATGTTGACCAGGGATATAAGCTACCACCATACAAAATTTCATGCCAATCGGTCCAGTCGTTTCGCAGATTAGCCGGTACAAATAGACAGACAGAGAAACAAAAAATTTGAAAAAAATCTAAATTAGTTCTATTTCACTTCTGACTCGGTTTTTAAAATTTTTTTTCATTATACAGAAATTTGACCTCTACAATTTTACTATATGTATAGATATGTTATTTGTCTAAACTAAGGTCTCACACTTTATAATTTTAAAGAAATGTGTTTTTAAATAATAGTCCAATATTTCACACAGAATTCACATAAACAATCCAATTGTTATATTGAATATCCAATTGTTATATTGTATATGTCTGTATGTAGTTGTCTGTAAACTGACTTTTTCGAGAATAAACCAAACATGTAAAATTGCAGGTCCTGGGGCTCCATATGGACATCCCCACGGAGCACCCCCGCCGGCTCAAGGACCTCCTCCTGGGGCTAGGCAGCCTTATGGAAGACCTCCTCAGGTAAATATTTGTAAAATTTTATAAAATAATCTAGATCTTCAACTATAGCACTAGACAATAAATTCACTCTCGAATTGCACATTGAATGTAATGTTGTGTTGTGTGATATAAATAAAGACAAGATCCGAAAGTTCACTAATGGGAGTTTATCCGGTGTGGGGCGACTAAACCCCGTCGTATAGTATTATACAAAATATACTTCTCATCGGAAGGTTTAGTTTGCGCAGGCGGATTTGTTTTCGACATGTAAATAGTCTACAGGGAACTTAATGCGAAAGAGAAAAATGCAGTGTTATGTGCTATGCATTTAAAAACGAAAAGGTATTTTCATCAAACTCAAAAAATGCACTTACGAGGTATACATTGTTCGAAAGTTAAAAATTACTCACCACACAATAGAACGTGCATAAATAAGTGCATAGGTGAAAAATAAAAAATATATAAGAATTCAATCAGAGTTTCAAATTATGAGAATAAATAAGCTGAATATTCGAACTACCTTGGAAGCACTTTTGATTAAAAGATTTGTCTCAGTTTAATACTGTAGAGAAAATGAGACGAAAGTTGTGGTCCTAAATTTCACCATGCGCATGTGACGCCATTTTCATATTGGAGACGTCAAAGATTGTTGCGACATTCCGACTGATAGTTATGTTTGTTTAATTACCTTATGTATTGGTTTCTTTTGAAAAACTTTTGACACGTGGGCGGTAGTTCGTTTTTACAAACTCGTTGACTGTGGTAAGTCCTTGACTTGGTATTGGACTTACAATCAACTACTCATTTGTGAAAACCAACTTACCACACTAGTATCTTAATTCACTCTCTACTACGTTAGTACTAAACCGTGTTAACGGTCTTTGTGGCAGAGTGGGTTAAGCCTTTGCTGGCTTACCTCACTGCAACAGAAAGACTCCGGGTTTGATTTTTGGTATAGTAAATTTCGGGAACAAATTTTCTTCATTATTTACTATGATCTGGGTGTCTGGGATCGGCCTTAACTTGATTTTGTTCTTGTTTTTGGATACACTATAAAGATATATAACATGCACATGTTGTTTAAATATTAAAAACGCAATGTGATTCGATTGTTGTCGTGTTGTGCAGAGCTACCCGCCGGCGGCGGAGGCGGCGCGCGCCCCCCACCACGGCACGCCGATCGCCGCCCCGCACACGCCGCACACCCCGCACACCCCCCACCCGCCGATCAGCGAGGCCGAGTTCGAGGAGGTGATGAGCCGCAACAGGACAGTGTCGTCCAGCGCCATCGCGCGGGCGGTCAGCGACGCGGCGGCGGGCGAGTACGCCTCCGCCATTGAGACGCTCGTCACGGCCATCTCGCTCATCAAGCAGAGCAAGGTTCGTGTTTAACAACGGAACATTTTTCAAGTGAGAACTTATTTACGCGCGCTGAGCCGTCACGCGTCACGATCGGCTATGGTAACGCTCGTTCGGGTGAAGTCGGCTCGAGTTGACTAAGAGAGCGAGAGAGATATAGTCAACGCGTCACTGCTATACTCGCTCAGCGAGCGTTGCTAGTCTTGATGAAGTGTTACGTACATTAAGTTTTTTTTATCTTTGCTTGTAGGCAAAACACCTAAACCAGAGTCTACAGATTGAGGCTTTTATGTAAAAAAAATTCTTGAAAAAAAAATTTGGGATATGTATAAAATAGTATAAAACCCCCAAAAATACGCCTAAAAATCGTAGTGTGACACCCAGAGCACACGGTATTATAGATATTTAGATTTATTTTAATTTTGAGATGGATGTGTGGTGTTTCAAGAATAGATAAGGTGAGA
The DNA here is from genome assembly GCA_949752895.1 of Dendrolimus pini. Classification (NCBI taxonomy): domain Eukaryota; kingdom Metazoa; phylum Arthropoda; class Insecta; order Lepidoptera; family Lasiocampidae; genus Dendrolimus; species Dendrolimus pini. The sequence continues at coordinate 5,962,658 of OX457144.1, forward strand.
AATGAATACATAAGGGGATCTTTGAAAGTTGCACCTGAAGAACTGAGAGGAAGAAGATTAAGATGGTATGTATAGGGGCTCGCAACGACCACGCTTACGACCACTATTTTGCCTGTTCCACTTGCTTTCGAGTGCTTCCAAAGCTTTACAACCGTAAACTAGTGGAATAGATTATTTGACCCACGTCTTGACATGGGTGGTTGTGAGCGCTGCGTGAGCTAGAATCATGACGTCAAAGGAGGAGGAAAGGACCTATTTGGGCATTGTGAGTCACCAGTGGAACGTAGCGTAAGGCGTGGTACAGACGAGCAGCACTTTGCTGTCAACAGAACCAACTTCAGCTGTCGACAGAAGCAACTGCTGCAGTATTCGACACGCCGACTGCTGCCCACCATGTCGACAATATTGTAGTAGGGAGACGGACACAGACAGTAACAAAATGAATTTCGATGTTATATTTTTTATAAAGAATGTTTTCGTCATATTTACGCGTGTGACCACTCGGTCTATTCGAAGTCGACTGACAAGGCAGCGCGCGCGCTGCGCTCATACTGCAGCTGCCGCCATTGGTCGGCGTTTGCTGACCACGTGTCGGCGGCAAACGCCGACAGCTGCAGTCGCCTCTGTCGACAGCAAAGTGCTGCTCGTCTGTTTGACGCCTAAGTCGCAACTTTGGTGTGACAGGTCGCCCACGACGACCGTTGCAAGATATTGATATCGTCGCTGCAAGACACGCTGCACGGCGTGGAGACGAAGTCGTACAGCAGCGGCGAGCGCACGCGGCGCTCGAGGTCGCGCGACCGCGACGCGCGCGCGCACCACCGCGCGCCGCGCCGCCGCGAGCGCTCCGCCAGCCGCTACAGGGACCGCAGCCGCGACAGGGAGGAGCGAGACAGGTCACTTGCGGACTACTATAATAAACATACAATATACAGGCCTTTTTTTGTCACTTCTTTTTTAGGCGTGAATTACACAGAAACGGCGTAAGGTGAAGACGCGGCGCAGGCGTGTACCTCTTCAAAACATTTTCATACAAATTGTACGAAGGCGCCATGTGTGAATTACACTCGAGCGGCGCGGTGCAGGCACGCCGCTTTGTCGCCTGTGCCGCGTCGCTAGCAGTCAGTTAGCAGTTAGACACAAAAAATGCGTGACCATATTGAATATAATTAATGTTATCAATAGTCTTTCTTCAGGACAGACTGGTTCTCCAATTTGTGTGCTACTTCTGAAGACCGTGTTTTACTTTCGACAGTATAATAATATGGAAGCATTCTGGTGACATTTTATATACTATAGGAAAACGATCAGGATATTCAATTCAATTTTTCCATTATTTTAAAATATCTATGGTCTTGTGACAATTTACACACAGGGTGCACTCAATATCTTCTGTGCCTCTGCAAATTAATGAGTTGCAGCAAAGCAAACTCGTCTTCGTCTTCTGAAGAGGAGGACATGCTATCGCAACAGAGTCAGCCTGTATAATGACGCATCGTAACGTTTCTTCGCCTCTTCTATATAATTTTAATCGCGTCCGCGCCTTATCCGTTCCACGCCTGCGCTGCACCTGCGCCGCGCCTTCACCTTACGCCGTTTCTGTATAATTCACGCCTTACGGGCACGCAAATTCTCGAAAGTTGTAAGTCTATATTTTTTTGTTTGTAGCTCGCTCCAAAAACCTATTTTAAATAAATGTGTGCGTGTACTAGTGTACACACATAAGAAGTGAAACTTCTTTATGACCTTATTTTTCGAAAAATGATCTACTATATGCAACTTTAGAGAAATTGGTTAAATAAATAAAGCCCCTACCACGGTCGATTCGAAAGGGGCAAGAAAACAAGATGGCGCGTAACCGAAAAAAGTGACGGTAAATTTTTTTCCAACGCCGATAAAGAAGTTTAAATCCTTTTTTTGTAAAGGTTCCCAAAATTGATTCTTTTCAGTTTTTATTGCAAGTGTTTGATATTTCCGATATTTCCTTTAAGGGCACTGCGTGCCCCCATGTGACCCCCCCCCCCACGAAAAAAGCCCTGTATATATATATATGTATAAATTTAGTATAGCTTGGTCATCCTATAAAGCCACATTTGGCGTTTGTCAAACTGTTTTTAGTAGTTAGCGACCATCCACAAATTACGTTATATGAATGTCATGATTTTTTTACCCCACCCCGTCCTTATCACAACTGGTCACATTCCTGAGACTCCTCACATATTTTGCAATTTTACACCGAGAAATTATTAAATTACTAGGATAACTCATACATAAAATACATAAAATCACGCCTGTTTCCCATGGGGGTAAGCAGAGACTATGGATCTCCACTTGCGACGATCCTGACAAACAACTTTCGCTTCACCTACTTTCATTAACCTCTTCATACATGCGCGTTTATTTGAAATGCTTTTTACCTGACCTTTTTTTAACAGTTCTGATATTTGTTCATGGTATGTTCGTCTCGGTCTACCGGCAACAGCTCTACCATTGACAATACTGTCATATACCTGTTTTGTGATTCTATTTTCATCCATCCTCTCTACATGCCCAAACCACCTTAACATTCCTTTTTCAACTCTTGTTATTACATCTTCTTTCAAACCACAACGCACCCTTAGCACACTGTTTCTTATCCTATCATTCAAGCTAACCGCACATATACTTCTCAAAGCTCTCATTTCAACTGCGTTTATCCTACTTTCATGCTTCTTCTGCCATACCCATATTTCACTACCATACATCAGGGTCGGCACCAACACTCCTTTATGGACAGCCAAGCGTGCCTTTACAGACACTTTCTGGCTATTCATAAAAGAATTTAGCGCTCCATTCACCCTATTACCTGCCATAACTCTCCTTTCAATATCCTTTTCATGCTTTCCGTCTCTGGTAAACATGCAGCCTAAGTAGACAAATTCACTAACTTGCTCTAACTTTTGATTTCCTATCTGTATATTACAACTTGTCATTCTTTCATCTCTTTCAAACACCAGAACTTTCGTCTTGTTCACATTAATTTTCATACCCTTTCTCTCAAAAGACTCATTCATAATTGTTACCATCTCCTGTAACTCCGTTTCCGATGACGCAAGTATAGCTTGATCATCGGCGTAGAGTAGACATTTGATAAGTAACCCATTCATTATTAAACCACTTTCACTTTCTTTCAAATCGTCCAAGCAACTGTCTAAGAATAGGTTGAACAGCCACGGCGACGCTACACAGCCCTGTCTAACACCTTTTTCAATGCTAAACCATTCAGTGTAGGCGCCGTTAACCCTAACACAAGCACTGGAATCGCTGTAGAGGGACTTCAGTGATCGTATCAGGTTGTCTGTTATCCCATACTTAGCTAGCGCTGACCACAGTTCACTCCTTATCACTCTATCATAAGCTTTCTCCAAATCTATAAATGCACAATACACATTTTGACCTTTGGCCAAAAACTCTACATTTATGCACCGTAAGGTAAAGATTTGGTCCACACATCCCATTCCCTGTCGAAAACCCGCTTGTACATCCCATACTTTCTCTTCTGTTACTTTGAATACCCGTTCAATCAACAATTTAGCATACATTTTCCCGACAACGCTAAGAAGGCTGATGCCCCGATAATTTTTACAGTCCTGTTTTGACCCTTTTCCTTTGAAGAGTGGTACAATAACGGCTTTGCACCAATCTTTTGGTACACAGCCACTCTTCCAGCATATGTTAAAAAGGCGATATAAGAGACTTGCGACCAAACCTTGTCCAGCCTTTAGCATTTCCACGGTTATCCTATCATACCCAGCAGCCTTTCCTAGTTTCATACTATTCAATGCTTTCATAATTTCATCCATACCTATACTATCACTACTGTCTTCTCTATTGTCCTTTTCATCAGTCATACTTTCCACATCCGCTTTATCTTTTTCAAACAATCCTTCAAAATATTCTTTCCAGCGATTCAATATGCATTTTTCTCCTTTCGCAATGTCTCCATTCTTGTCCCTGATTACATTGAGCTCAAACTGTACTGTCTTTCCTCTAGCTCTTTTTATAGATTTCTAGAAATACTTAATGTTACTCTGGAAATCTTCAGAGATTCTTTCATCCAAATCATCTTTTTGCTCATTCTTTTTCTTTTTGACTGTTATTTTAACTATTTCATTCATCCTTTTATACAAAATTTTTGCCTCATCTACATCCTCCTTTTTTGTATTTTTCAGTCTTAGGTCAGCTCTTAAAGCTAACCAATCCTTCCATGCTTTCTTTTTATCATTCACTACACTCTGTACTTCCTTATCCCACCAAATATTCTTTACGCATTTACCCGTTTTTCTTTTAGTTATACCACACACATCAGTCGCAACAGCCACAACTTCGGTTTTAAACGACATCCATAACTCTTCTATTTCGGACACATCATTCATTTCAATAAATTTTTCTTCTAATTTTGCTTTATACTCGTCTTTACTTCTTCTTCTTGCAACTTTTCAACTTTTATTCTTTCTAGTGTATTATATTTATGTTTATCGGTATGTTGGGGCCTCCAAGTTTTGAAAAGATATTTTTTTCGGCACACTACTAAAAAGTGATCTGTATTCATGCCTGTACCCCGATATGATCTAGTGTCCAGAATGTTTTTTCTCAATCTTTCATCTACTATTACAAAATCAATCATACTTTTCCCTTTCACATTTTCCCACGTGTACATATGTATATTCTTGTGACAGAACATTGTGTTAGTCACGCACAAATTCCATTCTAAACATATCTCAAGCAAACAGTCACCATTCATATTTATTCTTTCATCTCCGTATGTACCTAACACCCTTTCATAACCATCTCGTTTTAAGCCTACCCAGCTATTAAAATCACCTAACATAATTAATTTTTCGTTCTGCTTACATGTAAGCAGCACACCTCTCAAACATTCCCAAAACTTGTCGTTTTCCTCTATGGTTTGTCGGGAGGCGTAAGTCGAGCTCATGTCTGATGGTGCATATGCCCCAACCACAAAAAGCCGAGTCAAGCCAACTTTCAGTCGAATCCATACCAGTCTTGGGCTGACACACTCATGCTCTTTCACACATTCTTCCATTCTTTCAGAGAGAATAAGGCCTACTCCTTGACTCCCTCTTTCAGTCGCTTGCATTCCTGACCAATAAGCCGTATACTGACCGTACTTAGTGGTTTCACATCCTTTCCGCTTCGTCTCACTCACACATAATAAATCTATTTTTCTTTCATTCATCATCTGGCATACTTCATCTACTTTACTGTCCATCCCTCCTCTTACATTCAACGTCGCTAAACGGCTCTCCACAGTCCGCTTTTCGCCCCCATGAGAAACGAGACGTGACGAGTTGCGAGCCGCGTCGCCGCCGTGCGGATTATTATTATATACACTATATATTCCATTGCGTGTTCTCATGGGCTTTCTTACACTATATTAATACATATTTAAATACTTATTTTATATATTATACATTTTTTTTTAAACCAAAACATTATAACTAATTATTTTAAAGTCTTTAAAAAGAAAAATCACAGCATATCATCGCAGCGACATCAATATTATAAAAGCGGAGATACCGTAGGTTGTGGTTTGAATTATTTTGATTAATTGAACTTGTCATATAAAGCATTGCATAAAGTGACATCTATTTTGAACCGACTTCTATTAAAAATGTAGACATCGTCAATAGTGGTTCAAATTCTTGTCCATAAAATTCTTGATAAAGCGACATCTCTTGTACCAAAACGGAAATACTTCAATTGTAGTTTAGTTTGTTTAAATTTCTATTACAGCGACACCTCTGGTTTTAAACGCAAACAAAGAGAAGAATTTGCCAATCCGCGAATGTTTGTGTATTTAAATTTCAGAAAGAAACTGTTAACTGTTTACACATAAAACTTCATGAAGAGGTTATATATTCAGCTTTTCACTACTACTTTACTTTTCACTTGTATTCATCTGTTTATGTGTAATTTAATATATATTATAATTATGTTGTTCGCATTTACATCACTATTTAAAAAATGTGGAATTTGTTGTCAAACACTAACGACTTTCAATTCGTTTACACTGTATTTTAATTTGAGTATAACACTTGCAGCACTTATTCGTAGTCGTACGTATTGGAGTGATTTGAATATTTAAAACAAATTTTTGTTACGGAGACTAACGTGAAACCGCCGCCATCTTCATCAAGATTTTTAACTCAACCCCGCTATTTATCAACCACTTTTGAGTAGTAATTGTGATTGTTTGTGAGTAATATGAACTGTATAGTCAAATGAGGCCCTTCGAGTTTTCACAAGAACTCTGTTGAATGGCGTCAGTTCTAGCCTACAATTACTACAAGACTGGCTGTATAGACTAAGATTCCTTTGTGATAACACATTAAAAAAAATCTATCTATATAGAAAGTCCCATATTACCAAATTAATGAAAAATATTTTAACATAAATCAAAACCGACTTAATTATTATGAACCGAATTAAAATAAATAAATTGAGGTTAAGCTAAATAATAACATTACACATTGATATTTGATATATTTGTCGTCCGTGATCACGGCTACTGAATTGGCCGAAACGTCGGAATAAAAACCAAATTAAATGCCGCGCTTAGAACCGTTGAAACAGTTTCAATTAAACAAAAGTTAATTTGTGAAACATGTGTCATGGAAACATGAAATATGGGATTGGTTGCAGGTATAGGGAAAGGTCGAGGGAACGCGATCGTGAGCGCGACCGTGATGCGTAAGTGTCTCTGGTTTGATATTCGTAGATCCTACATGCCTGCAATGCTTTACATATTTTTATTTACTCGAATTTTCTATTATATTTAACACCTTGAGCGTGATTTACATATGTCCTATTGTCGAGAAGCGATATAGCGAAACTGGCGAGTTAACACCTTATCGTCCTTTGAACAGACATCTATGTACAGTCGTGGTATAAAAAGGTTCACCAGTTTTTAAATTGATTCATTTAAAGTTCCGCGAGCACATGTTACCTTTTCTAACTAAGTCACAGAACAGACCGTTCCACGGAAAATTGTATTTAACTGTTTGACTATAAAGTTTAAAATTACTTAGATCAAAGTTGTTTGATTTTCTATCTTGTCTAAGAAGATTGTTTAGACATGTGAAATCTTTTCATTGGTTTTAATATTAATGATAAGCATAGTGATTGTATCCTCTTTGTTTCTGATGATTAAAACTATTGGTGTGTTTAACAACGTTGCATTTTTCTTTTTCACGTGTCATATATTTTATAAACGTAACATTTATTAAAATTGTTGGTAGTATTTTTTCTTCTATTTGTGCAAGCAAAAGTCGCAAAAGCTTTCAACATTTTCATACCGCAACTGTATATAATCGACAAATTACTACTAACTACCAAATTGCGATGTCTAATGGTTGGTTCGTATATTTCACTCTTCAGTCATTTACCTTACAATTGGTTTAATGTTACTTGTGTGAAGTTTATCTTAAATTTTAATTGATATGCAAATTAATTTTTGTTAACATATATAGCCATTATAGAATAGCCAGGTAAAATGCACCTATAATAAACGTGTATGTGTGAAGAGATTAATAAAAGATGAATGGTAAGATCGTAGCAAGTAGAAATTCATTGTCTTTGCCTACTCCTGTGGGAAACAGGTGTAATAATATATAAATATATAGGTGTAATAGTATGTAACTTTCTGCCCCAACAATGGCGCGCTAGAATTCGCCAGTTTTGCAAGCTGACTCGCCTCCTACCTGATTCAAATGTGAATCAGATTTTAAACTTTCAAAGCTGAAGCCTGATTAAGAACCAGTTAACTTGCGAAATTTCTAGTTAAGCACTTATCATTTAAAGAGAAATTTGCCAAATAAGTAATAAGTTCTCGGTTAAATAGGTGACTGTCTAAACGATGATAAAGACTTGACTCGCGAGTTATAAATTATATAGATTTGTTACCAGCGTCCTACCAAAGTCACTACTACATTAACATTTTGCTTTTATAGTAACCATTTGCACGGTGTGCATGCACAGGAAATTTCCATTACGAGCCGTACCATATACCTGGTTATCCTGTATAAAACTCCTAAACACATTGTACTGTAATCGCAAAATGCACAGGTTCAATCTTTTTTTTTTTAATTGTGAAGCGGGCAACCATTCAGATAGCCCAGCTCATGGAAAGTGGTTACTGGCGCCTATAGACGTTTGAAACACGAAACGAAACTAAGGTGCTGCCAGCCTTTAGAAGGGGATAAACAGCATGCGATAGGGAAGTAAGACAGAAGGATAATGTATATGGGAGAATGTAGTATCAGTCTGAACTGGCCCTAACAGCTCCAATCAAGTAATGATTGCAGCATGATGTCTAACGTTACGTTAACGCTTATTACTGTTGTTTGAAAGAGATGCCATATGATTTCGCATAGCGGCCGAGCGAGAGCGCAACACACCTATCAGCTCTGTCTGTGAACCTTATAACTGATTCTGCACAATGACTTGTACCAACTTCAAGGCCGCATTTAAGTTTTGCTTGTAGCCATGGTTTGGGGATTACTCTACTTATTATTATTGCTTTTCAATAGGCGCTGTGCCTGCTTTTTGATTAATTGTTTATGAATATTTTTGCTTTATGTATGATCTATAAATATCATTAATCGTCGTGCCCTCAATTAAAAGCTTCATTACGTTTCTTTAATTCTTTTTTATGATTGTAATGGTATATTTTTTATCAATGAAAATGAATGTATTTATTATTGAAAATAAATACATTCAATATCATTTCATATTAATGTTTTGGTAAAAGATTATATCTTTATTTCAGTTTGTTGGAATTATCTGATATGTATGTGTATCTACGATATTATAACTGTCAAAGTCACCCAGTGAAAACTTGTCTCTTCAAAGCTCTTAAACGCAATGACAGAGATGTCTATAGGACTAGTTTTTGATGTTCTACTACTTTTTAGGCCGAATCGTCAAAAAAGTCGAAAGATATAAATTTCCTTGAAGATGCAACCACGTATTCTCAGTGGTCTACTCGGTGGCTAAAAGCAAACATTACTTGTTTAATCATATTTTTCCTTGGTTGCAGGTATTATAGGGATTATCGTGAACGTGAGCGTGACAGGTCCCGTTCAAGGGATAGGGAACGCGCTGAACAATACAACAGAGGACACAGCCGGGAAGAGAGGTAAGATCGTTTATTTATTGTGTGCAGGTGAAATTTTCAAGTGGGCCTTCAAGGCTAAATCCTAAAGTACATAAAAATAGCGAAAACCATTCCCAAGGAGTCTCGAGGCCGATTTTCACGAAAACCAATCCCTGTCAGGATTCAAATTGACTGATTTTGAACAAATAGAGGGATTAGAGGGAGTAAGATTTTTTTTTCAAGTGCCCATGAGGTATTTTTACTTTTTTTTAGTCGCCTAAAAAAAGTAAAAATTCGTATATTTAAGCATATTTGGATAACATGGTATAACTTTGATATCATTGATCAATGAAGGATATTTTGGGTAATTTTTTAACCTCTTAACCTTTAATTTTTTATGTTTTATGCTTTTATTAAAATTTAAAAAATAAATAAAAATTAACCATATTTAAATCAAAATCAAAATCAGATTGTTAAAAGCAAATATAAAAAAAGTGTTTGTGTACTTATGTGCACGCGTTAGAAGTTATACTTCTTTAAATTGGTTAAATAAAAAAAGCCCCTACCACGGTAAAGTCGACCGTGGTAGGGGCTTTATTTATTTAACCGACTGTATTGAAAAATACAATCAAAAACTGAGGTTAACTCTGAAAAGACAATCAAATACTGAGGTTAACTCTAAATAACTTAGAAAAAAAGAGTGCGTGTAACGTTCACACGCGATTGAAGTAAAACTTTTTTACTAATTTTTTTTCTCAAAATTTTTTGATTGATTTTTTATAAACTATCTATTGACAAAAAAATATTTGAAAACCGGATGGTACGCCATATTGCCGTTACGGACTTCCGTTTTAAGTTTTACTTAAAAAAATAATATATATATATATTATATATATATATATATATTATATATATATATATATATATATATATATATATATATATGTAGGATACTAAATAAATGATTTAGAAATCATCAAACTCGTATATTAATTAAAACACAATAAAGTATAGAAATATTACAATGCTCGTCTCACAATCCATCTATCAACAACTCGTTGCATGGCAACGAGTTGTTGATCAACCACCATCCTACACTCGGCCATCCTGAAAAACGAAAATGTTGACTATAGCTAACTTCATGGTGATAGCTTTTTCGAGTGACGGTGTGCGCGCGGATCGTAAAAATTTACACTCATCGCGCCTAAAGAAGTATAACTTCAAAAATTAAACCAGTTACAATGCTTATAAAAGATTATATAATTTTTTTGGCATTAATAAAAACACATTATTCAAATGTTAAATACATTTATTTCAAATAAAATAATAATTTGAATGAACGCCACTGTACTTCATTGTAATCGATTGTTTTTCCAGGGCCCGCAAGTCGCCCGTGGAGCCGGCGCCGGAGAGCGGCGCGGGCGACGCGAGCGGCGCGAAGAGCCGCACCGCCGCCGCGCCCTACTACGACGAGCGGTACCGCGATCGGAGGGAGCGCGACGCGCCCGCCGCCGACCGCGACCGGGACCGCGACCACCGGCGCGACGCGCGCCACTAGCACCCGCGCAACCTACCGCTTTCTCCACGCAAAGGCCGGCTCACACTCGTCCAGCTGCCGAATTGGGAAGCGCACTGACTTCAAAATGTTCAAGCAAGTCGGATACTACTACCCACTCATCCGAGTGTAAACCGTGTGATTCAGCTACCGAATTGGGAGACGGACTGATTTCTAAATGTTCCATCAAGTCAGTCTATTACTGGAACTTTATCTTTGACGGTGTTTGTGGTTAAGTGGGCTAATTCTTAGTCGGCTGAGTTCCCTGGAACTCAGAGGCAACGGGTTAGATTCCTTTCATCGTAAAGTTCGTAAAACGAACTGTCCGTTATTTACTGTGGTCCAGGTGTTTGGGATTGGCTCCAGAGTGGTCCGTTGTATATTACCCATAGCACAAGCGTAATTTGCTTATCTTGGGCATATACAATGTGTCTTATTTATTTGACGATTATTATTATTATTATATTTATCATTTGACATATAGTGGAGAAGGGGAAGGGGCAAATACAGCACTTCGGGCAAAAAATGAAATGTGTTTTCTTTGCTTCATTAAAACATGTTTGGGTGTGAAATTCATAATACCAACACAGACTTGGTAGCTCTGTACGTCAGTACAATTCAACCCAATTTACATGAAATAACATACATGCCAGTTTAAAGTCAGAACTGGCTTCCATCGAATTTAAAGTTGGTAGCTGGATCAATGTAAATCAGCTTTAATATGAAGGGTAGAGTTCAAGAGGACAATCTTATATGGGGTTCAAAGTGCCTGGTGGTTAGCTGATATAACAGTTCAAAAATCAACCAAAATGGTACTAGAGTAGGCCTCTCTACCTATATCATAGTTCTTCATATATATTCTAGGTTCACATATTCGATGACTACTAAGAGAGAAGATAGTGAAGTGATAGTAGAGAGTAGCGACCCCAACATAATACTTTTTGAGATTGTCCTCCTTACTGCTACACTCCATATTGTAATTTGGGAGATAATCTGACACTAATTAATTGAACAAGCATTATTATTGATGAACATCATTAAAGTTCTTTGAGGCCAACATGCGTTGCCAACAACTCCATGGACAATTTATAATTATCCCATGCATGTCTCACTTCTGAGCTCAGGCCTGCTATTACAAAGCAGTTTGGCCACTTGCATCATGCATGTTTTCCTTCAATATCAGCATGAAATTATTCTAAAAATATGCATAATAAATAGTTCAGAAAAATTGTCTAAGTAATTCATGCTTTTCAGCCAAGATTCGAACTTGCGTCATTCGAAAAAGAAGCTTAGTAAATTATGCTTGTGGTATGGGTACACCATAGCAAGTTCTAAAGTTGATCCTGGTGACACCCAGAACAAAGTATGTAATGAGAATTTTGTTAAGTATTCCATCCTTACTGGGAGTTGAACCCGAGGCCTCATATGTTGTAGGGAACTGGGTGTAGTAATACCACTAGACCACAGACCACTTTAATGTTGATATTACAAGCAACAATGATTAAAACTGACAACAGTGGCTATTTATTAAACCGTAGAATGAAATGATTATCTATGAGTTGTAGTGTACATGAACTTCTCATAATGGGGATGAATTAATGTGCTAGAAAATGGTACGTTTTGGATTCGTATCTCTGCTAGTATGCATCTAGTTTTATATATAAAATAATAATTGTTAGTTATCTTTCAAATTTATATGTAAAATAATTATTTACATAGTTTTCCCAAAGCGTTAACAATTCACTTATAAGAATGTTGATTTATTTGTATTAGATTTGTGTTGTGAATTTTTTGCTTCGGGTGACAATGTTGACAAAATAATCAGTTTTGAAATCTTCAAAAACAGTTATCAGAACAATAGGTAATCGGAATCTTATTTGGTCATGACATTCCAAAGTCACGTAAATTTGGTACAACTGATCGAGAGAGAAAATAGTTGTATAAGACCTGTATTGTGTTGGTTTAAGCTAAAACAATGCGAATTATTCAAAAGTTGACACTCATTGCGGCGTATATTATACACGTATAAATACACTTGACTTCAAAAATGACGTATAGATTTATTGGTTTATAATTAATTTTCCTTAGTCCAGGAATGATGCCTGCAAGAGATCGCTTCATAAAAGCAGAGCAAAAACTCCAACAACATATTAAATAATAGCAACCCATAAACGTCCCACTGCTGGGCTCGGGCCTCCCACTATCGGGGAAAGGACAGTATACCAACTACGCTTGTCCAGGGCTTGGCAGGTTTGACACATTGATTATCTCGATGTGCAGGTTTCATCACAATGTTTTCTTCACCATTGTTAGCACATGGAAATTGTAACTGTTACTTATTTTGAAGAAATAAAAGGTTTTTTGTTATCCTCCATTCTTCTGTACAAAGCTATTGCAGTGGCTCCATCTACAAGACCTGCTAAACTCTTAAATATTATTATGATGATAAATACCAGATTTAACAAAGATTTAAACTCTAGTTATATACATATATGGCAGCCGCCAGTAATCTTAGTATAAAGTTTTACTACTGCATTCTGTAGTTGCAAACAGATGACATAACTAAACTTTATTTCTATGAAGCTCTGACAAAAGTGACCGTCACTTCAAAAGAGACTGACGGCGACGATTTGATAAGAACTCCATTTCTGCTAAAACAGTCGCGGAACCTTAAAAATAATTTCGAAATTTGCATGTATTCTAAAGGACAAATTATCATGCAAATTAAGAAATCAGATTACACTCGCATAGAGTTAATAATAAACAATAACAATTAAAATAAATGAGGATAAATAATAACTAATATAATACTTTATTAGTCATTGATACTTTGATCGATACTTTGTTAGTCATTGATACTTTGATCGATACTTTGTTAGTTATTGACACTTTCGTGACCAATACTTTGTTAGTCATTGATACTTTCGTGATGAAAACTTTATTAGTCATTGATGCTTTCGTGATCACGGGTAATGAAAAATGACCGAAAAGTCAATATATTAATTGAGAACCGCGCTAAAACCGTTAAAAGGTAGTTTTAGTTATTGTGTATTTGTAATTTTATACGTCGTAGTGTGTACGCGATTTATTCTTTTTCCTACGGCATGTAGATTATGTTTTAAATAGGAAAATCGATAATGATTTATGTTAAGAATTAGTGATAAGTTTAAACTATGATATGGATTGTTTCATGTCGATTAGTTATGACGTAGACTAGGATGCGATTTACTAATAAATTTATGTATTGAAGTGAGTTTTTTATTTCTTTTCCTTTTTTCTGATTGTTGAGGGTTAAAAGTAAGTTCTAACCTAAAAATATTTTTTTAGGCTGTTTTTGAATTTTCAAAAAGTGTAGAACCTAGAGAGAGAAATTATTCAAGTATATCGATTTTATTGTTTTTTGTGAATTTTGAAGATTCAATTATTTTTGAGAAAGTATATGAATTTGACTTTAACAAATAACCTTTTGGCCATTGTTACGGACCAGAAGATTTTGAAAATGCAATTTGCAGATTTTTTTCTGGGTGTTCCAGCTAATCTCTGAAACGGCTGGACCGGTTTTAACAGAAGGTTCTTAGGCTACTTTTAAAATTAGGGTTCCGCATAAAAAAAACACGCAGACAAGTCGCAGGCACAGCACACGCACACACTTCGTAAGTATATTTAAAAGAACTGGCAATTGTTATTATTGATTGTCGACTTAATAACAATAATAATAAAACTTTATTTATTTCTCAACACAACAGACTCGGTGACATACAAAGATCGTAAAAATTAAGCCTTTTTGTTAATACTTTACCTAAAGTTATCATGTAGTGGCATTAGCGTTAAGCGCCATTAGACAATAATCGCATGGACATGTTTACAAAAAACAAAAAACTCGCCTACGAGTATGCCATACGATAATCGTAAGGTATCGCCAAGAGTTTTTTACAATACGACACAAATCGCATTGAGATATTTGCCTACCTACCATTTTTTGACTTATCTAAACTAGAACTCTTATGACAATTTTTCAAGTTGACATCAGTTTGAATCGGTTTGAATGCGAGACTTGCATTTCGAACTCTGTATTTTGTTTACAGAGAGCGTGAATATTCATTGGCCAGGCGATTAGCTCTCTTTCAGGTACGATATCATCGTATGTTTAGTTTACATGATAATATTGTTTTTCTGGCTTTCGACATCGTATCTTGGAAGCAAGAAAATCTATGGCCCTTTAAACGAAAAGAATATAAAATGTATAGGGATGACATATCGGTACGTTAAATATGATGCGCTAATGCTACTTGTCTACAGGGCTGATCGACCAAATGATACAGATGTAGACGTTTCAACGTCATGGGAGTGTTGAGGTGTGAAGACTCGAAAGAAGTGATACTCAACTGCCCGAGTAAGATCATCATGTCGAAAGACTAGGCTGACACTGATATGATATAGTTCACGATTCAATTTCGATCTTGTCTCGGTCCGATCAAATCTCGCTATGTGTACACTATACATTGCGCTGTAAAAGAAGTCGCATGGAAAATAAAGAACCTAAAAGTGGCAGCTCCGTTATTTGATAGAATTTTGTGTGTAAAGTAGCGTGGAAATAAATCTACAGTTTTATGGAATGTATATATATATATATATATAAATCAATTGCTGTTAGTTAGTCTCGCTAAAACTCGAGAACGGCTGCACTGATTTGGCTAATTTTGGTTTTGAATTATTTGTGAAAGTCCAGGGAAGGTTTAAAAGGTGAGTAAATATGAAAAAAAACGCGGAATTAAGTAAATTAAAAATGATTCTGAGGCGGTACGAAGTTTGCCAGGTCAGCTAGTATTTGATATAGTTTTAAAAAATGTATTTATGGCTCGGCAGCTAGGCCTTTAAGCCAGATCTTAGTTTACAATATAGTTTCTTCATTTTCTTAAGCCTACGTATAGCACAGCTGAACTGTAGGTAATCAGCTAGCGCCATTCAACTGAGTTCTTGTGACAACTCAAAAGGCCAAATTTGACTATACAGTTCACATTTTTCACAAAAATACATAATTATTACTCAAAAACTATCAATATCCTACAACTATTGTTCATTTTAGAGTAATTTTACACATTTTTAGAAAATAAAACTGCACAGCACTCTATTATACTGCACGCTATTGTCACATACCTACCATCCTATCTTTTTTTTTTAATTTATTCATGACCATAGAATCAAAGTCTTTCAGTCTGAAACATGTTAATTAATAGGTCTTCGTATAGTAGCGCAGTTGTATTGCAGGCTACAACCGACGCCATTCAATGGAGTTCTTGTGAAAACTCGAAAGATCACATCTGACTATGCAGTTCACATTTCTCACAAAAACACATAATTTCTACTCAAAAACTATCAATATCCTGCAACTATTGTTCATTTTAGAGTAATTATACAAATTTTTAGAAAATAAAACTGCACAGCACGTCTCCTTTCAGTTCCCGCCAAAAACTCACCATCCTATCCCAGCCACAATGTTGCCAGCGATGAAGTGTGGCCAGTTTTACAACAGTAGGGCAAATTAACTATCGGTAAGGTACAGGATCCGAGAAGAAGAATCGAAGAGAAGAAGGAAAGAACCGTAATCTGCGTCATTGTGTGAATCGAGCATAGATGGTTGAAGACCTGCTGGAAAGGACTAGTATCGTAAGTATGGAACATGTTTTTAATATTAACAAATTCCTCGTAGTTAATTAAACAAGTTGTAGCGTATAAAACCTTATCACTCACTGGCCGGTCGGCCAAAGAAATTGTTATTGACAACTGTCAAGACATTCAGAGAGAAAGTCATGGTGTAAAAATAGATAATTTTAATCCACATAAATCTAAATAATAAATCATAAATAATAAATTTATTAATTCTTTATTCCTTTGAACTTTGTAAATGTTATATACAAAATTATAAATGACCGAATGACCGTTTTACTTCTGCAACGACCCGTCAAAGGTTTTATTATATATATAAAATACAGGTTTTACTTACTCTTATGTTTTACAATGTTTTCAGTAGCTTTGAATGATTCCACCACCACGTCTCCGCCAGCCAAAAAACCACAAACAATTAAACGTCGTGTAACAAAAAGCAAATGACAACAGATAAGAAAATATTATTCAGACTAATTGGTCTAGTCGAGAAGTTATTTTAGTTTTAATTAAAACACGCCAGCTGTTGTTTCGACATTTCGGTATAACAAATTATAATTTTGATAACCTTGAGATGCTTGCATTCTACGTTACAATGCAGTAATTGAATGAAACGTAAGCAAAAGCAGTTGTTGTATATTTTATGAAGACTAAAAGAGAGTAAGAGACGAACTTGCCAATTTTGAAGTGATATCTTCTTACGGGAGAGTAAATCGCTTCGTTACGTAACGCGTTACGGCGCCAGTCTGTCTGGCTTCCCTTTCTCTCACGCATACGGCAGCGGTAGGCAGGCTAAGTTATCACTTCTGTTGGGCGTCGACGGAGACGCACACGTTTTTTTTTTTAAACTAATCTGTAAATGCGATTTTGTATGGAATTTCCGGTACTATACAATAATGAACCGAACGAATGAATCTTAGAATTATTGACGTTTAAAAATTGAATCCAGGGAAAAGTAGCATAGCATATTTTTTTTTAACTGATGGCTGATAGCATTTTTAAAAAGTCCAAGGGAAAAAACAGGTTGGCAGTGACATAATATGTCACGTGTCCCTGTTAAATCTGACTTAGATAGTTTTTATTTTTTTATGCTTGAAGCCTTTTTGATTTTTATATGATTCAACTTAGGCCTTGTCCGCTCTGCGATATTTGACCACACGTTTTTTTTTCGTAATTATTTTGTAACACATTTAATATTATAGGAGTAGCCACACTGGCGGAAAAAAAATCGCGCGGGAAAAAATCTGTGACTTGATGCAAATTGAACGCAAATCAGTGCGATTTATTTCCGCGCGAGTATTTTGTACCGTATAAAGTAAGTATGGCTATGTTCGCACTGTGGAATAAAATTCGCGCATTTCGCTCAGTCGTGCAACGTCGTTATTGAAAGTTGTAGTAAATTATCAAATGTTTTTTTTGTAACTGTATTTTCGCAGCTTTTGATATTTTATGTAGAAAGAAAAGAAAGAAAGAAAGAAAATAATTTTATTTAGGACAAATTATAACACACACAGTATAATTACTTAAAAATTAAAACGAGAATAATATACTTTTGGTCCCAAAAGGGGCATCAGACTCAGCATAATGCCGGTCGGTTAAAACCAGCGCTGATCTACCGCTGTGCCCTTAAGTTATCGTCACGGTAAACATTACATCATTGTAATGCATAAAACTAGAATACTAAACTATATATATACATACATACATAGTACATACACTTTAGGTAGAAATAGGGGAACTCATTATCGGGAATAAATATATAATAATAGTAGTGTTATATATACGTTCTTAAAAAATAAAATAACAAACAAAATTAAAATACAATTAAACTAAATTAAATACCACTTGTATCATGTTTTAGGTCGCGCTGTGAAAGTTGGTGCTCTTTTAAAAATATCTTTAATGTAGCTCTGAGCCCATTAAGGTGTTGCAAATTTCGAATGGGTGGTGGAATTTTATTCCAGCACCTTGATGCTGCGTAACGAAAACTCCCGCGGAAGCCGGCTGTATAATGGCGCTCAGAAGTAAGTTGTACCGCACACGTCCTAGAATTGACCATTCTACGACTTGATACCCAGGAGAGCTTATCATAAAAGTAACGTGGGGTTTTGTACTTAATGACCCCGAAGAGAAGAAAAATCCTTTCAAGGGGTCTCAATGCCGTAAGTAGGTGAATCCAGTGAATCCAATGTTCATGACATCTTTTGATCCGCTTTAGCATTAGGTAAATTAAAATTTTAGTTTGGGTGTCTATTTTACACGTGCGTCTCAGCCGAGAATTGAATTAAACTGATAAAAATAGTGCGAAATTTTATTCGTAGTGCATACTAGGTGTAATTCCGCTCGCAGAATTTAATACGCAAGAATAAAAACCTCGCGGTGAAATATCGCTGCGCAGACAGGCCCTTATACTTTTGTTTGATTGTGAAACTTATGGGTTTCCGAAGCACAAAGTTCGAAATTGAAATATGCCATATCTCAAAATCAATGTTGCTTGACAATTTCGTCTTTTCCCTGAGGTTTTCATATGGGACGCGTCGATACTATCAAATATGGCAGAGCCACGCGAAATCACTATTTTGATTATTGCTCTTAGGGCCCGCTCGATTGGTATGATATCACGCTCGCACGGAATATTGGCATGTTACGGCTAGACTTCTGTTAAATGTTGTCCGTGCAATGAGTGAGTCCATTTCCCCCTTCTACGCAATCTTCCTTATCCCATATCCCTCCCTTTTATCTTACACCCTACCTCTCTCTGAATCCATTCAAGCAAACACTTCGCACCTGGGCCATTCGGAGGAAGGTCAAATGTGGCGAGAAGCGCCGCAACAGACATGTCTGGGACTCTGGGCAAGTCGTTCCCAACTACACCAGTAAACCTAAACCTACGCACCGTTCTTGCCTTTAATGTGGACGCCACCGGATCTGGTACAAAGTTACTGCACACTGAACCTCTCTGAACCCTCTATCTCAACCCCCTATCCGATCCTCTTTATTCTAAAAGTTAGCAACGGGTTAGCTGCGTCATTGCTCTTGCCAACGTTTATATGTGACTGTAAACCATCAGCCGTCGGCCTGTTTGCTGTACCTACTCCAGCTATAAAAAAGATACGTAAATGATTGATGTATGCAATTATGTCGCGAAGAAATCACGAGGATATTAGTGAAAAATATCGGTGCAGCTCTGAATAAATAACTTACTAGTTCATTGAATATCGAAGAGGGGTTAATAAAGGCATTTGTTTATTGAAATTCAGATGGATATTGTCCTCGATGCCAATACCGACACTGCGATAGCGCAAATTGAAATATTGCGGGGGCAACAACCCGTTTGTTTTCTCAAGAATTTTTTCATTTGTTGGTTGAAATATACAAATAAATATCTTCAGACATCTCGATCGACTCATGCTTTTATAAGTAGGTATACGCAAACGTTATTTGTACTAATAAAGGATAAATGTGAATTGTATGAGATTATTGAATACAACAAAAGCAATTATATATTTACTGAGAAATCAGATTTATTCTAAAAGATTCACGTTGAGATATTTTATGATACATTTACTTATACAAGAACTAAAAAAAAGTGGTATCTTACTGTCTTATTATTATGTTTGATAAGCGAGTGCGTTTATGATTCATAAATAAGTGTTTAAACTTAATCTAGCTCTCTATGAATAAGACCGTTAGTGCCTTACGCACTCGCTTCTCAGACACGTATTTCAAATGACGTGGGTTCGAATCTGTGCGAGCAGCATGCACCACTTATGCAAAAAATTATATATGTACTTTTTGAACTCCACAACTAAAATAGTAGATAGAGCGTTAGCTAGATAAGAGGGCACCAGCTGTTCTTGAAGACGGGCAGGTTTTCAAATTGGACAAGTACGTTAACAATCTACCCGTAAAACTTTAAGTTAAAATTTTGTTGCGATTCATTTTGTCACTTGTCAGTTGAAGATTTCCACTTGTACGTTGTGATTCGTTTATCCACTTGTCCGTTGCGATTCATTTTTTCACTTATCCGTTACCATTCGTTTTTCCACTTGTCCGTTGCGATTCGTTTTTCAACTTGTCCGTTGAAGTTTCACTTCTAATATGTGTCCCAGCACACATTTCGATTTTTCGCAGGTTTACTGCAAATTATGATTTGGTTAGGTTGGGTACGTTTTAATGAATGTAATTTTTATTTAAACATATTTTATTTTATCAAACAAAAACTGAATTCGATCCGGAACCAAAAAAACATTCACAGTCTACTCTAATATTATACACATACAACGGAACATTAACAAATGCGCATCTTTCGTCATCAATCTTTATTCGGACGTCAAATTATGTTAACAGAAAAATATTTGAAAAAATAATAAGTCAATGATATTTCGTTTGCTCAGTTTTGATGAAGAGGCTCCGAAACTACTGAACCGATTTGAAAAATTCTTTCACTGTTGGCCAGCTACACTATTCTCGGGTAGCATAGGCTATATTATATTTTCAAAAAAAAATTGGATCCTTACTAAAACTCCAATAATGTAACCCAAGGTGTAAAAAAATATCTAAAATCGCGTGCGCTGCGAAAAATATTGATTATAGAATAAAATAATGTACTAGGACTTTGCAGAAAACATCATTATTTACAAAAAGTGTCGCGACACTATATATCTAACTATTATAGTTATTCCACAATAAGTGTTTTTTTATTTTAAAATTTTAATTAAATTGCCGCCGATAGAAAAGGCTCTTTATTTGTATCTTAGTATTAATCCTTATCAAAATAAATTACTTCATTCAAGACTGCTTCAATACCTTTATATAAGTTTTTGAATTATTTAATTTGGACATTCCATTCGAAAGATATCACGAGTTTAAAAATTTAAGAATTAGACCACGTGACCGTGACACCTTTTCGTGAGCGAAAGATCGTAAGACCCTCTCTATATAGAAGTTTCACTTCAAAAATTGACTCCAAATCGCTGTCGGCGGGGAGCGTGCCCAAAATGCTGGCCGCATTTCCACGTTGGATGGCAACGCCAATTCGTTGCCCTAGGTATAAGCCAGCCTTTTGGTCACGCGAGACCTCAATAAGACGCGTTGAGAGTTCTCGATAGAGGTGATGAGCTCCAGGCCCCACGGCCCCAGGGTCTCGACCGCGAAGGTCTTATTTACAATTTAGTAAAAAAAAAATATATATCAAAAAATCTACTTATATTTAATGTTAGTAAACCGTTTTTTCAACTCATTCCATTTCAAGAACTCATTGATCATATTCAGATTCGGATAATTACGCAGTATGCAAGCAGATACTTGTAAAGGTATAATAATGTTTATAAAAGTTTTTTTACATAAAACATAATCTATATATATATATATAAAAGAAAGTCGTGTTAGTTACACTATTTATAACCCAAGAACGGCTGTACTGATTTAGCTGATAATTGGTGAGGAGGTAGCTTAGAACCAGGAGACGGATATAGGATACTTTTTATCCCATTGGAACCGGTAGGTGGCGCTGAGGTCGGGTTCTAGAATCCTCATAATCACCTGGAGCGATTTTAATGATTTCGTTTTTGTGTGTTTAAGTGGGTCCCCTGATGGTTTAAATATATAGTTCGAACCGGTAGGTTGCGCTGGGATGGATGGATGGAACAAATAAACTAAGTACACATAGTCTAGACAACTGCCAAGCAAAACAGAGGTGGGTCGAACCTAACCCCATTTTTGATTTCATCCAATTTACCGAGTATTTTTCAAGGTACTATTGAAAAAAAAAAAACGAGAGATTCAAATACACGAGTGTCAATTATACCCATTTTTTAATTAAACATATTGAATTGAATGAATCAGCTGTTTCCGCCGCGTTTCTCGTTTAAAAATTGTCTCAGAATATGCACTTTGTGGTTTTTATTTATTTATGAGAGGAATATTTAAAAAGATGTTCACAAAAAATTATGTAAAAGTCGTCTTCAATTTGCAAATGTCGTTCCTATCACATTACAGGTCCGATAGAATCATTTGACGGCATTGAAATATAATATTTCCTTCAAAGCACGTTTTGTAGGTTGTGTGGGCGAAAGGCTCTTGGATGAATTGAGATTGTAATAGGAACTAGTCCTTTGGGAAATATTTCATTTGCTGTACTTTTAATATTATTTACATTTATTTTATTTTATTTATTAGAAAGTAAGAAAGAATATTATAACTTAAAAGTCTTTTTCTGATAACATATTTAAGGCTAAAAGAAGAAAACTATCTAAATATCTCGATATTTATTGTTCACTACACATAAATTAAATAATAATAATGTTACAAGTTACAGACTCGAATTAAAATGCCATTAGAATTACTATAGAATTTATTAGCACTATACAAACGCGTATAACATAGGTACAAATAAATATAACTGGACAAAACAAGTACAAACTGCATGATTCAATAACACGCGAAGTCCGTCACTATATAGTTTATCGAATGTACACACGTCTTGCCTTGCTGGCGATTATCGCTTGACTGCCTCACCCCTCCTTTCGGACATTGTTTTATACTAAACTATACAATATGTCACGACACAATACTCGACCGCGTGGACTGAATTTTCCAAGAAGCACACCTGGCTAACGACCATCATAAACGATTACAATACAGAATTGGCTGTTTTTCTAATTACAAATTTTAAACACAAAGTAAACAAAAGAATTCCTAAATTAAAGAAGGCAATAAACGGCGTTTTTCGACATGCAGATGTGCGTTCTTTATCGTTATGTAACAATAGCATAGAAAATCGTTTTCCTTTCCTCTTGACAAAGTGATTTGATTTTGTGATTAAATGAAATGAATCTACTTGTTTTTGAGGGGTGGGTGCAACTGTACACTAATAAATTAGTGACGGAGGCCTTGTATAATAAAGCAACGTAAATAAATACCTTAAAATTTTACCTTTCTGGTGAAAATATAGCTAAGGTTTTGAAGTAATTAGCAAAATTGTATTTAATTAATAAATTGGGTATGTAATTACATACGTTTCTGACTGCTTCTGTGGTCGAGTGGGCTAAGCTTATACCGGCCTATCTCACTGCAGTGTAGTGGATCCGGGTTCGTTTCCTGCCTCAGTAAATTTTGTAAATGAACTTTCCGTAATTTACTGTGGTCTGGAATCGACTTGGGAATGGTCTGTTTTATATTATTGAGATAACACAAGCGCATCTTTCTTTTGTTGGGGAAATACACAGCGCATACTAGCGTGCTTTAAAAAAAATGTATTTATATTGTACGACCTAGACACCGACAAAAACAAATTCACACCTGCATACCTGTAAAAACACACTTTGTTACCTTTCAGTATTTGGACTTCTTTTGTTTACTTTGTGTTTAAAATTTGAAAACAATATTTTATGGCAGTCATTAGTCAGGTGTTACGGATTTAAAGTACAAACTGATTATAGGTAATTCAGTCCACGCGGTCCATATTGCATCTGTGCAGTATAAAGCAATGGCCCGATGGATCCCTCCATCGGGCCATTGCGAGGCAGTCGAGCGATAACTACGAGCATAGCAGTAGTGTGTACTACAATCGGAAATCTTTTAGTAACGGACTTAGAGCGTTTTATGGAATTACGACCTTCTGCATTACGTGTGGACTTGTTGAGTTCGGTTATATTTGTACCTGTGTTATACATGTTTGTATAGTAATAAACTCTATAGTAATTCTAACGGCATCTTAATTCGAGTCTCGCGACTCGTAACAATATAAAAGTAAGGTAGTAAGGGAAAAGTGTAAAGTTTTGCGATTGTTAAGTCTCTTTTTAGCCAGATGAACTCGTCTAAATACTCGTAGTAGCGACTTCCTAAAGAAAATTGGCAATGTGACACTGTGGCGTCACCATAGTGTCACATGTGGAGAGTAATTGGTAATACATAGAATCGAATATCCATTTGCTCTCTATGACTCCTTTCCATTACCTAATCTTTCTTGAAATAGTATGTATACACCACTACGCTGTCATCTTGTTCATCTTGCGTTTTTTCTGATGCATGCCTGTAACAGCACAAGAGTTAAAGTAATTGAATGACAGCATTTGTTTTCGTCGGAATACTAATATTTTTGTCTTCTGTTTAATCTCTTATTTATCCCGAATACTCGTCATTACCTTAAAGAACGCTCTGAATTTATTTCGTGCTCCTATAACAGTAACAGTGTACTTACTCTCTTCCATTAAACTGAAACTAAACACCTCTGCGCATAGATCAATTTTCTACAACAAATCTTTTACCTTCAAGGCTTTGGATCGCGCTACCAGTTGCTATAAAGACAAGCAAAATCGCTACCGACATTTAAAACAATGATCAGAAAATATTACCTTGCGTTGGAATATGATGACATTTAAATGTATGTATGTATATATTTATGTATAAGAACAGACGAGCATGCATGACAAGAGCCATGAATGTCAAAGAAGCAAGTGAGGTGTGTAAGAATAAGCCTGAATGGCGCTCTGTTGTTTATGCCTACCCCGCAAGGGACCTAGCGTGAAGTTATGTAAGTATGTATGTATTAATATTTATATTCTTTTGTAGATATGTATATGTATGTTATGTATATTAAGGAGGATTGCATAATTAGACATACGTACTTTTAGTCTGTAAGTTCGTTTTGGTAGATACTGGTGTACAATAAAGAGTCATTGATTGATTGAGCGTTGGCTACGCCTACCGCTGACGCAATTCGACTCATAGCCGGTTCCTATAACTTATTATTCATTCAGTAAATGAACGGTGGGTAGGATATAGGAATCGGTCATTATCAGTGGTGGGCGTAGAAGATAAACTATATGCGGCTTAAGGTAATCAGTACTGCATACGTTTGACGCAACAAGAATATAAAGTTCAAGACGAAAGATGAACATTGTTTGTGTTCTTTCTCGTTGTATGGGTCCAGCTCTGCTGTTAGTTTGGGGGTTTCAAGGTCTCCCCCGGCATTGGAAGAGGCCCAGTGAGCGGGGTCCACGCCTGCCATGGCATCGCGGAGTCGGGCAGCCCATTTCCCGTAGCCCTGGCATAAGGCGCAGGGCGGAACACCCAGAGGTTTTAGTGGGTATCCCTAACTGGGGAGTGGCAATAGTGTGGCTCCGGTTCTGACAGGGCACGCTAGTGCCACCCCCGATCTGGCGAATCCCACACTCACACGGATCGCGAACATCCCCCCAGGCTTCTGTGTCTGTTGCGGCTTAGTCCTCAAACGGATTTCCCCTGGCCACAATAAGGGGGTTTCAGGGTAAACTCTAACTCTGATGAATATAATATACTTTATTGAATTCAAAGATGTTAGCGTACGTTTGAGTGCGTTTGCGAGCTGAATAATGTGATGATAAAGTGCTGATTTGCAGGATTTGGCGGATTGTAAACCGTACATCCACTTTATCAAATAACGCCAAATAATATATAGTCCTCCTTGACGTGTCCGTCAACGGCCAACCTTGTCAAGTCCGCCTGTGCGAGCGCAGGTGGCTGGCGATACTAAATTTGGTTTTAAAAGTTCTTCTGCAAGGAGCACAATACAGCCGTCCTGTTGAGTCGCATGTATAGTTGTAAGAGATCTTTGGGCGGTTCTTTTTGATAAGGCGTTGCTCGTCAGAGTGTTCTACTCGCTGCGTTTCGAAGGCAGCAACAGCCTTACCAATAGAATAGGCCACTCCCTTCTTTGCAAAGCAAGATCTTCCCAGCCGTCATTTGGGATGCCACATGGAGACAGATGGCGCTTGAGTACGTCTCTGTAACGCAGAAGTTGACCGCCTGATTTGCGCTTTCCATCTTTTAGCTGTGAGTAAAAGACAGCTAGCATTCTTGTGTCGCTCATGCGTACAACGTGGCCTCACCATCTCATTTGTCTCTGTATAAGCAAATAATAGCAAGATATCTACAAAATCAGGTGCGCCTTGCTTTGCAGATATCTTACTATGAATCATCGATTTGATTGTCTTCCTTCATAACATGAAAAGTTATGACATTACATGTTCTTCCTAATAACATTATTTTGAAATTCACCTCACATCAATGCGGGCAATCCACCTGTGCCCCCACTATCCCCGACAATGCAAGTAACTACCCCCAAATCCAGTAACAAAAACTTAAAATGTCATCTTTTGACATGGGTTCTGTTATTCATAACCTTGGAAACCCTTTTAGGCGATTATCGGGAACAAAGATATTATAAGAAAATTGAAGGAAGAGAGAGATGGTGTATAAAAAAAAATTGAACGCCGTTAGTGTTGACGACAGCTTTTATAATTTTAATAAGTGATAAAAAATATATTATATTTATATATAAAATAATAATCGATAGTGGGGACATAAATATCTTTTTTCCCGTGGGCAACGGGACGGGATATTTATAAAAACCGACAAAAGTCGTGAGGAAGTTTATTTCAAAACAAATACATAAAATAATATTACAAGATTTTCTTTTTTTTCTTTTTTTAGGTTGTCTGTTTGTTCCAGATTTACGTAAAAACTAAAGGGCCGACATCGATGCAATTTTCGCTCATCGATAGCAAATCCCAGGAATTAAAATCTGCGGTACTTTATGTTCCGGGAATCCCAGGGGAGTTTTCTTGGGAGTGGTTTGAAGTGATTAAAATACAAAAAATTGCTGATTCTGATTAGATTTTACTCAAACAACAGCTTGTGTTCTTTTTTAAAGGTTACGGTACATTACGTTCTAGGAATCTTTGAAGTTTGCTGAGAATCGACCACAGAGTTAAAAATATAATAAAAATGGCCGTGTTACTCCTTTTACAGCATAATTTCTTACTATAAAACAATTTTATATCAACTATTCCGAAACTTTTTATATTTCCTGGAATTTCCTGACTTAGAACCCAAGTGATTTTAGGACTTGGTTGCTGCAAGTTTCTTTATTTCTTAAAGATCTTTAGTAAAACAATTGTCGTTGTGTATGCCTTTAGTAACATTATTGATCCCTGGTTTTTTCGGGAGTTTCCGGGATTCGTGCATTTTCATACTATAAAAACCCCTTGACTCTTCGGGTGATCAGAAGGCTGTTTCCGACTTTTTTATTGCAGAAGTTCAGCAGACAGGTAGACGGCCCACTTGATGGAAAGCGGTTACCATCGCCTATGGACATTTGCAACACCAAATGTGCTACAAATGCGCTGCTGCTCTCTTGAGGGAGACTGGAACCTGGTCAGTAATGCCGGAACACAACTCAAGGTTGTTATGGAGGCATACTTTAGATCAGGGGTGGTAGCCATCCAGTCGGGCAAATGCCCTACCACCTGGCTGTGGGTTGTACTGTCGCCTCTTACGACAGACCGACCGGCCGCAGGAAACTGTATTATTTCTCCGCCCCTGCACGGATACTACTTGAATAGCGGATCAGCATGGCAATCGAACGAGGTAACGTTGCCAGCCTTCTGGAAACTATAGCCATCATTAACTTGATGGGACTGGATGACCTAGGTTTAGTATACTACTTAATACTACTTATACACTTGAGGTATTTTAGCTAGAATTCAATATAAGTTAAGTTTCCTTCATTGTACTAGATTGAAATAATATATACCTTTATATTTCTGAAATTTAGATCTGTGTTCAAAGCCTTCTAAGAGCTGTCCAATATGTGATGGATAAGTAATTTTTATTTTATTAAAACAATCTATTTAGGTATTTTTTTATTCGCAGCTATTGGACAAATATACATAGTAATATAAGCCTGACATATGTCTGACTGCCGAGTTCCCGCCGCTCCATTATACGGGAATATAATGTTTACCTGTCACACTTAATTAAGATGAATTGGTGGGTTCCACACATAGAAATTCAGTGATATATACATACATATTCTTAAGTGGTTTCCTTCATCAACATCATGAGTCGTTATTCTAACAAAATACACACCAGACCGAATAATTATAATTTACCGAGTTCATGCACACTAAAGGGGTTTTTTTATATGCGTACCTCTATCATTGTCCAAGACAGAGGATCTCTTGTCTTTTATTTTCTATTTCTTTATTTTTACATTTTTACTTATGTATTACTCTACTTATTGCATGTTTAAATAATTATACATTGTGGGGGATATGTTGGTTGAGGTTGGTTAAGATTGGGAGTTGAGTTGGGAGATGGGATTAGGATTGGGTTGAATACTAGGGGACGGATGGGTAGAGTTATGTCGTATGTTTATTTATTATTTTTAATACATATTTCACTTATTTTATTACATTATTGCCTAAACTTTTCTTATTTTACAGTAATTTTTCTTATAATTCTTTATATGTGCCAAAACTACTATTCTCAACATTATATAGCCGATTTAGATACAGTTATATATCAATATGACATACATATATATTAGGATATTATAGTGTACGTTGAATCACAATTTGCTGCGCTTAGGTTCTCGCATATGTGTACCACACACATGTGTCTGTGGAATAGAGGTAATCGACCCGGGATACCACGGTCTTTCTTGCCGCCGCAGTGCCGGCAGATGGTCACGCCATGCCGCCCTGAATGATGTCTTACGGAGGGCGCTTGCCACCGCTAACGTGCCGGCTCTATTGGAGCCGAACGGTATTGCACGTGATGATGGCAGGCGCCCTGACGGAATGACTCTAATTCCCTGGCAGCGTGGCAAGCCTTTGGTGTGGGATGCGACTTGCGTAGACACGTTGGCCGCATCCCATTTACCAAACACTTCCAGATCGGCCGGTTCGGCGGCGGAAACAGCGGAATCGCTCAAGCGGCGGAAATATGCAACCCTCAGTGAGAGTTATATGTTTGTGCCGTTTGCTGTCGAGACGCTTGGACCGTGGGGTCCTGAGGCCATGAGCCTCTACCAAAATTTATCAAAACGACTCATCGACTCTTCAGGTGATCAGAGGGCTGGTGCCTACCTCGGCCAACGGATCAGTATGGCGATCCAGCGAGGAAACGTAGCCAGCCTTCTGGGCACCTTACCCATAGAAGACGGTGATCTGGGCTCAGTATTCTACTTATAGTCTTGAGGGACTATGGGTAGAATACAATACAAATAAGTTAAGTTTTCTTACATTGTATTCAATAGTATGTAATTTATGTAATAATATTATATTCAACTTAATTTCTAGATATAATAAAGATAAGTATCACAATTTTTAGTCTATAGCTTTTGCTTTACATCTAGAGTTTTACTCCTATATAAGTATTTGTTTTGTTTACTAAAAGGGTTAGGTTAGGTTAGGTTATTACGTTGCTTATGGACCGAGAAATAATACAGCACATATTATGAATACTAGCAGAGTGTTATTCTTACACTCATATACGCGTTAGAGGTTTACAGTTTACTTGGAAACCTTATCACAATAAACGCAAAGACGTACTGTATTCTAACATCAGTTAAATATAGAAGACGCCTTACAAAAAGGTGCTTAAATAAACCTCTCGTATCAAACGAGAGGTTTATTTTAACAGATTAGTAAAGCAAAATAACGAATAACTCAAAAACTACTTAACGAATCATGGTCAAAGCAATTTTAGGATTAAATAATTTTAGATAGATAATAGATAATTAATACATGATCGCACACCAAAAAAAAATAGACCATGTGCGTCTCGGGACGCCCGACAGAAGTAATAACTTAAACCTTAAACGTGAGAGAAAGGGAAGCCAGACAGAATGACGCCGTAACGCGTTACGTAACGAAGCGGTTTACCCTCCCATAAGAAGCTATCACTTCAAAAATAACAGAAACTTCATATTGACAATATTATCTAGGCAATACAATAGGCGGTCATATCGTTTAAAGCAGGGATTCCCAAAATTTTTTTTGCAAGAGACCCCTTTTCCAAAATGAACTGATACCTCAGACCGCAATTGCCAAATTTGTGTGTGTTGCGCGAACTTGTCCACGCTTGTTGACTTGCCGAGTTTTTCATCTTGTAAAACTTGTGCAAGCTTATCAACTTTCTACTAAAATATTTGTCATTCTTAAAACAAGTTGGTACATGTAACACAACTTATAGTATCTTGAAAGTTTCAAATAAGAACTTGTGTTATGAATTAATAGGGGTCGATTTTTAGACCTCGTCGACCCTCAAATCAGTTTTCGTTTGTAACGACCCATGGAAACTCGATTTCGATCCCAGGAGGTCGTTAACGACCACGTTGGGAATCGCTGGTTTAAAGTGATCTCTTCCAAGCAACTTTAATTAAAGAAAATTCTTTACTGAACTGGCCATGTAGGTGGTGCAGGAAAAAGGAGCAATACATACATAAATAGAGATTTCATTACTCATATTTTTTTTTACAATTCATTTGAACAATGAGAACATTTTATTTGATTAAAATTGAACCGAAAGTGTAAATACATACGGTCTTATTAATTTAAGATGCTTAAAGAAGTCTAAAAACTTACTCTAACTCAATATGAAGAAATAAGGCCGGTATTGTATACTGAAATGGTACTTGATTGTAGATTTATATTAAGTAAGTTTTTGTAAATATCTATAATATTAGTTTTAAAGTAATTTATCAACATCAAACGACGCAGAGTGTAACACAGTTTTAAAGGGCATTGCTCGAGCTCATAAAACAAGGCAGGAAACTTTCTAGTACAAAAGTTATTTATTAACTTCTAAAAGTTCCAAATTCAAACTTTAAATTCGAACAAAAATGAATAAGCGGATTCATACATTTAAGGTGCGTTCTAACGATGTATGTATTTATTATTATATTTATTTAGGTTTATGGCTTGGCAGCTAGGCCTTTAAGCCAGATCTTAGATTACAATATAGTTTCTTCATTTTCTTAAGCCTATGTATAGCTCAGCTATGTAGGTTACCAACTAAAGCCATTCAACGGAGTTCTTGTGACAACTCAAAAGGCCACATTTGACAATACCGTTCGCATTTCTCACAAAAACACATAATAACTACTCAAAACCTATTAATATCCTACAACTATTGTTCATTTTAGAGTAATTTTACACATTTTGGAAAATCTCACATCTCCTTTCAGTTACCGCCAAAAACTCCGACGTATGTATTGTTGCCTGACGTCCATAGATATTAACACTATAGATAATATAACACTAGCATTGTAATATTATAATGGAGAAAGTTTATGAAAATGGAATTTTGCATAAAAATAATACTACTATTTTGAAAGCTGTCTAGTTTAATAGGACATGAGCTACATATTAAAAATGCTACAGACTAACAACTCGTTTAGTAGAGGTCTCTGGTGACCGAAGGGCTGGCTTGTATTTGGGGCAGCGTATTAGCGTTGCCATACAGCGAGGAAATGCGGCCAGAGTTTTAGGAAGGTTCTCAACTGATGGCGATTTGGGACTCATATATTGTTTTGGTTTTTTAATATAATATAGCGAATCTAAATTAAAATATATTTCGCTTCTATAAAACCATTATAATTGACTTGCTCTCGCAGAATTTTTTAAACAATAGTTATCATATTACATTGTTACAAATTAGCGGGCCTTGAATGAAAATGCCGTTAGAATTATTATAGAGTTTATTAGAACTATACAAACACGTATAACACAGTTACAAGTATAACCGAACACAACAAATCCAATCGTAATGCAGAAGGTCGTAATTCATTAAAACACGCAAAGTCCGTCACTATTAGATTGCCGAATGTCACGTCACGCCCGTATCGTAGTTGTAGCTCAACTGACTCCCCTCTCAATCAGGCTGTCGTTTTATACTTCACAATGCTGATGCAGCCTGCAAACGGCCGTAAACGAGTACAATAGAACAATAGGCAATAATTAGAAATAACTTAGAAACGTATGCCAATAAATAAGTGAACAAAAGAAGATGATCATAAAAGGATTACGATTAGTTCAAATGCTGACAGGTAAAAAAATGTGCTTTTACGGATCTGTACGTGGAATTTGACCTTGTCGGGGTCTAAGTTGTAACAATATCATAAATTTAAATTTGAAAATGACATGTTTGTAATTTTTTATTTATTTATAGCTTAGTTTAAAGTTCGTGTAATTTTGTAGTTTAAAAAAATAATCTATTTTTAATATTGAGACAAATATTATTATTCTGTTCTTCTTCTGTTATAATATTAAATATTATATTGGTCAGACGGAGTTAATGAGAAAAAATGAACAGCGCAACAGATGACTGGCCAGGTGGAAATAGAATAATAGAGGCTATGGAGATATCATTACATGATTTTTTTTTGCAAAAAACGTACTCACATGTTTATGTAAATGTTTCCTTGAGGCGGCGAATTCAGGTTGCTATAACAATCGTGGTTAGATTTAATTGCGTTTCATTTGGCAATTAGATGGGGAATTATTTATTCAACTTTCGTCTTTTTTTGTCTGTTTTCTAAACTATTTTTATTTCTCTCTTTTTCTATATACATTTTCATGGTCCTCCAAGCCGCGAATGGTCGGCACCATGTTTGCAATATTCGCAATGCTTTTGTAATATAAATATTTATTCAAAAACAATACTAGATATAGGTACAGAGTTCTCAGGGCTGCTTGCGTTGTTGCTGATTTAGAAAAGTAATAATAAAATTGGTTTCTCACCTACAACAAACAATAAGTGAATCGTTTTAAACCTTATAATTTTAATAGCAGTATTTTATGTAGTAATATTTTTTGCTGTATAACTTGATCATGCGTAAAATATGAAATTTGGTACGATTGGCGGATAGGGGTTGCCATCTCGATTTAAGTTTATAAGACTACTATTTTTACTCGGGCTTCATTTGCATAAACTCCGGTTTTGATAAATATCACAATCCGAGAACAGAAATTGAAATCTTCATATTCCCTAAAGTGCGTAAATAATAAAGTTTAAATACAGTGTAAACTATATAACGTCATTAAAGGGTCTGTGCATTTTATGGCGTTATAGAGAGTTGTCGTTAAATGGCGAGAAGTATATTATTTTTGTCTGACCTCTTATGTCGCACCAATAATTTTGCTGTATTTTTTACTTATGTTATACTTGCGATATTGAAGCATCTTGGTGATTGAAGTACTTAGAAATGTCAGTATGCATGATGCCGACAGTCGAGTCAACTGCGCAGTTTTTACTAATTTTGGCAACTTAAAAGATACTTTTTATTACTTAATTGTTGTCTTGTCGGTGTAATGCTAAATAGAATGTATCATTGTATGGAAGACACGCTAAACAAACCAAAGCCAAGTGATTTCGACGCTTAAGGGAGAATGCCGTTAAATCGAGTGACGTTACATGGAGTTTACACTGTATTTTCAAACTTAAAAAGTACACAAATTATAGCTACTCGTAATATTTCTTTGTCTTAGTATACGGACGAAGGTATTGGAAAACATTAACTTGAGCTATCTTTGTAGATTGCGGAACAATAGCTGTCAGCAAATCATTCGACTGGCAATTTGATTCCAGCAACTCGACGCAATATTGGCATTATCATTGCTGTTTTTTACTATTTTCAAGCACCAGTCTGCGGTATCTTTTAAGTGAAATGTTTATTTTATGAACTTCAAATGTTTTTTGTCTAAGCGTCTTTATTGTGATATTAATTGAAGTAAGTATAAAAGTGGTGTGTATTTGTTTTTTCAGATGCTTTACTCATGAGTTTTTTTTTCATATCTTGTCACAGAACACGTTTTTATTTAGGATAAAATTTACTTCAGTAGCTTTAGGCGGTGCGTTTGATTTAGCTACATGACGAGCGATCGAATACTTGCAGAGAGCATGCACGTCTAGATTGTCTAAAAGATTCTTTCTTGGCAATAACGCATGTCTTTATAAATTATTAAAAAAAATTGAGACGAAGAGGACTAAGATCGATTTCATTTTTTATTCTTGGATAAAATGAAATATGAAAAAAAAGAAAATGTGCTTCTCGGGACGCCCGATAGAAGTGATAACTTCAAGCCAGACAGACTGGCACCGTAACGCGTTACGTAACGAAGCGGTTTATCTACCCATAAGAAGTTATCACTTTATAAAATATTCTAATTGTACCTAACCTAACTAAATCATAACTTCCTGTAAACCTGCGAAAAATCGAAATGTGTCCTGGGACACATAGTAGAAGTGAAGTTAAAATTTTGTTGCAAATCGTTTTGCCACTTGTTCGTTGCGATTCGTTTTTCCACTTCTCCGTTGCGATTAATTTTTCCACTTGTGCGTTGAAGTTTCACTTCTACTATGTGTCCCAACATTTTTTTTTATTGCATTGGTTTATGATGTTAGTGTAGATAAAAAATAAAAATAAATATAATTTCGATCTTTTGTTCAGTTTTGAGTATTTAAGAACGACAATGAATCTTTTTAAAACAAATGCTTAGTCAAGGCTACGCTAGGAAACGCCACTAGATAAAGTTCAAGGCACTCGTGCTAATAAAATTTAATAACTGAACTTCTCTCTATTTTTCTTGTGGAAACTACAATATTGTTCGTTAAGATAATTAAGAGAGTTTTCTTCCTTTTGCTTGCTCTATTTATATTTGCAATCGGTATATTTTGATGGTAACTATATTATTTTGAAACTGGCTTTTTTCTTAATTTTGCTCGTTAGGTCTCTCTAAAAACTCATTTAGATAAAATCAATCATATTCAAAATACTAGTCTTTAAAAATGGGTTTAAACTATCGAGGTTGCAAAATTAATATCTTGATTCCTGTGCTGGAGCGTGGTCCAGCACAGGAAGGCAGGAAGCACAGGGCGACGACGATGACTACTAAGTTCGTTGAGTCTCAACTGCGATCGAGTCGTTACTAAGTGTACATTCGGAACGGGAATCTCATATTGTCAGACTGCGTGAATTATGTTATAACGATTTTCTTCTTTACGGTTTGCACTTGTTGTATTCGGTTGTGTTTGTACGTGTGTATACTTCTAATAAATATCGTGATAACGCCAAAGGCGTTTTGATTTCATATCCCATAAATACGTAACAGAAATATAGATGTTCGATAGGCTCGGTACCGCGTATACCGAGCATACCGATTGGGCACCGTTACTTCACCAACAATTTTTTATATATTTTTTTATTGCAGGGGTTCAGCGGACAGGCAGACAGCCCACTTGATGGAAAACGGTTATTATCGCCTATGGACATTTGCAACACCAAAGGTGCTAGAAATGCGCTGCTGCTCTTTTAACGGAGACTGGATCCTTGTCACTAATACCGGAACACAACACAAAGTTGTTATGGCGGCATACTCTAGACCAGGGGTGGTCGCCATCTAGTCGAGTAAATACCCTACCACCTGGCTGTGGGTTGTTTTGTCGCCTCTTACAATAGGCCGCCCGGCCGCAGGAAATTGTATTCTATCTCCGTTCCTGCACGGATAAAACAACAACAAATCAGCAAGTAAAAGAACAATAAGTATAAGAAAAGTGTGACAGAAAGTAAAAATGTAATTCCAAATAGACTATATATAAATAAAGGAGAAGAAAGCAAAGAAGACCAAATATAGCCCCTGTTAACCCAGTAAACAACATGAAATGCCACGTGTATAATATTATCACCCCACTTTTCCCTTAAGTCATTTAAATCTTATAAATAAATAATGGTAATTTTAACCTCAAGGCCCCTTTATAGTGAAAAGTCTATTTTGAAATTTGACGACGTCATTGACATTAAATAGCGTTGAATGCGGTTTAGTTGCAGTCTAGACTTAAAATATCGATTGCAATATTAATAAATCTTATACTAATATATAAAGCTGAAGAGTTTGTTTGTTTGCTTGAACGCGCTAATCTCAGGAACTACTGGTCTCATTTGAAAAATTATTTCAGTGTTAGATATCCCTTTTATCGAGGAAGGCTATAAGGCTATATATCATCACGCTAAGATCTATGGGAGCGGAGCACCAATGAAGGATGTTTCAAAATTGGTGGGTTTTTTTAACTTACTTTTTTTTTACTATTCCACGCGGACGAAGTCGCAGGCAGAAGCTAGTTTGTTAATAAACAAATTGACAATGCCATGATGATTAGAAGTCGCGGTTCGGGATGCGGGGCTATCTCTCTTCTATCGGATACATTTCAGGAAGAGTTCCTTTGAACTGTACGAGCAGATTCCTCCATCCCCATTTTACCCAGGCGCACTGGTTTGCACCACCGCTAAATGGTGGAAACACCACAAGTCAGAACAAAGCGCTTCGATTCATCTTTTATGGTGTGCACTGCAGAAGAGTGGAATAATTTGCCGGAGTCTGTTTTTCTTGACAAACGCAATATTTCAGTCTTCAAGTCACGAGCATTTGCTCGTTCCGTCCGTCCGTTCGTCCTATTTAGGTATCTTCTAGGTAAGCGTGTTCCATCCTAGACCGCGTCGTCACTCAACAACAGGTGAGACAGTGGTCAAATGCAAAACTATAAATCCATAAAATATTAGAGAACAGGGGTTTGGAATCGGAGGAGGAGGAAATGAACCATCAGAACTCTCACTCGTGGCATAACCGTTTCAGGACGATATTCTGGGAGAGCCTGGTATCAGACTGATCAAGCAGTCCCTTAATGATTCCAGCATTTCAAACAACACAGTGAGTGAATTTTAGGCTTTCCAAGCTACTGCACCAAAGTATTGGCAACAATGGAATCTCTATGTAATCGTTTTCGTAAATCTTTATAACTATTGAACAGATCGTGTTACACATTTGACACACAGCCGAGAAGGGAAGGGGCGAACGCAGCGCCACCACGGGCAAATAAAGTAACATAATTTCTATTATTAAAACAAACTAGGGTGTGAAATTCATAGTACCGACATTTGTCCATCCTTCTGTCTTTGTATGTGAAAATCAATATTTTTGAAGAGTACTGGATCTACATTACGGGAGAAGAATATTCTATTATTTTTATAACATACCAAGACCATGGGGTCTACAACTCTAAATGAATGATTAGACAAAAAGATGTAATGAAATATGATACTAAAATGAAGAAATGTTTATTACTGCAATTTATTTCAATAGTCTTTGAATGAAGGCTTCATATTTAGCTATAAATTTATTAATTTTTCCTTGTTTAATTACTAGAGCCTCCATAAAAACAACGTCTCTTTCATGCCACCTTTCCGCTAGTTTGTATGGAGCTACTAAGTTATGTACTGAGGGATGAAGTTTGGTTTAACTGTACGTCGTTTGGGATATCATCACTCAGATTTTGAAAAACCATAGCAGTATTACTTAATGACTTTTTTTAAAGCTAATCGGTAACGAGACTCTCAAACTCCGAAAATTGGCGAACGAACGTTATTATTATTACTTTAATCAAATACTTTCACGTGAAACTTTTACCTTTTGTTTTAATCGATATAAATGGGGCAGAAAATATATACAACTAGCGGTCCCGGCAGACGTTGTCCTGCTCAGAAAAAATAAAATGTAGGACCTGATCCCAGCGCCACCTACCGGTTCCAACGGGATAAAAAGTATGCTATGTCCGTCTCCTGGTTCTAAGCTACCTCCCCTCCAATTTCCAGCTAAATCGGTAGAGCCAGTCTTGAGTTATATATAACTAACAGGACTTTCTTTCATATATATATATATATATATATATATATATATATATAGACATATGACTCTTCAAAAAGGGCGTAAGTCTCAACGAGGTATGCAACGCAGCGGCTCCCTTATTGTTTCAGATGTCTATGGGCGACCGTAACTACTTACCATCAAGTGGACCCGTTTGCCAGTTTGCCTAGAAGCAAACATAAAAAGGAGCGCGACATATTGTCTCATTTGTGATATAAACTTACTAAAACCATCACGTAAGTGTTATCAATAACCGAAAACTTTCAACTTTATTGGATGAACGCCATTTGAAACCATAAGGATTGCACAGATTGACATTCACTTGTTTATTAAAGACGATAATCACGAATATTTTTTGAAGTAAAACTTCTTTAGGCGCGACTAGGAGGTAACTGGACGACAATGCAACGGAAGTCCGTTACGGCAATATGGCGTACCATCCGGTTTTCTAATATTTTTTTGTCAATAGATAGTTTATAAACAAATAAATCAAAAAATTTTGAAAAAAAATTGAAAAATAAAATAATTAGTAAAAAAGTTTTACTTCAATCGAGTGTGAACGTTACACGCACTCTTTTTTATTATTTTTATTGCAGGAGTTCAGCAGAGAGGCAAACGGCCCACTTGATGGAAAGCAGTTACTAACTATGGACATTTGCAATACCAAAGCTGCTACAAATGCGCTGCTGCTCTCTTAAGGGAGACTGGACTCTGGTCACCAATGCCGGAACACAACTCAAGGTTGTTATGGCGACATACTTTAGACCAGGGGTGGTAGCCATCCAGTCGGGCAAATGCCCTACCACCTGGCTGTGGGTTGTTTTGTCGCCTCTTACGACAGGCCGCCCGGCCGCAGGAAATTGTATTCTTTCTCCGTTCCTGCACGGATAATAATTAATGTTTGTTAACCCGATATAAAACAGATTAAAATTAAACATTTAATAGTTTTTGAGCTATTAAAAAAAAGGTTTTATTGTTTACGTCTTATAACGGTCGGTAATGTTTAAAAGCCATAATGATTTAAAAGGTGAATGTGTTGTGAACAAATTTTCACGGTTTTTAAGCTCAACGTACAAGGTACGAATGGGCGGCGGTAAAAGCTTCCCTCGCTTCAACGGGTCGCACGATCGCCCACACGTGGCTCGATGTTGTGGAGGAAGCTTTATATCTAACTATATTAATACGTGCAAAGAAATCTTTCTACCCCTTTTTAATGTGGAGAAGAAATACAAAAAATATTTTTGTGTAACACTATTTCCCTGCGGCTAAGCCGCAGGTCAAACCCTCGACAGTAGCTCTATTTTATTAAAATAAATACTTAATTAGGGTTTTTATATCTAAACTAGCTAGATCCATGAAATATTTTTTTACTGAAGATGAAAATTTATCTAACTGAGCTTGATAACCGCTTAAAAATCCGTTGCCTGTAAGCAACTTTGTTTTATACTACGTAAAGAAGATTTGTATTTATATATTTGATATTAAACTCAATAAAATAAAAACCTAAAATAAAATCCGTGAAAACTCATACTATATAAAAAATCCTAAATCAACCCATTTCTATTCACAACTCAACACACTTATTTTTAATAAAGTTTCCTATCTCAATCTAACTATTATTCTCAATTCAACCCAATGCAAAAACAATTGCAATCGAGTATATATAACATAAAAATGAAACTCTGGTTAAAAATATTTTATAAATTTAATTTGCATTTGGCCTCCACTTCGTCCATGTTGAACAGGTATCAAGGCTTACAGTTCTTATGTCAATATTTAAAATAAAAGGTTATTTCCAGCAGGGTAATGTGTTTTTTTAGTGCGAACAAACATGAATCTTGGAAATTTCTCTAAAAACTGGATTTAAGTAATGTTAATAAAGTTATAGGCAACTACAAGTATTCTACTAAAGATTCTAATAAATATAAAAACTTTCGTAGCAAGCAAATCCTAAAATAACGTGGTTTAGAGGTTTGGAAATCCTGGGAACTATAAAAAGAGGTGTTAATAAGATATGCAAAATGTTATGTAGTACCAATCTATGCCATAATAAGAGTATCATGGCCAATTTTCAAGATATTTTTTAGCCGTGTGACCGATTAACAGAAAATTATCTGGAATATTCTACAGCATTTAAAAAAGAATTTAAGCGGTCATTCATAAAAAATAAATTGGAATTAGTCATTTTTTGCACTCTAACCACTTTAAACAACTCCTGGGAAGATTCCCACGGGATTCCCGGGACACAAACTACATAAGCATTTCAAAAAGAACGTAAACTATTATTTAATATCAATCAGATTCGAGTCAAATGATTTTTATGCATATTAATCACGACAGACTACTCTCACCAAAATTTCCGTGGGATTCCCGGGATATTAAGTACCGCATCATTTGTAAAAACCTGTAGTAAAATCGTGTCGGATTCAGTAAATTGGTGCAACCTAAATAATTTATATCACTTCCGAGAAAAGTCTCGTCAGATTCTCGGGACACAAAGTATTGCAACATTTTGAAAAGAAGTAGAATTAGTAAGCTATCGATTTACTGAAAATTGTGTAGGAATAAGCAAATTTGTATGCACTCTAAGAACTTTAAACTACTCCCGAGGTAATTCCCGCGAGATTCCCGGGATAAAAATAGCACAGATTTTATTTCAGATAATTTGCTATCCATCGATGAAAAATCATATCCGAATTTAAACATATTTTCAACACGTGTCCGTATTTTAACCATTCCCAGGAAAATTTCCGCGGGATTTCCGGCATAAAAAGCACCGCATAAGTGTGTAATTTCTGTGATAAAAAATTTCAGCTATGACTTTTGTTGAGACCGTACAAAAAAATCTGTGATTTTTTACTTTTATACTGGTTTTAAAATGGGTTGAGTTGGGAATAGATTTGGGAATGAAAATGAAAATATTGTCGTGGGTGGAAACGGGTATAGAAATGGGTTGATTTGGTAAAAATATATTTGTGGGATGTGACGTTATGGGTTGAATTGGGAATAACCCAAACATTCTCTGTGTATTTTCACACTGGTAATGTTAAATACTCGTATTATATATAACAGACTAGTTTTTGATTTTATTTTATAATGTCACGTCAAAAATGCATTTGTGATTTTCATAGACGGTCTACGAAAGTTGAACCTTAAATTTTTAGCATTCATATTAAAACAAAAGAATTATAATATAAGCTTTATACATAGTTAGTGATAGTTTCCAAACTAATTTCGAAATTTGTATCATATAAAAAATGAAATATAATTAATTTCATGGATTATTATTGGTCGCTAGTCATATCGAAACAGCATTTTTTTTCAAATTTTGTTGGTAAATTGCTATCGAGCATGAAAACTATATGCGAAAAAGCCCTTTGATTTGATTACTCGATGATATTACTTAAATTTTACCTTTCAATATTCTCTTTTTTGCGATAAGACCGCCCTTTGTTCATAATTAGATATAGTTTTAGTCTGCAAGTTCATTTTTGTATTAGTGTACAATAAAGAGTCATCTATATCTATCTTTTGGGCACATTCTCAATATTCAAAAATTTAGTTTTGAAATTATAAGACCACACTTCTGCAGACACAGGAGACTTCCATATGTGTGCAAAATTTTAAATTTCTGGCTTCAGTAGTAACTTAGATAATGACGTATTGACAGACGGACACTGAAGTGAGAACATAAAGGTTACTTTTTATATTTAGGTATTGGAATTATAAAAAGTCCTCTTCCTGGCAATACGGCTTTTGTTCTTACAGTCGAACGCACCTGGGGTACCTCTCACCTGGCCGGCGCGCGGTAAGTTTATGAACTTCCATCAACTAGATAGGCAAACCACTGTAGTCTAAATTTTTTTAAAGTGAAATACACTTATAGAACTGACGGCTAATAGACCTAAGACTAATAACCAGTTCATCTCAACCAACGATATATGGTACTTCAATCATCTATATAATAAAATTGTAGAGGTCGAATTTCTGTACAATGAAGAAAAATGCTAAAAATCGAGTCAGGGGGATGTAAGAAGAGAAATAAAACTAATTTAGATTTTTTCAATTTTTTTGTTTCTCTGTTTGTCTGTCTGTTTGTACCGGCTAATATCCGAAACGACTAGACCGATTTACATGAAATTTTGTATGGTGGTAGCTTATATCCCTGGTCAACATATAGGATACTTTTGATCTCGAAAAATTAAAGAGTTCCCGTGGGATAGTTAAAAAGCTTTAATTACTTAAACAGCTTATAACAGACTGAACGTAATTTCTCTGCAACGTAACATAATGGAAGCGGAGATTTTGACCTCTGAATTGAAAAAAAATCAGTGTTAGATAGCCCATTTATCGAGGAAGGTTATAGGCTATATACCATCACGCTAAGATCAATAGGAGCGGAGCACCAATGAAGAATGTTTTAAAATCGCGGGGATTTTTTACTTACTTTTTTTAAACTATTCCACGCGAACGAAGTCCCGGGCAGAAGCTAGTAACATATATGGATACAACCGAAGTTTTCTGAGAAGTTAAAATCACTATAATCCGTAACCGACTATTATTACTTTTGGTGTTTAAAATATCTGTAATTCTTTTAAGTGTTTGTCTTAATTAATCACTGTCACCTGTTTTGGACTAATTTTCTAAGTATTGAAATGGAACTATTTATTGTCAATTGTTAATCCCTTTATGTTTATGGCCGACCTTGGAGTAAGACAGCATAAACCGTTTTATCGTACGAATTTCGTTGCAAGTTCTTCGAAAACATATGGTTTTTGCTTAAAGCTGACAAATAGAAAATTCCAATGAATGGCCTGGGCATGATTATTTGGAGGCTATGTCTATTTCCGAATATATAAGGTCGGCTCATTGAGACAGAGTTAGTTGAGTTTCAACTGCGATCGAGTCAGTTATTAAGTGTCCATTTATGTTATTACGACCATCTTCCTTAAGGTTTGGACTTGTTGTATTTATAATATCTGTGAGTTACGTACGCGTACTTCTAATAAAGTTTATGTACGAACTTTTTTAGCAGTTAAATAAATTTATTCGACATACAATTTGGAATAAAAAAGAAAAGAAAGAAAGAATGAA
This sequence comes from Dendrolimus pini, assembly GCA_949752895.1. Classification (NCBI taxonomy): domain Eukaryota; kingdom Metazoa; phylum Arthropoda; class Insecta; order Lepidoptera; family Lasiocampidae; genus Dendrolimus; species Dendrolimus pini. The sequence goes on from OX457144.1 coordinate 6,005,655, forward strand.
TTTATTTGAAGAAGAAATAGCGAAGTACTTACATTGCTAACATGTATTAAAAAATAACATCTATTGAGAATTTGTACCCTGCATCTTCCACAAACAAGGTTTGCACTCAGCTTGTTGCCGTGCCGGCATAATATCCGACACAACGCTGATTTTCAGTGCAAACCTTCTTTTGGCTTAATACTAATAATAACAATACGACCCGAATAATTTAAATTAACTTAAAAACTATTTACTTTGTAAATTATAATATATACATACATAAAAAAAAATAGTATAAATATTTGTTAATTTTATGATTTAAATAATAAAAAAACAAATATATATATATATATATATATATATATATATATATATTATACACATACATATGTATAACTGATACTTGTCTATGTTTTAACATGTATATTTCCCATAAAAAAACGTATATCGATTTACGCTACATTGCTCTGTACTCAGTTTTCAGTACAAGGACTTGTATCATATCTAAGTAAGTTGGTAAATCAAATATATTTCTAAAATACTTTAGTTATTCAAAGGCTTATCAATGAATATGCTGGATCTTCTTTTTGTAGAGTAAGTAAATGTCTTTTATAATGGAACTTAAACGAATTTATCGATTTCAGGTTTCTGATGGGTGGAGGAATATCGTTCCAGCAATGAGTGGCAGCATACTTGAAACAGCCTCTGAAAGCAGCTGTTTTGTGCTTCGCTGTTATTAGTGGTTTTGTAACAGCTCGCAGGGTACCGTATTGTGACTTATCCCTCCTCCAGTCTATTTTATTGTAGAGATATTTAGGGTGTTGCGATGTGATCACACCAAATAACATACAAGATAAATGGAAATTTCTCCTAGCTGTCATCTTCAGTATGTTATTTTTGTTTAAATATGGAGTAATATGGCTTCTTGTAGGTATATCAAAACAGTAACGGGCACAAGCATTTTGTATGCGCTGTATTAAATGCTCCGTTCTTGATAAAAGGCAAGGCCCATACACTGTATCGCAGTAATTTAACTTAGAAATAACTAAACTCTCTACTAATCTTTTTCTTATTTCCACATTGATGTATCCTCTAATTGAATATAATATTCTTAATCTATAAAAACAATTTTTCATTATCTTACTAATATGCTTTTCAAAACGAAGTTCGGAGTCAATGGTCAAGCCTAGACTATGTGCGGTGTCTACAATTTCAATTTGTTCATTTTGAATTTTAATTATAGGAATAGCGTTCTTTATTGTAAGTACCTGGTGTTTACTTCCTAGTATCATAAATTTTGATTTTACTGGATTTAAAACCAGTGAGTTGACTTCAGACCATTTTGTTAGCCTTTTTAGGTCATCATTTATATCATCAACAGCTTTGTGTGTTTCATTAGGGATGAAGTGTTTATAAAGTTGGATATCATCAGCATACATATGAAACTTACAGTGCTGGATACACTTGGCAACATCCGCTGTGTAAATAATAAATAGTAGCGGACCTAAAATACCGCAAGTTCGTAACTATATCAATAAATGTACGTATCACGTAACTTATGACATTAATTATCCTATGCTTTAATAAAGCTTGGATTGTATTGGCGTAAATTGATTATTATTCCAATAAGTACCCAGCTCGCTCTCATAATATTTTTATTCGTGATTTCGGGGTTATTGGGATTTAGTCTCTAGTGGCTTATCGTACGTCGTACGTGATATCGCGTAATATTAAAGAAATTTTTAATAAGTAGGATTGGGTTTCGTCTTAAAAGCGATCATAATAATAAGTAGACTTATTTATAGGATTTATTTTTCATTGATATCTCCATTTTTTTTTTTTAAATATTTTATAAATAACTAGGAGCTTTTCTTGGAACTTCACTCGAGCAAATGACAATCCATATTGCGATGGAACAACTCTTAATGCGGTATATATGGTTACATGTATCTCATATTCATCGCTGCTATCAAAATATATATCATTGTTACGAGTTACAGGACTCGAATTAAAATGCCGTTGGAATTACTATAGAATTTATGAGAACTATACAAACACGTATAACACAGGTACAAATATAACTGGACACAAACAGTACAAACTGCACGATTCAATAACACGCGCAAAGTCCATCACTATTTATAGCTTATCGAATGCACGCACGTCTTGCTCGTATCGTAATCGCTTGACTGCCTCACCCCTCTGTTCGGGCATTGTTTTATACTAAACTATACAATACAATACTCGACCGCGTGAACTGAATTTTTCAAGAATCACACGTCGCTAATGACCTTCATAAAGGATTATAATACACAATAGGCTGTTTTTCTAATTACAAATGTTAAACACAATGTAAACAAAAGAATCCCAAAAGCCGAAAAGGTAATAAACTGCATGTGTGCATTCACTTTTGTTGGCGTGTAAAATTATGGTCAAGGTGGCCAAGTCCGTCATTGGGGGAACTCCATACACCTCTCATTATTTCCGTGTATGAAAAGAAACGACTGCAACAAATCGGCCAGTAAAGCTAGTAAGACACCGTTGAATTTTATGTTTAAATTGTAGTTGACATTAAATTCCGTTTAAAACAGGTAAATTACCAGAGGTGCATGGAGTTCCCCCAATGACGGACTTCGCTACCCTGACTATATGATTGTGTTTTATATTATTTTAACAAAATGAATAATGACACACGTGAGACCGGCAATGACCGATTTTAGTTTATAGGTAGTTTTATAATGTATATATTCGTTAGGTGTTTGTATTTGTATGTAGGTATCAGTTTTATCTTATTTACCTTCTTGATAAATTGTTACAACTCGTGCACGTTCCGGGGCCCTGACATATGGCGACAGAAGGACACCAAGAGGTTTTTCGTGGGTATTCCGGCAGCCCATCAGGCCGGCGAGTCCCACCCTGCCCCGCCGTAGTCTCCGTGCGGCAGGGCGCCTGAAAACGGATGTCCCCTTGGAAAAAAATAAAAAAAGAATAGTTTGTACTAACAGTGAAATTCTGGGTTAATCTGTGAAATGACAAACGTCATCGTCATTAATGTCAAATCAGTTTGATAAGAGACAACTCACCCATATCCTCACCCCATTCTAATTATTGAACTCAACAAGTCTACAAGGATTTTTATCTTTTTAAAATAAGATTACTAACTGCTGTTACATGCCGTCAAAGAAATGCGCACATCTGCCTGTTGTAAAAACGCAGTTTATTACTTTTCCTGCATTCGGAGTTTTTTTGTTTACTTCGTGTTTAAAATTTGCAATTAAGAAAAACATCCAATACGATAACAATAGTTATCGTACTTATTTTATGGCCGTCATTAGTGACGAACTAATCCTTGTTGTTATTGCATTGCGTCGAAGCTTGCCAGGTGTGCGGATCAACTCGGTGAACGCGGTCCTTTGATGTATTGTACAGTTTAGTATAAAACAATGCCCGTACGGAGGGGTGGGGCAGTCAAGCGACGACTACGATACGAGTAAGAAGTTCATTCGATGAGCGATATAGTGACGGATTTTGCCCGTGTTATTGAATCGTGCAATTTGTAATGGCTGCGTCCAGTCATATTTGTGCCTGTTTTATACGTGTTAATAAACTCTATAGTAATTCCAACGGCATTTTAATTCGAGTCCTCTATAGCTCGTAACAATACAGTAAAATAAGGAATAAGAAGATTGTGTGTTTTAATAACAAAAAACGAAGCAAGACTCAGCTGAGATTCATAAAAGTTCAGGTCGATTAGTCTGATCCTCTTGACTTAGACCGGCCATACTCTTATATAAAAACATAGTGTCCTTTGCCCTTGACATTATTAGTTTACGACACCTCAAGAGCTCTGCGGCCCTCTGCTAACTCATATGAGGATAGCTTTATGTCTGTAATAAGTGTCATAAAACCACGCATCGACGCCTATATACCCTACATTATTGAAATGTGTTTGCAGGGTAAATAATAAAAAGTATTTCACTTTATGGTCGTACGTGGTGATGAGTTCCATATGATTTTTCCTTGGAAATATACTAAATAAGTCTAAGTAAAGTGAAAGAGTCTAAGTGAAGAGAGAGAAACAGTCTAAATAAAGTGCCAACGGACACATTCTTAGATATAAGTTAATTTGTAGAATATTAGATTAAAATTAAAATTATCTATTAGTCTCTATAGGCTAGATCGTATAATAATAATAATATAACATTTAATAGTAATTGATAAATAATTACTTTTACATATTTTTTTTAATGTGATGGAGATACTCGTCTTGGTAATATTTGTATTAAAATATTGAGAAAGCTAAATAATTACTTGTATTAATATCGACATTGAATCTTTGTGAAGACGGGGAAGTCCCGGTAACAGACAGCTGTCAAAATTTATATCGCGCGTTCCGTTACGAGCAGTATTCTTGCAGTATATTTTAGCGACACGTAGCGCCATGAAAACATTAATTACATGTCATAGTTGCCACCGAATCGTATGGTCCTCACAGAATATATAGATGGGGCTGGAATCGGGTTCTAGATTTTTGAAGTGATAACTTCTTATGGGAGGGTATACCGTTCCGTTCTTCGTTACGTAACGCGTTACGGCGCCAGTCGTTCTGGCTTCCCTTTCTCTCACGCATACGGCAACGGTAGGCAGGCTCCCCCTTGCTCACTTTAACCCACATTTCTTCTAATGTACATATTCAAGAATTGTAATTAAGAATAAAATATATTTTATAATCAATAAAAGATTTCATTAATAAATAACCTTTCTCTACATTATCATATTAATAATATACATAAAATTTAAGTAATAACCTAAGCTTTTCTCAAGTTGAACAATTTCAATATTAAATAGTTCAACTTAGATTGGTTTAAGTTATCACTTCTGTCGGGTGTCCCATGACGAACACGTTTGTTTTCATTTTTTCAGAGCAACGTCTGCCGGGCTCGCTAATACTACCGTTAAAACGTAGTGTTATTATACAAAATCTTAATAAGTAAGTATAAATGCGAAAGAAAAACTAGCTAGGTTTAAATTCTCTTCCCAAGTGTATTTTATAATATGCTAAGTGCAGCTTTTAACAGTATATATTCTTATGAAACACGGTTCTAATAAGATTAAAGCGATATAAAAATGTCAAAGTGTAAGTAGTGGAAAATTTTCAAACTAGCAAGACTCGATTCGTCTGAAAAGTTCGTAGACGCTATATTTAGTCTACATATAAGGATTTACCTGCTTGAAAATTCCTTTTAGCAGTTTGGAATTACTATATTCCCTTCCTTCGGTTTTATTGTGAGTTAAATACAAACTAAATAAACTTGATGCCGACCATATTATATGGCAGTGAAAGCTGGAAAGTTGGGTATGGCAGAAGATATCGTTGCAAGTGGAGATCCGTCGTCACTGCCTACCTCTTTGGGTAATAGCCGTAACAATATCTATATTAGGCGTAATTTTGATAGATAGTTCGATCTGAAAAATAAAATAATAAATATATATGCGTGTATAAAATAAAAAAAATACAAAAAAAAAATGGAAATCGAGAGCACCTTCGAATATCATAGACACGTACAACGTGTGTATATATTTTTTTCTAAAGCTATTTAAGCATTTGCGTTACTAAAACTAATACAATCTAAAAGACAAAAAATAAATATTTTCTACTACATCTTGACGTCGGCGCGAAGTAAAACATTAAAGTTCTTTATTTTTCAAATTTGCTTTTTTTTTATTTGGCACTGACTTCGAAATGTTGTAAAAAATATTTACTACAAGAGCACGCATTAGAGTTTGGTAAACACTAGTTATATATGTACCAAATTTCAGCTAAATCGATCCAGTATTTTTTTCGTAAAAGCATAACAAACAAAGAGACAAATATATTATTATCCCGGAAACTATCCCATTTTTTGGGATAAAAAGTATCCTATGTATATATACTGAGTTCCAGCGAAATTGGTCCAGTAGTTTTCCGTGAAAACGGAACAGATAGAATGAGTTACTTTCGCATTTATAATTTTAATATAATTTGCGTTTTAGTTACTTTTGAAGTCGGTTTTGTTATTTTTTTCTACTTTTTACGCAGTTACGCAAATGCTTGAATAGCTTTAGAAAAAAATATATACACACGTTGTACGTGTCTATGATATCTAGATATTCGAAAGGTGCTCTCGATTTCCATTAGATCCACTCATCAGATTCTGATTTGGCGACAGTGGGACGACTCTTCTTAAAAAATTGAAAATCGGTGCATAATTGACGGAGAAATCGCGTAACTAAAAATCATACAATTGAATTGAGAAGCTCCTCGTTTTTTCAATGTAAATGAAATTCAATCAATTCAGTCGCATATTAAACATGAATGGTTATTCTAATGTGGATAATGATAGCAAACGTTCATGTTCAACGTGGGTCGTATTAAATGTTATACATATTTGATTATTTTAATTTATTACAAAGTCTCAATATGAATATTTATATTTGTGAGAATTTTAAACGAGAACTGCATGCAATTAAAATGTGGATTATGAATAACCTGCTAATACCTGCCCGCTTGGCGTGCCGTAAAACCAGTTGTTAGCTGACCTCTACTTGGTGAAAGGAAGATCCATGCCAAATTTCAAGTCTATAGGTTAGGATATCGTGAGAGTCACTATATACGTGGATTTCAATTATATATATAGAAGATTATAATTAAGTGAAATTTTGTGAATAACATTAATTATATTATTGTCAATGTTAGCTTAAAGTAGAAATGACGACTTTAAAAAATAAATTCGGTGATATAGGGTCAGCATTCTACTATAGTCTTAAAGTATTATACAAATATTGATTTGTTTATAATATTGTTACATACCGACAAAAAACGCACACCTAGGTTGTTATTGCCTTTTCTGCATTCGGAGTTCTTTTGTTTACTTCGTGTTTAAAATTAAAAAAAAACTATTGTTATCGTACTTATTTTAATGCCGTCATTAGTGTCGAACTAATCCCTGGGCGGATTAACTCAGTGAACGCGGCCCTTTTATCGGTATTATACAGTTTAGTATAAAACAATGCCCGAACGGAAGGGTGGGGCAGTCAAGCGGCGACTACGATACGAGTAAGAAGTTCATTCGATGAGCGATATAGTGACGGATTTAGCGCGTGTTGAATTGCATTGAATCGTGCAGTGTGAAGTGGTTCCATCCAGTTTTATTTGTATTTGTTTTATACTTGTTTGTACAGTTCTAATAAACTCTATAGTAATTCCAACGGCATATATTTATTTTAATTCGAGTCCTGTAGCTCCTAACAATATTAAGGTTTAAAAAATAAATTGCTTGAGTAGTGAATGTAAGGTCTTGTGAGGACTTGTTTTTAAAGTGTTGGGGTTATTGGATTTGACAATAATGGTATATTAATGAACGTCGCCGATATGATTATTTTTATTTTACAATAAAACATTCAAGTTCTGAACATCTAAAGATTTTACAAATTTAATTAAAAATATTTACAGTTAATTATTTAACAATGGATGGATTTCAAAAATATTTCAAAAATTGGTCTGTTGTTTTATTGTATTGTATGTACATGTGGATTTATTATTCAAATGAATCAAAGTATTCATAAAAGAAGCGTTTACCACATTTCTGAAAGAAAACAAATTTGAAATGATTTTATTTAGGGTAAAATATATCATTGTACGCACCCCCTTATTATATGCTTAAGAAATTTTATACTTTTCACCAACGGCTAAAAGGAGAAGTTCTCGATTCAATTGTATGTTTATTTTGTATTTTTGTTACGAGATTTTTGTGTCAATTGTAGACCGATTTTCATTTTTTCATTCGAAAGAGTATTCGTATACTCTTGAGGTTGTCCAATTATCATCAAGTCAAAATGTGACGAGTGGATCCTCAGGGAAATGAGAGCAACCCTCGTATATTGTAGACACGTACAACGTGCCTAAAATACCTTTTCATATATTCCTTTCTAAAGTTATTCAAGTATTTGAATCACTAAAAGCTAGGAAATAATAGTTACTTAACAAAAAATAAAACCGACTTTAAAATAAACTTTTCGCCAGGTGATAGGGTATTTGCCCGACTAGATTGCTACCACCCCTGGTCTAGATTATGCCGCCATAACAACCTTGAGTTGTTTTCCAGCATTAATTACCAGGTTCCAGTCTCCGTTAAGAGAGCAGCAGCGCATTTGTAGCACCTTTGGTGTTGCAAATGTCCATAGGTGATGGTAATCGCTTTCTATCGAGTGGGCCGTCTGCCTATCTTCTGGACTCCTGCAATAAATAAAAGAAACTGAAAAGCAAAAAGTAAATATTTTCTACATCCTGTAGACGGTGCCAAGTAGCACATAAAAAACAATAAAAAAAATTAAACCTCTCAATGAAACAACTTTATTTTTAGTCTGTTCACAATAAATTACCAAATCCCTTTGCTTTGCCCTTTGCCTTATATATATGCCTTATGCCTTATATAAATGATCTCATCGACCATTCCGCAATGCTTGAAGACGAAAGTCTTCGAGCAGTGCGTCCTACCCATAATGACGTACGGTGCCGAGACGTGGACACTGACAGCGGGACTGGTCCACAAATTCAAAGTCGCTCAACGGGGGCTAAAATCAGAAATGAGGACATCCGTAAGATAACGAAGGTAACCGACATAGCTCGCAAAATTAGCAAGTTGAAGTGGCAGTGGGCCGGTCACGTCTGCCGCAGGACCGACGGCCGATGCAGCAAACGAGTCCTGGAATGGAGCCCACGTCTCGGCAAACGTAGCGTAGGACGCCCGCCAGCCCGGTGGACTGACGACCTACGCAAGATCGCCGGCAGGGGCTGGATGAGGAAGACAGGAGACCGGGATATGTGGCGCGTACTTGGGGAGGCCTACGTCCAGTAGTAGACTGAATTTGGCTGATGATGATGATGATGATGATAAATGATCATTGCATAGTTTGGGACTTGAACTTCAGACATTTCAGGTAACCGTTTGAAACCATTGTAGTAAAAAAATAACAACTACAGCTCATAAAGTCCCACTGCTGGGGCTCGCGCCACTTATTTTTATATGGTAATTGTATACCCACCACGCTTGTACAAGGTGGATTAGCGGGTTTGACACATCAGTTATCTCGATCTGCGGTTTTTTTTAATGTGGCAATTCTATACAAATTGAAAGACAGAATCGCCTAGAAGCGAACTTAGTTATATATTATTGTATATATTCTTTAGGTATTTCTTAAATTTAATTTATATGTATTAGTTTTATTTTAGATATTTTCGAATATCTCAATTTTCAACCAACTTGTTATTATTCTAAATATATTTTTGTAACTACTCGTATAACCAGTCATAAATTTAATTTTCAATTTCATAGTTTTCATGAAATTGGAAACTGGCTTGTTTAAACTATTATAGGTGTGCGTTTGACCATTATCACGCCCTTTGTGGAGCGTAGACATGGTCTAAGGTGGAACACGCTTATCTAGAAGGTACCTATGCACACGGGACTTGAAGACACCGAGGCTATAATTATCGGGAAAAATAGACTCCGGCAATGAGTTCTGCTCTTTTACGGTGCGCATGATTAAGGTAGACGCAAAGCGCTTGGTTCTTATAGGTGGAATATCCACCATGTATCGGTGTCGAATGCCGGTGAGTCTGGTTGTCCGATGATGGAAGGAAGACGGCGGGATCGATTGAAAAGCTCAGCTGCACTCTTCAAGTGTATCCGATTTTATCCCAATGTTTTCCTTCACCGTCAGTACGTGGTAATTATAAAAATATGCACACTAGGTTAAAAACTGCCTAAGTGGTGCATGCTTTCTCATCAGGATTCGAATCCGCACCCTTTGAGTTTGGGACGCTAACCGATAAACTACCACGGTTTCTTGAAGAAACCCTTGCCAGCGGAAAATGACTATTTTGTGTGTTTCGTTAAATATTGTTTGCGTTTTTGAAATTTGAATTTTGATAACTCACGGTAAAGATAGAACCAACCAGAAGTATATATTGATTATATTTACTGGTGGGAAAAGTTCTCATCACCTGATGGTAATTGATTATTATAACCGCCATTAGACATTTGCAACTTGAAAGTAACGGATGTCTTATCTAGAACATTCGAACAAATGCTTTCGTTCATAGTAGAAATAAGATTTTTTTTTGTTCTTTATTTGTACTATGGTCTGGGTGTCTGGGATCGTCCCAGAGTGGTTCGTTACAGCAGTATCTATAACACAAACGTAACTTGGTTATTTTGGAATATGGAATGTGTGTTTTTTCCGATCATTCTATTTCTCATCAATAAAACAAGCTAAGAGACTGATGGGGAATACATTTTAATTTCACGTAATTACCTTCAGGTTAATAGTTTGGAGAAAGCGCGGTAGGTAGCTAAATATACCTGATTATTTCTGAAATAGTGTTCTAGATCGCGTAGGTTGTATAAACAAACACACGTCAGAACGTTAATGAAGTTTCCTAGAATATTGTGGAACACTTAATTGTGGTTCGAGTTAAATTTCTCTTTGATCTTGGTTGTTTAATATTTTTTCGTAATTTTTTTAGTAAATTAGGATAATTATGACATACAGCGACACCTAGAGATATTACTGAACGATTGTAATTACAGCTCATTTGTAACATTTTTAAATTGAAAAATACAATCAGTTGCTAAATTCCAATCAACAACGAGAAAAGTTATCTTCAGTAAAAACGATTTAAGCGCAGTTTGTAATTTCAAGAATTTTTCCTACTAGTGTTTGTGTTATTATAGAATAACAATCCTCTGAGTTCTTTTTATATATCTGATTACAAAATACACTTTTAAGTAAAAAAAAGTGTTTTTTTTTATGAGGTTTGGAACAGAGAGAATTTGAAAATATCCTTTGAATTTTTTCGTGCTCCTATAGTTTACGCCCTTTCACTAAACTATATAATAAAGAGTTATTAATTGATTTGGAAGAACCTACTGTGAGGGCATCAGTATTTGTAGATTACTGATCTATGAAACACTCCAATTAATCTTAATAATCAAATAATATCAGTCCTTAAGCGTTCACTGCTGGGCTCGGCCCTTTCTTTCATTAAGGGAGAAGACACAGTATACCCGCCATATACGTTCAGGCCGGTTTGGCGGGTTTCACGTATCAATTATCTCGACTTGCAGGTTTGACTAAGTTTTTCTACGGTTGGTGCGTGGTACTCAAGCTTCAAAGCTATGCTATTTTGTAACGCGAATTTGCAACACGAACTGTGTCTGTTTCAGGACAAACACTAAATTTTTACCATAGTTATTGCTATATATAGTTAATAGTTATATTTAAATTATTCTTTTTAATTAGGTACTTCTACAATTTTTCTTTTTTTACTAGAATACTTTTAAACAAAATACAGATTCCTAGTAAATTTCATCTACATAGGCCTAGTAGTTTCCAAGAAAAAATAAAAACTTCGTTTAAAAAAACCGACTCCAAAAACTAAAATGTATAAAATAACTTATTTCTAAAGCTATTATTATTAATATATATTATCTAAAACATCTTAAAGTAATTTTCAAAATATAGTAATTTTTATGTTTTATTTTGCACCGACTTCAAGATGTTTTAGATAATATATATTAATAATAATAGCTTTAGAAATAAGTTTTTTTATACATTTTAGTTTTTGAAGTCGGTTTTTTTAACCTAGTTTTTATTTTTTATTTGTTGCTTTTAAGTGTCTAGCTATCTATGGGTGGACCCACAAATGGTGCCGCTCTTCTTAAAAAATATAGGTCCCAAGAAACGGGAACAAAAATTTTTTTCGTAAAATGAAAACTACTGGGCTAAACCACAATGCAGCTATTCCGCGTCGAACAAAAAAAAGAATCACGTAAATCGAATCATAAATCTCAGAGTAATCGGTGTACATATGAAACGAAAAGGAATTTTTTTTCATAAAAAATGTTAATAAAATGAAAACTACTGGGCCAAACTATGTAAAATTTTTAGGGGACCAATTGGAAGCGATTCCGCGTCGAACAAAAAAAGAATCACGTAAATCGGATCATAAATCACGGAGTAATCGGCGAACATACATAAAAAAAGCAACAAAAAAAAAGATCCCGACGAATTGAGAACCTCCTCCTTTTTTCGAAGTCGGTTAAAAATGGCTATGAAATAGATACATATGGTAAGATGGCTCATGTTAATGTAGTTAGTTACGGAGTTACAGAGTCCTAACATCCATATATTTATACAAAATGAAGCCTCAAACAGAAAAGGTCACAAAACTAATTAAAATAACATTTCCAAAGATCTTCAATTTATTTCAACAATCCCCATTTCCAGACAATTCTTTGAAATTATGACTTTTTATCTCGATAACCTTTACTCGTGTTTGCAGAACCAGTTAGTTTTTGTTGAAGTAGAGTGGAGAAAGTTGAGACCCAGTATCATTTGTTCTTTAAGGGGATTCAAATGACGTCCAGTTCAACTAGAGGGTGTTGTAATAAATAAAACAGAAATCTTTTTTTATTGTACGAGTTCATCAGACAGGTAGACGGCCCACCTAATGAAAAGCGGTTATCATCGCTTATGGACACTTGCAAGACCAAACATGCTACAAATGCACAGATGCTATCTCTAACGGGTGACTTGAACCTGGCTACTAATGCCGGCATACTCTAGACCGGGGGTTGTAGCCATCCAGACGGGTAAATACCCTATCACCTGAATGTGAGTTGTTTTGTTGTCTCTAAGGACAGGACACTTGGTCACAGGAAATTGTATTCTTTCTCCGTTCCTGCACGGATAATCTCCGTCCTCTATAATATTTGCAATAATAGAAACACGTATTTTTAAAGAATTACAACATAATAAGGCGGCAGGGAAAAACTTGAACCTTCAACGGATTAAGAGACACAGTGTTACCCAAGGTGCACTGTGTCCCAATGGACAATGATGCGGCAGACCAACTGGCGAGAAGAGGATCCGAGACCCAATCAGTCGGACCGGAACCAAAGGAGAAGGACACTTCATCAACAACTTTAAGACAACCTGGTGGAAAAAAGTTTCTTAATGACTATTCTAAAACTCAATCGACCCTGGCGAAGATTACTTATTAACGCAGCCTCTGGCCTTGTCAAATTTAACGACGTCTTGTCAATAATGGTGCCACTGACATGCTGTGAAGTGCTTGTCTTGAGGCAGAAGAACAGCCGCCCATGTCCTGCCAGGGCGAAGTGTCTAGACGCCCCGAGTAACCTTCGAGAACTTTTGAATCGAGTCGGTAACCTTGAGAATCTGGTGGACTTCCGGGAGGAGCTGGGCTGGGTGGAGTAACCCCTCATACATCCTAGTACGCAAAATAGGCACTATGTCGTCAAGTTGCGGAAATCACCCGGTTGCAGATGAAGAAGAAAGCATTACAGTAATTTTGTCAAAAATCGTAATGCTCTGTCAAAAGCGGCCGCGTGTTCTAATACTTACATTTTTAAACAAGTGATATCTTTCGAATGGAATGTCCGAATTGAATAATTCAAAAAGTTATATAAAGGTATTGAAGCAGTCTTGAATATAAAGTAATTTATTTTGATAAGGATGAATACCAAGATACAAATAAAGAGCCTTTTCTAGCGGCGGCATTTTAATTAAATTTTAAAATAAAAGAACACTTATTGTGCCATAACTATAATAGTTAGACATATACTGTCGCGGCACTTTTTATAAATAAATATGTTTAAATAAAAAATGCATTCATTAAAATGTACCTAACCTAACCAAATCATAATTTGCAGTAAACCTGCGAAAAATTGAAATGGTGCTGGGACACATATTAGAAGTGAAACTTCAACGGACAAGTGGAAAAACGAATGGCAACGGATAAGTGGAAAAATGAATCGCAACTAAATTTTAACTTGTAGTTTTACGGGCCGATTGTTAATGTACTTGTCCAATTTGAAAACCTGCCCGTAAAACTTGAAGTTAAAATTTTGTTGCGATTCATTTTGTCACTTGTCATTTGAAGTTTTTCCACTTGTACATTTTTTTTATTGCAGGAGTTCAGCAGACAGGCAGACGGCCCACTTGATGGAAAGTGGTTACCATCGCTTATGGACATTTGCAACACCAAAAGCGCTACAAATGCGCTGCTGCTCTCTTAAGGGAGACTGGAACCTAGTCACTAATGCCGGAACACAACTCAAGGTTGTTATGGCGGCATACTCTAAATATACCGATGTATCTTACTATATATATACCGATCTTTGTGGCGTGTAGTTAATACGTGAACAAACTATGGCTGGCTGACTTTATTGTGGCCTAATTATGGTTGGCTACCATACTTGTAAATTAGGACTGGAATTTATTTTTAAATACAAATTATATTATTATCACTCTCTACAAGTGAGGAGACTATTGTATCCCCTTAAAAAAGTAATATTACCAAGGGTATAAAAAAAAATAAACATAGAATTGGTTTCGCTTTGTATACTTAACGTACTCGATGTATTTGTTTTAGTATTTTTATTTTTCACTAGCTTCTGCCCGCGATTTCGTCCGCGTGGAATAGTAAAAAGGTTTCCTTCCCCTATCTTCCTTCCCTAACCCATTCACCTATTCCTCCTGTCTGGTCCCTTCATCTCATTCCTCTATCCCATCTTCCTTATCCTATCCTAAAGGCTGGCAAACATTGACTTCGCAACTATAGGCGACGGTAACCACTTCACATGAGGTTGGGCCGTCAGCCTCTTTACCAGGTTGGTAATAAAAAAGTTGAACTACGTATCTTATACTAATATATAAAGCTGAAGAGTTTGTTTGTTTCTTTGCTAAAGCGCGCTAATCTCAGTAACTACTAGTCTATTTGAAAAATTCTTTCAGTGTTAGATAGCACATTTATCGAGGAAGGCTATCTATACATAGGCTTTATATCATCACGCTAAGAACAATAGGAGCGGAGCACCAATGAAGAATGTTTCATTGATTTTAAAACTTTATTTTTAACTTACTTTTTTTTAAACTATTCCACGCGGAAGAATTCGCGGGCAGAAGCTAGTTATTTTTAAATCCCTCCGCCAACTTGTAGATAGAGCTTTGATTGACATCAAACGAGGGATTACTTGTGCAGCTTGAAAATATAGATTAAAGAGAGAGTAGAGTAGTAGTAGAGTAGAGGTAATTAGCATATAATAAATGTCATCAAATTTATTTATTTATTTCATGAGTAAAACAGCGTAAGTAGAAATGTAGAACAAAAATCGTTTACATCGAATAGAAAAGACAATAATAAATCTTTCTTATACAAAAGCATAATTAGTTTTGAGACTGAAAATTAAACCAGTGTTAAAATTCTACAAATCATTTACAATACTGTAAGTACTATTTAAATTAGTTTTCGCTGTCTGTGAGTATATTATGTGTGGTTACCCAATCATTATCGTTAATTTGGTAATAACTTAACAAACCTTATTACCTAGGTAAGTCTTAAACAAACCTTATTATCTTATCAAAACGTTATTTTAATTGCTTCT
This sequence comes from Dendrolimus pini, assembly GCA_949752895.1. Classification (NCBI taxonomy): domain Eukaryota; kingdom Metazoa; phylum Arthropoda; class Insecta; order Lepidoptera; family Lasiocampidae; genus Dendrolimus; species Dendrolimus pini. The sequence continues at coordinate 6,021,146 of OX457144.1, forward strand.
TGAATCTACCTTAATTTGTTGCTCGAATGTAAACAATGTGAGAGTAAAGTAAACCGTAGCAAGAAACTACGACGCGACTACGCAGTAGCGGCTGCGTAGTGTTCTTAGTAAAATGCTACGCAGTTACTCCTATGTAATCTAACGGCCGTGATGAGAAATCTAGCTTTTTCAGTTGTTAACGTCGTCGTTTAATCGTGACGTAACAAGATTTTTAAATATTTTTCCATTTCTCATATTCTGAAAACACGCTTGGAGTTGCCTGATCACAGGGATGAAAACAGTACTTTTCGTCTCTGGCAAAATTTTTCCCTGCGGTAAAAGAATTAAAAAAAGGATGCATCTTCGCACGCCCGACAGAAGTGATAACTTAAACTGATCTAAGATGAACTATTTAATATTAAAATTGTTTAACTTGAGAAAAGCTAACGTTATGACTTAAATTGTATGTATATTAATATAATAATGTAAGGAAAAGTTTATTAATTATAAATATATTCTAAGTAATCTTTTATTAATTATAAATATATTCTATTCTTAAACACAATTTGAATACGAGATTAGAATTTTTTGTATGTGCATTATTAATATAATTATTTAATCTAATTACCGATATACGGCTAGCGCTGAAGGTTAGAGTGAGAGAGGAGGAGCCTGCCTACCGCTGCCGTATGCGTTAGAGAAAGGGAAGCCTGACAGACTAGCATCGTAACGCGTTACGTAAGGAAGATCTACCCTCCCAGAAGAAGTTATCACTTCAAAAATTAACCCAACCACAGATTATACATGCGACTCGTGTCCCAATATTTTTACAGTCACTGATATATCATGGCACCAATTTTAATAAAAAAAATTGAACGATTTTGTAGCATCATGTTATATTTATAAATTACCACTAAATTATTATTTAATTGACATAAATTTGAGCTGAATATTTATTATCCATCAGTGCCAAAAAAAGTACTGGATGCAGATAAATAAATTTACTTGACGTTTCATATATGACGTATTCGAAATGAAAAGCTAAGTAGGGCATTTGCCCGACTGGATACCACCCTTGGTCTAAAGTATGTCGCCATAACAACCTTGACTTGTGTTCCTGCATCAGTGACCAGGTTCCAGTCTCCCTTAAGAGAGCAGCAGCGCATTTGTAGCACCTTTGGTGTTGCAAATATCCATAGGCGATGGTAACCGCTTTCATCAAGTGGGCCGTCTGCTGAACTCCTGCAATAAAAAAAAGAAAAGCAGAGTGTTAACCTCGAGTGAAAGGCCTATTTAGGCATTTGAACTATTAGCGCCCTCGCTACGCTCGTGCACCAAACAATCTCGTGCCTAAATAGGTCATTTTCACCTCTCGTGTAACTATCTACTATTTCGCTTTTCAGATGAACATTATTTAATTTACACAAGTAAATTTTCCTTTGAATTTTGGGAAGATTCCAGGAATAGCGTTTATTGAAATTGTGAAACGTGTTCCACATTTTTTTCAAGGACATTATAATTGCCCACGAGTAATCTTTTTGTATTTACGTGTAATTTTATTGTACAATTTGTATATGAAATATACATAAAGGCGAAGACAACTTTGTTTATTTACATTTCACAGCAGTGATCATAAAGAATTTGGCATACAATTACTGTATTCTGGAAAAGGACACAAGCTGTCATTTGTTTTTATTTATTTTTTATTGCAGAAGTTCAGCAGACAGGCAGACGGCCCGCTTGATGGAAAGCGGTTACCATCGCCTAATGACATTTGCAATATCAAAGGTTCTACAAATGCGCTGCTGCTCTCTTAAGGGAGACTGGAACTTGGTCACTATTGCCAGAATACAACTCAAGATTGTTATGGTGACCAGGGTGATGTTAGACCAGGGGTGGTAGCCACCCAGTTGGGCAAATGCCCTACCACCTGGCTGTGGGTTGTTTTGTCGCCTCTTACGACAGGCCGCCCGGCCGCAATACATTGTATTCTTTCTCCGTTCTTGCACGTATTTGTTACATAAATTAATCATGAACAGGTTGTAGTATGGAGAAATGCAGTTTCGTTGAGCGTTATAGTATAGCTCTAATGAAAAAAGGCGTGAATACATAATAAAAGTCTAAACAACGTAATTAACAATATATGTAGTGCAGATTTCCATGGGCGACATTTCCACCAGGATGCCAGATTAACTACAACCAAAAAAATATATATTTTATTATTAAGTTTTATATAATACTAGGATATTCCCGCGACTTCGTCCACGCTTGATTTGTTGTGATGCTTGTGATATTTTTTATATATACATAATATCACACAGTTTATTACATAAAATTTGCTATGGATCAGGGAAAAAATCATATTGGAATTCGTTTTTTTTTAATCATTTCCAGATTCCCAGAATAAAAAGTAACGCAGATTTGAAGTCTGAGAATTTGCTGGCGTCCAACGAAAATCGTATCAAAATCGGCACCGTAGATTTTACGTGAATCCCGAACAAACAGACAAACCGACAAACAGAGAAGAAAAAAAAATCGTGATCTCCATCCTTTATATATCTACGCAGTTGTTTTTTTAAATATATTGACCCGTGCCCACTTCGCTGGGCAACAGAAAAAAATTAAAAAATACTTATCATTAATCACAATCAAATATACCCTATATCACTCAGGAATAATGTAGCTTTCCACTGGTGAATGAATTTTCAAAATCGGTTTAGTAGATCCAGAGATTGCCCCCTACAACGTCACAAACTCACAAACTTTACCTCTTTATAAATATATATTAGTATAGATATTGTTACGAGTTGCGGGACTCGAATTAAGATGCCGTTAGAATTACTATAGAGTTTATTAGAACTATACAAACACGTATAACACAGGTACAAATATAGCCGAACACAAGAAATCCAAACGTAATGCAGAAGGTCGTTATTCAATATATCGCGCAAATTCCGTCACTATTAGATTCTCGATTGTGGTACACACGTCTCGCTTTGATCGTGGTTCTCGCTCGACGCCCCCCTTCGTCAATCAGGTCATAGTTTTATACTGCACAAATGAAATATGCCCGTCTGAAAACGTGGACCGAATTTCCTACAATCTACACCTGGCTAATAATTACAATACAACAATAGGCCGTTCTCTAGAAACGTATGCTAATAAATAACTAAACAAAAGAAGATGATCGTAAAAGAATTACAATAATTTCAATGTTATTAGTCATTAGTTCAAATGCCGACGGGTAATAAATGTGCTTCTACAAATCTGTACGTGGAATTTGTCTTTTACGGCGCCTAGGTTGTAACAATATATAGATGATTTTATAATATACAGTCGAATTTCTGAAATCTGTATGCGCTGTACACACACTATGCGCTCCTCATGGGATTTTGGGTGTATGACCTTCGCCTGTACCCGCAAAGAAAGACGTATTAACTACATAATTGCAGGCACATCGGCTGTCTCGGGGCTCTCCGGCGGAACGTGCACCTGCGTCAGGCAAGTGATCCTGCGGCCATTCGCGCCCAGACCTCCGGCCGCGATGGGCGTCCCGCGTATCGACACCACTCCCGCCGAGCAAGTGCTCGAGCGTCCGAAGCCACACCTGTTGATCGTCGACAACACTCCAGAAGCCAGGAACGAAGGTTAGTGCTTGGATTTATTTTAAAATATACCCATCTAATATATTATTCAGTAAATAATGACCGAAATAATTATGTATAAAACTAATTTTTTTTTTATTGGAAATTTTATACTTTTATTTGGTGTTGATTTTTTTAAATTACCTTATAAATTTAATAAATAAAATATATGAATCAAAACTCATAACATTATTGGTAAATCGTTCAATTGTTTTTTTTTAAATAATTAGTCGGATTATAATAAATAAAAATAATTCTTAGTGTTTGTTATAAAAAATGTGAACCTCAGTAATTCTTATTTAATTTATAGTATCTTCAAAGTTATGGGACTTATGGGTCGTATTTACTTTTTATTTTTCTGAAAATGAAATATCAGCGATAGTCAAAATTAAAAAAAATAAGTTAAGTAATTTCACGAAACTGTTATTATGCAGGTATTAAAAATTAAGTGATGAAAATTATATCGTATAAGAATATAAAATTATTTCAAATTAAATTTTGGACTTTTTATAGGAATTTTATAGTTATTGCGTTTTAAGTAGTTTTTTGTCTTGAGTATATTTATAAACATAAAAAATATCTCCATCGCATAGGGTTTTAGAAGATATAAAATAATGTACGTTATTAATCAAGATTTTTTGTTTTAAGTATGTTTCAAAACATTATAAAAATATGTTTTGCTAACTCAACACAAAAATGTGCAAAATCTAGTTATTTTAACTAAATTGTCATTTAAAAACATTTAGGTGACTTCAATTCACACAAAACATATTTATACCAATGTGAACGTGTTTAGGTGTTTGTTTATTTTTCATTGCGAGTGATCAATTAATTACTATTATAGTATAATATATTTATACGAGCTTTTTGTAGCACGGATCAATATAGGATATTGTTTGGTTAGAAAATGGAATATTTTCTTGGGATAGTACCTATTCGAAAGCTGAATAAAAAGATTATTATGAAATATCGTTTATATTATTATGTTGTTTTGTAAACAGCATGTAAACAGGTATGAATGATGTATTTTTTTATTCATGACAATGCGATAGTGTTTACGGAATGGCAGTAAATAAACCTAATAATAAATTAAATTTACTTAAGTAAAGGCGCGTGGGAATTTCCAGTCTTGTGTATACAAAAAATAAATATGAATTTCAAACGAAAAACAAAATTTCCGTAAAAAATGGCGTCGTAGTCAAATGTTATTACGTACACTTGTTTTGGTAGGCTTTTAAGATCAAATTTCACAGAAAAGTAATAAGTTGTATAAAAATTTAGAATATATTTCTTAATACTTTCGAAAATTTTAAAAGAATTTACAATCTCGATTTTAAATGATAAATGAATTTAAATAATATTTAAAAAATACTTTCTTTATTTTTTATTGCAATAGTTCAGCAGACAGGCAGACGGCCCACTTGATGGAAAGCGGTTACCATCGCCTATGGACATTTGCAACACCAAAGGTGCTACAAATGCCCTGCTGCTCTCTTAAGGGAGACTGAAACCTGGTCATTAATGCCGCAACACAATTCAAGGTTTCTATGGCGGCATATTCTAGACCAGGGGTGGTAGCCATTCAGTCGGGCAAATGCTCTACCACCTGGCTATGGGTTGTTTTGTCGCCTCTTACGACAGGCCGCCTGGCAGCAGGAAATTTTATTCTTTCTCCGTTCTGCACGGATAGCATTGAATGTACTACGAATGTACTATGAATAAACTACAAATTATTACAATGAAGAATACCTTGTTATTCCATTCTATCTATAATCTGTTAAGACTATAAGTAGAATACTGAGTCTAGGACATTGAAGTCAATGGGTAAGGGTGCCCAGAAAGCTGACTACGTTATCTCGCTTGATCGTCATACTGATCCATTGTCCGTAGAGGGACCTAACTAGTCCTGGAATCACCTAAAGAGTCGATTAGGCTTAAAGATTAAATTAAATTAAAACAAGCTGTACCTACAAATAATTTAATATTAACGCCGAAAAGCTGGACCCAGATCGATTTCAGAACGGAACGGTCCCGAAAGACTCGTCGCATTACCTCGTTAAATCCTAATACTGTTATTTGTATGTTTGAATTGTTATATATGTGTATTATATATACATGTTTACTCTGTTTTTGTTTATATAAATATTTTTACAATTTGCCACTATAACAATTTTTAAATCTTAAAAAAAACTTTCATAAACAAACCGTAATTCAAACTCGTTTTCCTTACCATTGTCTCTATAATTTTACATTTTTTTCCTTCACCGTTGTTAGCACGTGGTAATTGTAACAACTAACTATTAATTACTATTAATATGTAATTAGTTTGTATTTAACATGGAGTGGACCAATAGATACCGGTCTCACACAAGAGGTATTTTATTATTTGTAAATTGTTGTATTAGAAATAAATAAAGTCTACGGATCTGAATATACATGAGTAGGTCTATTACTTTTATGAAGTACAAATAAAAGCAAAAAAATGGTTTCTTTTTTATACAATACGTATATATGTATACATACCATTGCTACAAAAGAACCATGTTATTTACCTACGCCATCTCATACTCGCATGTCGCTATAAAATTTTATGTTCCGTATCTCGTATTTCATTTTATACTTTATCATCGTAATACATGATGACCTTTAAATAAATAAGAACACCTTTTATTATAAGTGTAAATGGCTTAGTGGTTAAAGCTTAGTCCTACGAAGGTTCAAATCTTGATAGAAGAACATTACAATAACCTCGCGCTAACAAGGAAAACATTTTGAGCATATGTGTATATTGTGAATATGTGTCAAATTCGCCAATTCACCTTGGAGTAAAATGGAGTGTCCACGCGTAGCAGTGAGACGTCTATGGGTTGATATTATCTTAAAGTTATATATATATATATATATTCATAAAATAAATATAGATAATTATGTTTGTTTATTTAGCATATCAGTACTAATTATAAACGCGGACGTAACTCTGTCTGTCTATAACTGTTTAAAGAGAAACATTACAATACTAGTTTTGCTGAAATAAAGGATATATAATTTAAATTCAGAGAGAAAGAGAAGTTGATTCTGTAATCCGTTTCAACTAGTTAGTTCTAGACTTCTCTATCAATAAATCAAGTTCATTCACGTCCGTAAGTAATTAATTACTTTTGTTCTAATTTGTTTTACAAAGATTTATATATACCTATATACGTAGTATAATGTAGTTTTTTATTTTTATTTTTGATTGCAGGAGTTCAACAGACAGGCTGACGGCCCACTTGATGGAAAGCGGTTACCATCGCCTATGGACATTTGTAACACCAAAGGTGCTATAAATGCGCTGCTGCTCTCTTAAGGGAGACTGGAACCAGGTCACTAATGCCGGAACACAACTCAAGGTTGTTATGGGGACATAGTCTAGACCAGGGGTGGTAGCTATCCAGTCGGGCAAATGCCCTACCACCTGGCTATGGGTTGTTTTGTCGCCTCTTACGACAGGCCGCCCGGCCGCAGGAAATTGTATTATTTCTCCGTTCCTGCACGGATAAAAGCAATAAAAATAAAAAGTAAATATAAAGCAAAATATGATTAATTTAATGTTATATTACTAATGTCTTGTAATTATATTACTACTACAATAGTATTCTACTACGTTGCGATTCCTATCTCGTAATTAAAGAAAACTTTTCAATCCATTTGGGACCAAAAATGCTTTTAACATAATGAGACCCTTGAGCTCACTTTCTAAGAAGTTGTCAACTCAATGTGTTGGTTTCTGAATGGTAGTATAATGGTGCACTGAGAGTTTGAAAAGTTTTTTTACTTGATTGCTATTCATGTTAGCGAGATTTTATTAATCATTCAAAATAGAATAGAATATACTTTATTGCAAACAATGTTACAAAATAACAATACATACAATCGTAATGATAAGTACATTGGACGGTCTTATCGCTGGGAGCGATTTCTTCCAGGCAACCTTTGGATGGACAGAAACTCGATATGAATGGGAGTAGGCATGCCATAGATGTAATATATTCGGCAGATGGTAGGGCATTTGCCCGACTAGATGGCTACCACCCCTGGTCTAGAGTAAGCCTCCATTACAACCTTGAGTTGTGTTCCAGCATCAGTGGCCAGGTTCCAGTTTATCCTTCAAGGCTGGTAGCACATTGGCAGGACCTCTGGTATTGATAAAGTCCATAGGCGACGGTAACCGTTTTCCATTACAGTTGAGCCGTCAGCCTGTCTGCTGTTCTCCAGCAATAAAAAAACGAATATATACGTAAATGTAAAGGAAAATAATAGTTTTAATAGAAATTTGTAGTTAACCTTAAATAAATTACAATACAAACATACATAATATTTTAATGTATATGTTGTATGACGTGGAACAAACACGTATATTGGTTATAGGTAAATTATTTTATATATATACACATCCTATAATCCTATAAATATTATAAACCTAAAAGTTTGTAAGGATGTATGTATGTATGTATGTTTCACGCAAAAAGTACTGAATGGATTTAATGAAACATTACAGTAATATAGCTTACACATCAGAATAACACATAGGCTATAATTTGTAAAGACATAGTGTGTATTATCCAAAACGATTTTCCATCACCACCCGGGTGAAACCGCGGGCACAGTAGGTAGGTATTCTTATATATTTGTGTTCAAAATAATTTATAATATCTCTCCGTAATACGTGTATAAGGTTTGCCTAGTACTCAATACAATTACTTAGAATCTAATTTAAAATTGTAAAAGTTGTATACTTGAAAACTTTTACATTAAGAAAATATTCTTTTGCACAAAAATACGAATAATAACATATTTTTTTTAAATCCCCTCAAAATATTGTTACGAGTTGCGAGACGCGAATTAAAATGCCGTTGGGATTATTATAGAGTTTATTAGAACTATACAAACACGTATAACACAGGAACAAATATAACCGAACACAAAAAATTGAAACGTAATGCAGAAGGTCGTAATTCAATAAAAACGCGCAAAGTCCGTTACTATTAGATTCTCGAATGTACACACGTCTCGCCTTGATCGTGGTTCTCGCTCGACTGACTCTCTCCCCATCAGGCCGTCGTTTATACCTTACAAATACAAAATGTGCCCGTATCGAAATCGACGTAATCCGTAACACCTGGCTAATGATTCGGCCGCAAGCGGCCATAAACGAGTACAAATACAATGAGCTGTTCTCTAGAAACGTATCATAAAAGAATTACAATTAGTTCAAATGCGATCATAAAAGAATTACAATTAGTTCAAATGCCGACAGGAAATAAAATGTGCTTCCTGGAATTTGTATTTGTCGGGGGGCTAAGTTGTAACAATATTAATTAAAACGTAACAAAATCTTTAACTCCATCAGCAGCGGGGTCTGCAGTCCAAGCCATCGATGGATAGGATTCAAGAGACAGGATCCTTCTCACAATTTCGCCCAGCAGCCTAGGAAGAGCCTTTCTGGGTAACGATCGATGCTCTACTTATTCTTAGCGTGATTAATATTATTTAATATTTAACAACACTCGTTTTGTATCCCCAAGCTTAACAAGTTTCGCTTTTGTTATGGGTAATATAAACCTGGCAACTCTGGGCCCGAACTCAGACACCCAGACCATAGTGAACATGGGAAAGTTTGTTTACGAAATTTAAGACGAGATACTAGACATAACTATTGGAAATGTTTATAAGCATAACAAGTTTTGTAATATAAGTATGTATAGATTAAGAAATTTATAATAAAACAGTGAAGTAAAAAAGAAAATCAACACCTAATTGAAAAGCAAAATACCCTATAAAAATGAAAACAAAACGCTAAGAAAATTCTTCGTTAATATAGGGGTAAAAATTATGCCATAAGGAATCATTGAACTAAATACAGTGTAACTTGGTTAAGTGGGACCTGGATAAGTGAGAAACCTCCATAACTGGAACTCATGCTGAGGTGCCAACACTTTGGCACTGTATTACCCCTGTTAGTGGGACGAAGCAAACCTCTATATCTGGGATTCGTACTTTCGATTTATCATCATGGTTACCTCTATAAGTGAGACAGCGACTGAATTTTTTATGCATAGACCTCTCTGTAGCTGTCATAACATCGTTTTGTTTGTTTACTTACTTATTATTATTCTACCCGCAAATTCCGCACTTAACTTACTGAGAGCGACATTGTTCATGCCTTCTCGTCTTCTTTATTGGAAAATTAAGAAGATGCGTGTAAACGTGCTTGAATATTTTTGTTTATTACATTTGTATTAATTATTAGTTTATTAATAATGTTTATATAACACGTTATTTTATTTGATAATCTCACCTCTATAACTGAAATAACCTGTATTCTGACCTCTTGATGGAACCCTCTGTAAATGAACAGATATTTATTTATACCTGGATATCTGAGACACTGGGTAAGTGGTAAGTGAAACCACATTGCGGGTCCCTTGATGTCTCACTTAACCAGGTTTCACTGTACCTATAAAATGTGTAGTAGAGTGTGTAGATCACATACATACATATTTTTCTTCGTTTTCTATATAAAACGCCAATTTCACATGTAAGGTCCTTATAGTAATAAATTAAAAATATCAATTTGGATCTAATTTTTTTGTAGATCGAAAATAATTACGTTTAATTATGTGTAACTTATGCCAATACTTGAGATAATAAGAATAAATAATCAAAAGAAAATTTTAGTAGATGTGTAATCTCAAGTTGAATAAACACCATAGGGTACAAGTTAATTTAACCTAACATCAAACGGTCAAAATTAATCCAGTTAAATATATTTCGTATAAAACAAAAGGCAGTTAATAAATTAAGCGGTTAAAGAGCCTTAGGTTTGCAATGTTGCTGATCGCGGTGGGGTATAAAGCCACCTTCACTGAAGAGACACATGTTTATAAAAAAATATTTAAAAAATCAAATTTAGAATAGAATTATACTTAATTGTACAAATTTGCTACATAAAAGAGATAACTTAAATATTCAAGCATTATCGTCTGTCTCATCGCTCATGGTGAATTTTCTCCCAGACAACTTTCTGGATTAAGCAGTACAACTCTCAAAAAAATTATAGGGAAAATTTTTCCTCAAAAGATCATCTACAAGATTGGTCTGAGGTTTTTTTTGTAAAATGTATAAAAAAAGTTTTATAGCAAGAAAGAAAATTATGATAGAAAATTTCTCACTTTTTTGCTTATAACTTCTTTAATTTTTAATTTAGGGCAAAAAGTTACATAAACATATTTGTAGGCAAAACAATTTTCTACAAACTATGACTTGACAAATTTTTTGTAAGACGCATAGTTTCCGAGATATCCCGAAAAAAGTGTTTTCACCCCTTTTTCCAAGATGGCGGCCGGGCACAAGGGTGGCGACCCTACAAACTTGAGGTTAAGCTTCTATTGACACATGTCCCAAAAATAAAATTACGTCCTCTAAAAAATGCAATATTCGGTCCTTAAATTGTAAGATTTCAATGGACTATTGACTTTTTAGTACATATCCATCACCGTACAATTCATTCCATATGTCTGTCTCGTTGTGTGATGACCAAATAAACGTTTTTTTTCTTTTCTTTCTTTTCAAAGATTTGTTAAGGGTTGTTATTAGAAGCTGGTGTAACCGTAAATAACTGAGAAAAAATCTGTGTTATTATTTTGAGATTGTCAGTTTGGCTATGTAGAATTATTGCGCTGCGGTGTTCAGTTCCAATGTCATATAAACTGAGTAACCATTTCTAATTTTTGAACTGTTTTGTGGAAATTTTTGATTTTTTGGATAAAGCCGTAAGTATCGAGACGCGGATTTGTTAAAAAGAATAAAATTATTTTAACTTCTATACATATTATCACACCTATTTTCTATAAGGTTACTAAAATACATTTAATTTCTTACAAACTACTTAAACTAAATGGTAAATTATCTTACTTAGTCAGTTTAAGATATATGGAGTACATTCGATCAAATTTTTTTTGAGTTTTGGTAGCCATATGAATATAAGGAAACCCTTGAATATGCTTGACCCGTTACTCAATTGGCAAATTTGAATATATGTGTAGTAAATAAGTTTGTTTTCAGAAAGCTATTTTATTTTATTTATTAATTATTAACACATAGTCGACACTAGTGAATACTCTCCCTTATAGATGGGGGTAATCCTCTCATAGCAATATTCCCCCTTATTGCGTAAGGCATATCCCGCGCCACCTGCCGCCGGTCCTAGTTATGGCTTATCTCATAAAACTTGTTGCTGGTTGGAAAAAAATATATTCATAGTATACAGGTAAGTAGCTATTGCCTGAAGCTTTGTAGACGGAATCTTTCAATTCGAAAATGTAACATGTTGCTTAACCATGTTCTCATCGTTTTTAATCATAAGGTCGTATTTTAGAAAGAAAAACGAAAAAGTATTTGTTTAACACTATATAAAGTTTAAATAAGATTTTAGAAAAATAAGAAAAAATAAAAATTTAGATAACTGACTGGTATTCAAATATGTATTTTGTGAATTTTCAATTTCAAGTTAGTGCTGTCCTATAATACCCATACTGGTTTCTGTTTAAAAATAATAATATGTAAATTGCAGTTTTCAGTATTATAAATGCATTGTTAATTTTATGCAGTAAAAAATAAGTGCAATGTCATTATATATATATATATATATATATATAGACAATATTTGAGATGTTGCACAGGCATTATTTACAGAAGGAGAAGTCGGAGAAGGCCTCGTTCTCACGACATCTTCTTTAGTTATTGCAGGTTTAGTGGGCGACATCAGGATAAAATGCGAGCATAAAACACAATAGCCACGGTTTATACACTTTTAATTTAGATTTGATCAACATTATGACATAGTTTAGACCGAGCAGCGGGTTCAGGGCACCCGCTCATACTTCCAGCTTCAATACTTTCTTTAAAATACTCCATGGTCCAACTCGATGCCACCAACCAAATGTGTCACAAAATCTCCTCAGTCTACCCAAGTAGATATTACTCAAAGTATAGAGGGCGCTGACCCCGCTCAAGACATGCTCTGCTCTCATTGGTCGTTTATTAAATTACAATATTCATAACTTTTATTAGGTTAGAACGATCTTTAAGTTATAGAAACATTTAACAAATCTAATTAAATTACATTAAGAATTTTAGAAGTAATTAAAATGTAAACAAATGATATTGTGCGTTATACATCCAAATAATAATCCATCCAACTATATTTTCCCTCCGACATATATATATGTATATGTAAATAATGCCTGTGCAACATCTCAAATATTGTCTGAGGTCGTTTCATGCAGATGTAACAATGGATTTAATGCGTTATACATATACACTCTCCGCTCACGTCTTCTACTCTCGTTTCGCACTTGACGCACCGGCATCAGCATAACCTTAAAATTTATTACAATAGCACATACATATTTACGTGTTGTTTTCAAGTTGAAAATAATGTAGCTAAAATGTCAAATACACGCTTTATTTTATGTACATATTATTGATTTTTTCTACACAATCGAATAATCCGAACTTTCCAATAATCCAGCTCCTCTAGTTTTTATTAATGCCGGATTAGTGAGACTCTAACTGTAGCGTCTTACTTATATAAACACTAGCTGTGCCTGCGACGTCGTCCGCGTGGAATTTGTTTTCAAAACCCCCTGATTTTGAAACATTCTTGATCGGTGCTCCACTCCTATTGGTCTTAGCGTGATGATATATAGCCTATAGCCTTCCTCGATAAATGGGCTATCTATCACTGAAAGAATTTTTCTAATCATACCAGTGGTTCCTGAGATTAGCGTGTTCAATCAAACAAACTCTTCAGCTTTATATATTAGTATAAGACATCAAATGGCCGTCTGAGAGTCGGTTTCACAAATTGAAGAACTACTGAAACAACTGAACAATTTTTAGTCATTATATATCTGTATTTATAACTACTATTTTTTTATGTTTATTTTATTTTCATTGCATTAGTTCACCAGACAGGCAGACGGCCCACTTGGTGGAAAGCGGTTACCATTGCCTATGAACATTTGCAACATCAAAGGTGCTTCAAATGCGCTGCTGCTCTCAAGGGAGACTGTAACCTGGTCACTAATGCCGGAACACAACTCAAGGTTGTTATAGCGGCATACTCTAGACCTACACTGGCCGGGGCTTGTCCTTGTGCATTATTATATGGTGTAGACAGGGATAATCGCCGGTCAGTGTCACGCCACATTTACATTAAATTTGTCAAGGGGCCACTACGTGTCGGCCTTCCCATGGCCCCACGCAAGCCCTTCAAAAGTCCGGGCCATTTTTATGGCCCCGGGCCTTCCGTCTTCGGGTCTTGAAAGACATACAGTATAATATTTAGTTATTTCAGTATCCTCAATTTCTGCCACTGAATCTCGGACGGCCATTTGATATGTTTATATACGTATACTAAAGCACTCTAAACTCATTTAGGAACAATATTGCCTGATATAAACAAACTAGCTCTGAATGTTTAACAAAGTTATCTAAGGATTAATATTGAAATTCCGTTAAAAGCAACTTTCTAACTTCAAATAACAAAACAGTACTTAGTAGTTTACAAAATGAACACCGAAAGCAATTAAAAGCATTTGGAGTAATTCATCTAGATCGGACCTGCGGTAACTAGGATATATTATTTTAGCACCTCAAGCCTTAAAGTTATTACCTTCGCCGATTGTTTTATGTCTACTAAAAGGGTTTTATGGTTCTATACTCAGATGACAAGGGAACGCTTCATTGTTAGTAGATCGACACGCACTTGACGATTTTTTAAACGTTTATGCTTTGAATAACTTTTTAAATATATACTATTTCCACCAATACCAAAATAATAAAGCCATACATTTCTTTAAGGGCCTGTTAATTAAGAACATAATACAAAACGTTTTATTATTCACCATGTACACATTAAATCAACAATTTACAGTAGTTAGATTAAATAGTAAAGGCAGGAACAATGGGCGGTCTTATCGCTTTAGAGCGATTTCTTCCAGACAACCCGGTCTATGACGTTTATAAACGGAATCACAAGTAAATGCCCAAAGCTTTGTCCAAAATTCCTGTTTTCCATGTTATTTAGACGGGAAAACTTGAAGTTCCATGGAGAACTTCTTAAAATTGGAATTCTGAGCTCCACTTTTAACAGGAGCTTTGTTTGGGCAATTCCTGAGATATTTTGGGGTGAGAGCGAATAAAAATAATATGGCACACTCAAATATGCATATATTGTAGTATTTGTATGTAGTAGAGTAGTTGGTAGTGTACAATACATTAAAAGTAATATTTCCCATATTACTTTTAATGTATTGTTGTACACTACAATCTTTTAGTTCGTGGATAATGTACTTGGATAAGCACTGAAGTTATACTATTTATATACTGTTTTGTTCTCTTATGTAACTATAGGGTTTATTGTCCTAAATAAATAAAATAAAAACAAAATTTGTCTGCTTTGCCCGCGATCACAAATTCCTGATTCAGTTTTCATATAAGTAAAATAGAACCACTTAGGGTTTGACCCGCGGAGTAGCCGCAATTAACTCTAGTTTCTATATGAAAACTGTAAAGCTGAAGCTCGCCTTTGTAAATCACCGTTATTTTATAATTTTGTATGTAACTTTTTGTGTACAATAAAGAATAAAGAAAATCAATTCTTGTAAAAAATTAAACGTTATCTGAATATTTTGTTTGTGAAACATTCTTAATATTTATTATTGCTGAGAATTGTGTAATACAGATTTTTGTCGTAAGTAAATTTTGACCATTTATATCTTTCGAAATGTGTGAGTGAGATAGCTAATTCCATTCGTGTATATAGCCACAGAGGCTTACACGACAGGGGCTATCAACGGCTTTTTTTTTAAACTACTCTACGGACTTGAGTTTCGTACCTTTTTTTAAAGCTTTATTCTAGATTTAATTTTTTAAATTTAACACGCTTGTTATTTTAGTTCTTGTTTGTGACATTAATTGATTTGTGTTGAAGTGTATGTATCTTACGAATGACTTATTATATTATTTTATCCTAATTTTAAGACTGAACTTATACTAATGCAGAGTGTATCTGTTACATGATGGTGTTCTGAGGAAGTGCATGTGCAGTGTGGGCCTTATGTCTATACTTATATATTATCCTATTTAGTGGCATGTGTGTTGTTTTTTCCTTTCTGTGTCTGGGTTATTAATTTTTAGGCTCTTTGTGTGTCTTGGTTTGGTTGTGAAATGTGAGTGTAATAAAATGCGGCGGTGGGGCTATCAACGTTTAAACACATTTTATGGGCTCTCAAATATAAATAACTCAAGTACTTGATCAACGGCAGTTGCAATAAACTATGATTTGACCCCTTGCGATTGATTCGTAAAGGTCAAAGGTCAAGGATTATACGGGTACGGAGTTAATTTGTTTCAATTTAGCGAAAAATGTCTTTTTTATTGCTGAAGTGCTGCAGACAGACGAACTGATCGTGTATCGAACGACGAGTGGGGGTTTCGACACTTTCAACAGCCCATTTCCTGATCCCCATCTTCCCTATTACGTCTCCCTATCTCAATCCTAAGGGCTGGCATCGCGTTGGATTCACCCCTGGGGCCCAATTCTGCTAATACTATCTCGTCAAAATCGCTGGATACTATCGTCTCAATGGTAGGTTTGTCTGATTTCGATATTCTGTTAAGTCAAATGACGTGCCCGCAGCACGACACTATATATATTTATAAGCGAAATTCCGCGAAATAAATGTTTAGTTGTTAATTTTGGTAGTTTTTCAATATCCCTTTCGGTTAAAGTCATTTCTGTTAATGCTATAATACCACTTTTACTACTATTATTCTTCCGAGACGATATTGAGAAGATATTGTGGATTTCACAGAATACGAATTTTTGACACTATCGCAATGGAATTGTACTTTAAATATCTTTGTAACCCCAATTGAAATAACAGAATTGGGCCTCAGGTGTTCCAAACGTTCACAGCCGACAGTAACCACCTACCGTCAGGTGAGCTGTCTGCCGGCTTCGTTATGAACAAAAAAATGTGTACGTGTGCAGTTCGCACGCAGTAGACGTGCAACTAGGGGTGGGAGGGATTCTAAATCTCGTGACTCACATTTCATATATTATATTGTTACAATATATTTAAGTTTAAAAAACACGAAATTTGAAATCTTAACGAGAAACTTTAAACATTTCCAACTTTATCTGTATGAGCATAGTGTTTAAATTATTAAGCTTGTATTAGGCTTAGTCCTATAGATTTATTATATTTATGTGTTTATCTCTCTTTAGTATCACTTTTTTAGTTTCATCAAGATTCAAATCACGATTCTAAAGACTTTTCAATTCCAAAATACAAATAGCATTTAATTTTAATACCTTGAAAAATTCATATCGGATATTTTAAAATTTTCTTCGATCTTTATTTAGAAATTAACTTTTAAAGCTTGCTAATCGTTTCATTACGTTCCAAAAATGTACAGTTGTTGATAGTTTTATAATTTTTATTCGGTTGAAACAATGGGTATGCTCTGAAAGGATTATTTAATTTACTAAGTGGACGGTTTGTTTAGTTTATTGACGCATATTGTACTGTTAGTGCCAGTCAAACCACACCGCTACTTTATTTTTCTCCATCGTCTTTTCATACATGGCTCTGAACGATTGTGTATTTAGGCAGTGTCAAGTAATAATAGTAAATATATTCTAAAATAATCTTGTAACAAATAGATATAAAACGACAGCCGAATCCATGTAACAGTAGTTCCAAACTGTTGTAAACATTTGAGATGTTCACTAAAACGCAACATTTTTACAACTATTTATCACATTATTTGTTTCAAAAAATTAACTACTGTACATCAAAATGTCGCTATTTAAGTTCCCGCCAAAAAACCTCCGAATAGATATATTAAGTGGTAAAAAGATCGAAATTCGAAAAACAAAAATTTTACATAACATACATTTTAAGTTACAAATGGGCAGAAGAAACCGAAAAGAATGAGAAAGAAACAATCAAGGAAAAGAGACTCATAACTCAATTTACTGTTAGTGGGGGATTTATATAGTAAAACATATAGAACTTGGAGAACTGTTTGATTCGACTTTCGAACGAAGAATGCTCGATACACTGCGGGCTTGCTTCTTTGGCGGCTTTCCATCTCCAAGTTACAGTCGGGGCTGCTGTCGCAAACCAGGAGGCCCTGAAACGCCGCAAATATGTGTCCATTGGTAATGGGTACATATTTGAAGCTTTCGGGGTTGAAACCCTGGGGCCGTGGGGACCTGGAGCTCATCGCCTCTATCGAGACCTCTCAACGCGTCTGATTGAGGTCTCGCGTCACCAAAAGGGTGGCTTGCACCTAGGGCAACGCATCAGCGTTGCCAGCCAACGTGGAATTGCGGCCAGCATTTTGGACACTCTCCCCGGCGACCGCGACCTGGAGTCTATTTTTTTACTTATATATTGGTATTTTGTAAGTATATATATTCATAGTTTTGACTGAATGTAATATATTAAAAAAAAATATTTACAGCCCAATTGAGAACCCTTTTATTTTGAATCGGTTGGAAATATTTAAAAATGGATAAATCTAAATAGAAAATAGCGTAATGTTTTAAATGTACCCAAAGAATATCACTGTTATATACTTTAAACATTTTTCACATATATCAGGCTAGCACTGAACCGAATGTATGTATCCGGTTAAACAGTATCATTAAGTAAAATGGATGTCGTAATAGTTTGTTATCATTTTAATAAATCTTTAAACATATTTAGCGGCAAATTTTGCGTTGTGCAAGACGCTAATTGTATTTAAGGGTGTTAAATGTGTTTTGTGTTTCTTAAATAAATTTAAGTAACGTTGTGCAAGCGGCCCTTAAACTATTAATCTAAATTACATTAATATTTAAAGATGATTTAAACAAAGCATGTAATAATATATAAATCCAGTGAAACATTACCCAAAACATGTTTATTAAAACTACGTGCACGGTTTAAGCGTGGTAATTTATTTGATTTTTATTATTCCGACGTTGCGGCCACTTTTCAGTAACCGTGATCACGGAAGACAAAGACGTCAAGTATCAATAAGTAGTCTTAAAGTTTTATTTAGCCTACCGCCAACTTTTTCATTTTAATTATTTAGTTTTAATTTTGTTTATGGTTATTATTTACCCTATGGGAGCCTAATCCAATTTACCACCGCTTCACAACATGTTGTGGCTTGAAGAGAAGAAGCGGCGCAGGAAATTCTTCAGCAAACATGCCTACCTATAATAATTTTATACAATATTAAAATGGGTGGGAGGAAAAACTTACATATTATTAGGATACATGTTATTTAAACATAACAAAGGCGTATCACCGTTTCTTATATCGTCTAAACATTTTCCAGTTGTGTCCTTGATATCCGGGCGAGCTTTCGACCGGATGCCGGTATACGGTTAAACTGTATCATAAAATGTATTTGTACATTGACTAGCCTTGGACAGTGTTCAATTTATATTTGCCTGAGCTTTCTATCGATTAAGTTACTTCTTGCTTACTTTATTTCAAGTCGTATTCGATATCTAAACAATTCCTGAACAAAAAGAACTGCAACAAACAAAACCTTCACAATCGTGATCTAGCTATCGGTTAAATGGTTTCTACCTATATATTCTCTAGCCTCTAAGTGCGTGTTTAATTTGACTTATTATACTTTAACTTGGATTTTCTTGTAACATTTTTAAGACTCTATTATTTAAAATATTATAAGAATTAGAAATAGTGTATATTAAATAATTAAACAATTTTGCTTAATCTGTGATACAAATAAAAATATGTGAATATTGTTACAACTCAGGTCCCGACAAAAACAAAATCCACCTGCATATCTGAAACAAAGCACATTTATTACCTGTCGGCATTTGAACTAATAACATTGAAACTATTGTAATTCTTTTATGAGCGAGAACCACGATCAAAGTGAGACGTGTGTACAATCGGCAACCATAGTGAGGGATTTTGCGCGTTTTATTGAATTACGACCTTCTCATTCTGCATTACGTTTGGATTTGTTGTGTTCGGTTATATTTGTGCCTGTGTTATATGTGTTTGTACAGTTCTAATGAACTCTATAATAATTCCAACGGAATTTTAATTCGAGTCCCGCTAAACTCGTAACAATATAATTAATCTATTGAAATCAATTTGTTACAATGAAAAAGCGTTTTAAAACTTTCATAGAATAAATACATAATTACGTCAAGTATGCAAAGGTAAAGTTGATGAATTTTCTTACTCTTCCTATAAAGTAAACAGTTGGATAATAAATATATGATTATAATCAATACAAGGATATCATCAATAAACCGCATGTCACGAAGTAATGACAAAGCGCGATCTGTCAAAGTCACATATGTTATGGTTCACAAGAATATCACCTGCTCTCGACCTTGATCCGGATAACCAGGCCAAGTTTAACCGAGGCAACTTTACCCGGACCAAGGTCCGATTCGCAAGGCAATGTTCGCTGGAGCGATCCCGGGCAATGTTATAAGGAGGTAAAGTATAATTTTCCTCTTGTAGAATTAATGCTGAGGAAATGTTTGTTTAGGGAAAATTAGGATAAATTTATGTAAGACTAATTTGATCACATAGCAGCTGTGCACGCGACTTTGCCATTTCACCTGGGTTTTATACTCACATCTTCTATACCCAATATGATTTCGAAACAGTGAACTTCTTAACGTTTAATTACAAAGCCCGTAAGTCATTTCCATCCTGACGAATGTATATATATTGTAATTTTTTATCAGAGTTCAGCAGACGGACCATCTGATGGAAAGGGGTTACCATCGCCTATGTACAACATTTATGTAGCGCCAAAAGTGTTACAAAGCGCTACTGCTCTGGTAAGGGAGTCTGGAACCTGGCTTCTAATGCCGGAATACAACTCAAAGTTGTCATGGCGGCATACTCTAGACCAGGGCTAGCCATCCAGTCAAGCAAACAACCTACCACTTGACTGTGGGTTGTTTAGTCACCTATTTAAACAGGCTGCCCGGCCGCAGGAAATCGTATTCTATCTCCGTTCCTGCACGGATAGACGATCTAAGTTATCGCGACACTGTTATTCTTAATTAAATACATAAGAATTTTTTTGCTCTTAAAGATATTAAAACTGACGTTTTCCTGAACAAATAAGGCGCGGTGATGGAGAAGGCGACGTTGTTTTTCCTTTAATTTTCTTTGAAACTCAATTATATTGAGACTGTAAAAGGCTTAATAAGGAATGATAAACGTTAGAATAATACAATTACGCGGGCGTATGGCATCCAAAATAATATTTTCGAGACGGGAATCGGTAAGGTGATTAAGAGATCTTGTTATGAAATTTATATTACTAATATTAGCACACAATTATGTAAATTATACATAATCAAATTATAATTAATATTTTTATGTTCTTATTAATGCTTTAATTTAGTACATAAATACATACATAACTTCACGCCAGGTCCCTTGCGGGGTAGGCACGAACAACACAGCGCCATTTAGGCTTATTCTTACACACCTCACTTGCTTCTTTGACATTCATAGCTCTTGTCATGCACGCTCGTCTGTTCTTAAGGCTCCTGACATCACCTTCTGCTAGTACACGATCAATTTGATCATGGAAGGTATGTCGTGGCCTTCCGCGACTTCTGCATCCATCCACTTCTGCATTGTATATCTGTTTAGCCATTCTTCCATCATTCATTCTTTCCACATGCCCGAACCACCGGAGCATTCCTTTCCTTACTTTCACCCCGACACTCTCTTTCAGACCAACTCTCTTTCTTACTTCGGTATTACAAACGCGGTCCGCGAGCGTCACTCCGCAGATTTTGCGCAGTGCTCGCATCTCGACCGCGTTTACTCTACTTTCATTCTCTCTCTTCCATACCCAACTCTCGTTTCGCTTTAATTTAGTATTTAAGATTATTATGATGTTTAATTAAAAATTATTGTTACTTTAATAATTGAGCAAAATGTATTGATTGTTCTAATATGTTCTGATAATTTCTTTAAAAAAATATAGTTTGTTAGTAACTTATGTATTTAAGGCAACAAACAGGCGGCTAAAGTGACAATAACAATTTTGAAAATTATGTGGTGAAAAATTCTAGAAAAGTACTCAAAAATAGTTTCAGTAAAAATAGTTTTATATAAGTCCTGCTTATAGTTTTTTAGTAACTGTGATATACATACATAGATGGATGTGATTTTTTTTAGTGTTACAAGCAGGCAAACAGATAGGTGACGTAGGTGCCTTCTGCAGTCATCGCCGCCATGGACATTTGAAATATCTGTACAATGAAAAAAAGTGCTAAAAACCCAGTCAGGGGGATGTAAGACGTGAAACAAAACTAATTTAGATTTATTTCATTTTTTTTGTTTCTCAGTTTGTCTGTTTGTAAGGGCTAATCTCAAAAACGACTGGACTGATGTAAATGAAATTTTGTGTAGTGGTAGCTTATATCCCTGGTCAATATATAGGATACTTTTGATCCCGAAAAATTAAGGAGTTTCCGTTAAAAAAAAAAGTTTTCCCGCGACCGCTGGGAAAAAAAATTAATACCCTACTTATAAGCTTATATCCCCAGAGAATTAACATTAGCGTGACGTTTCTTGAAAACCATGACCAATACGTGTTCCGTTTTCGTCAACCCTAAAAATGTTAAAGTTAAATAATTAACTCGGCATAAAAGCTACACTCATTTCACTGATTTATCAACGTAATAATCGTGACACACTTACGTGTGAATGTTTAGACTTAATAAATAATGTAATTTTCTGTTGGAAACCTTAACGCGAGTTTCCACGAACACGTAGGAGTGGCTAGCGTATCGGGGTATGCCCCATTTCACATCTAGGGTTGTCAGTAGTTTTTTTTTAATTTATTCCATTTTTTCATTTGTGTTTCCATTTGCTTTTTTATTACAAGCTTTTAATTAACTTGCGATGGATGTACCTATGTATGTAGTATGTATCTTGCAAGTTAAATTTAACCAACTTTTCGGTTTCCGATTGAGCTGAAATTTTGCACGCATATGTATATCGCGTGACAATGCAATAATACGGTACCATGGAATCAGAAAGTGGCCATAGGAACTCCTGTACTAAACAAGATAGACCCGTCGTGTTTGGGCTCGTTTTACTTGCCTTGGCTAGTATTCTGCTGCTACATGATATCCAGGATATCAAAAGCTTTTATTTAAAAACCTTTTTAAAAAGCTTATTTTATTACATATTTTACCGTTCATCTAATTTTCATTAATCTACTGATACATACACGCCTTATTTGCGCAAAAACGGCGAAAGAATGTTATTTTTTTATTGTATGGAGAAAAAAAGCGGACGGCCCACTTGATGGAAGGTAGTTACCATCGCCTATGGACGTTTGCAACACCAGGAGCGTTGCCAACGCGTTGCCGGCCTCTAAGAAATTTTATAACACTGATTTGTGCGGCGCGGATGGTGGCCTCTTGTCAGAGAGGATAAGACAACATACATTCAGTTATTAGGGCATTTGCCCTTCTGGCTACTATATCTGGGCTAGAGTATGCCGTCGTAACACAATTGAGTGACTTAAGCAGTAATCCAGACATGCACTAATCTCACCTCACCACTGTAACAGTATCAAACACTAAATATTAAAATAAGTATTGTTACGAGTTTAGCGGTACTCGAATTAAAATGCCGTTAAATTACTATGAGTTTATTAGAACTATACAAACACGTATAACACAGGTACAAATATAACCGAATACAACAAGTCCAAACATAATGCAAAAGGTCGAAATTCAATAAAACGCGCAAAGTCCGTCACTATTAGGTTCCCGATTGTAGTACAAACGTCTCGCTTTGATCGTGGTTCTCGCTCGGCTGCCCTCTCCCTCAATCAGGCCATCGTTTTATATTGCACAATTGCAATGTGCCCGTATCCTAGTTGACATAATCCGAAACACCTGGCTAGTCGTCGGCCATAAATGCGTAGAATAAAACAATGGGCTATTATCTAGAAACGTATGCCAATCAATAAGTAAGCAAAAGAAGACGATCATAAAAGAATTACAATTATTTCAAATGCCGAAAGGGTAATAAATGTGCTTCTACAAATCTGTATGTGGAATTTGTCTTTGTCGACGCCTAGGTTGTAACAGTATTGTACATATAAAAATTAGCAATAAACAATAGTATAATTAAATTACATTTTAATTGTCATACAGAATGACAAATAAAAACAGCCTGTCAATATCAACAAATTTTAAATAAAAATTTCTTAGAAAAAGGCACAGAGCGTAAAGTCCGCAGAATTCGTAAGAAACACACTTACATTTGGGTTGTGTTCCGGTGTGAGTTGTCAGATTCCAGTCCCCGCTTCGAGGCCAGCAGCACATCGGTAATACCCTTGGTAACGGTAATATCCGTAGGATGTTGATTGATTGACATTGTATCCATAAAAATTCTGTAAAATAGAATGGAATATACTTTATTGCATAACATTAAGATACAATTCAAGAAGTTTAAGTACAGAAGACAATAGGCGGTTTTATCACTAAACGCAATTCCTTCCACACAACCCTAGGATGGATTGGAGAAAATTTGTGTAACAGGTGGGTTTTGCAATATAAATAGAATAAATAAAGTATATATAAGATTTAGAAATGGAATGCATAAATAGACATAGAAATAAGACAAAAATAGTATTACTACTATTTTTAAGTACTTGTAGTTTTCAAGAAAAATTGTTACGACTTTAAAAGTGATCCATGTTTAGCATGGCAATACAGCCAGTCTTTTAGGCACGTATCCCACTGACAGTGATCTGCTACATAATCTGTATCTTTGGATTTAGTTTATCTATACTAACATTATGAAGAGGAAAGATTCGTGTTTTAGTGTTTGTAATGAAGAAACTCAAAAATTATGGGACCGATTTCAAAAATTCTTGCACCATTCGAATGTTACATTATCCCAAATTAATATAGGCTATATTTTTTACTAGAAAAAATAGGGATACCTACTTAAATTTTAATATTGTAACCCAAGGTGTAAAAAAAATAGTGTTTGAGTGTAGGAGTTGGTGCTGGAATCGGGTTCTAGATTTTTATTTTTTCAGGGCAGAGCAAACGAAACCAGGTTTTAATAAGGTTATAAAAGGTTATATAGGATTTTTTTAAAATAAATTTTGCTTTACATGTGTAACATATTACATAAACGAAAATTTAAAATCATGTTTTAATATAATAATACAACTACGTTTTGACGTTTTTAAGTGCGGTAATTTATTTGATTTTAATAATACTCGTCGACAATTGTCATCTTTGTCGTCCGTGACCACGACCACCAAAAAGCGGCCCAAACGTCGGAGTAACCAAAATCAAATAAATTACCGCGCTTAAAACCGTAGTAGTTTTATTATGTATATAAGTCGCGAAAACTTAAGAAAATATTTTAATTTCTAAAATTTTCAATGCAATCCGTTGATCTGTTTCGAATCGCATTTTAGACGAACAAAGATATTTGTTTAATAATAGTTTATGATTAGATGTCGTACAAGTAGCAGTTTTAAGTTTTTTTTTCTGCTATTATTTATGAATCAAAGACGAACACAGAGTTAACGCTGCCAGCTTTCTAGGTATAATGCCCAGCGCCAGTGGTCTGGTGGGGCTGAACGGGCTTTAATATAGGTTTTTTTTTTACTATTGTATATTTTTTTGAAGTAAGGTTTATTTATAAGATAGTTTAGTTTGTACTTCATTATAATAATTTATTAAATTGCCTAATCTAATTCACTCGCTGACAGACATTTCGATTATATTTGTACAGATAGAAAGACAGGTAAATAATGGAAGGTTGTTTCTTTTAACAAAAAAAGATTGATTGGATAAAATATACTTGTCTGGCCTTAATACTCAATATCAATTGGATTTAAGAATGTATCCAGTACAGTGCCGCGCGCCGTTGTTTTACATATGACGTCTCGGCATTTACATACATCAAATGGTTTATACATATGTAACGATAAAATCAGAAAACCTTACCACTTTTCTAGGTAGAATGTTATTTTACGGTACAATAGCTACGTACATACATTCTTCTATTTTAAATTTAAAAGGGCCGGTTTGCGAACCCTGTTTTCATACTATAATATTTAACGGATAGTACGAGAAGCGACCCACGCTACTAGTGAGTAGTGCTCAGTAAATATAACTCGGCCATGGTATATTTGCCTGGACTTTTCAAGGTTAGGAACTGGATATAAAACTGGCTTAAAATTTAATATATTATGTCTCGGGTTCCGTAGGCATTTTGGGGCAAACAAAACTTTTATAATGTCACTATTTATATGTCTATGTGTGTCATAGTAATTTTTGGAAAATGTATTCTATTTGCCACGAGAATGATTTAGTAGAAGAAAAACGAAAATTACGTCATATTACAGTGAAACCTGATTAAGTGAGACATCAAGGGACCCACAATGTGGTTTCACTTACCACTTACCCAGTGTCTCAGATATAAATCCAGGTATAAATAAATATCTGTCTCATTTACAGAGGGTTCCATTAAGAGGTCAGAATACAGGTTATTTCAGTTATAGAGGTGCGATTATTAAATAAAAAAAAGATCCCGACGAATTGAGAACCTCCTCCTTTTTTTGAAGTCGGTTAAAAATAACGTGTTATGCAAACATTATAAATGAGGTTTATTAAAAAAATAAAGGTAATCATGCAAATGTAATAAACAAAAATATTCAAGCAGGTTTACACGCATCTTCTTCTAGTATAGGATCCCGCTATACAACGACCTTCACCGAGATGCTTATTTGATGAAACCTATTTTATATTTAATTTAATGTGTCAATAAATATATTGCATATGGGTTGCCTAAAAAATTTCAGTCCAGTATATGATTAATTAATATTTTTTAACATTTCACCGGTTTGTTTATTAAACAAATTCTATACCAATCGAAAGTATGTAGCCCATAGAATATGCAAATGTTAGGTTGCCTATTCTTTTCCGGTCACAACTCTTGGGCAGACTTCTGTACACGGTGTAATGCGGCGAAAATTCCGATGATGTGTCAAAGGTTATTTAAGAAATATTGCGATTGAATTTAGCCGAACTTTCCGGAGTCGTGTCGTTAAGCCTAGGCTAATCATATTTAGGTTTTTGGTGTGAATTAAAAATTAGGTACGTATTTCGCGTTTTTGCAAAATCATCCCTTTAATCTCTTTTAGGAATATTTTAGAGGAGCTAATACATATACTTTACCTGTCGATATAAGTATAGATAATGTGCGGGGCAGCTACAAGTAAATTTCAAGCAGAGTTTCTCGATTCTTCAATTACCTATTATCCAATGTTGAGTTTCGAATAATTTACCAGACGACTGCTTAGACTAGGTATAAACACAAACTTGTAACAACACTCGAAAGTAAATATATAAATATTTCTTGTATAATGAAGTAATTACTTTGCTAGGTTATAAGAAAATAATGATATATTATTATAGATTTAAATTTAAAAGTATTACAGAAAAATACATGAAAAAATACTTATATTGTATTCTACCTATAACCTCCTAAGAGTATAAGCAAAATACTGAGCTGAAAAAGAATGATGACTACTTTATCTCGCTATAGCACATAGGCTACTTTTTATCCCGAAAAAAGTATGGTTCCCATTGGATAACATAAACGGGAGCGAAGCCGCTAGCAAAAGGTAATATTTAATAAACATGTAATAATCCCTCGGGTGACAATATCAACCGCCACTTGCACCGAGGTTGCCAAGAAGCGCACAGGTGTCCCGTGCTCGTTCTTCTTAATTCGCAAGTAAGAGCTGGCTGGCTAATCAGCTGTTCCACGACTTGATCTTGGAGTGATAGAAGAAACACGACGGTGGCTTTACTACCAATAACCCCATACTATATTCTGCTTGGACAACCAGTGAGGTGTGCATAATGATTCCGCGCCCAGTCACTTATCTGTTGAAGGAAGTGGAAATTCAATAGCATACAGGTACGGCGAGTGGGCTAAAGCTTGGCTAAGGCAAATATGCACATTTTCAGCTGCATATATATGTGGTCTCCTAGCACCCATGTATGCAGGTCGCATAGTCGGGTACGCAACAGTTCTGTCACACATGTCTATGTTGGCAGAAGGAATTTCTGGAGCAAATGTGCTATATTACTTAGTTTAAGTGACGAGCATTTGAAACCTGTTCTTTGTTGAGGTTGGTGCCTTTGATGAGAGTGAAAATTCTTTTCCGGTGAGATTTTTTTTGTGTATAAAAGGAAGGATATACTATTATTAAATCCACAAACATCGCTATGCGTACAGTTAACAATACAATAGCGTGGTGAACAGAGTATATTGTATATATAGAGTCGATAACCATAACATATTGTTACGAGTTTGCGGGACTCGAATTAAAATGCCGTTAGACTTATTATAGAGTTTATTAGAACTATACAAACACTTTAACACAGGTATAAATATAACCGAACGTAACAAATCCAAACGTAATGCAAAAGGTTGTAATTCAATAAAACACGCAAAGTCCGTCACTATTAGATTTCTGAATGTACAAACGTCACGCCCGTATCGTAGTCGTGGCTCAACTGCCTCCTCTCTCCATCAGTCTGCCGTTTTATACTTCACAAATACAAATGTGCCCACCCGGCAGCGTTGACACGATCAGCTTGTAATCGTAATCCAAAACACCTGGCTAATGATGCAGCCGCAAGCGAGCTGTTCTCTATAATAGCTAGAAACGTATGCCAATAAATAAATGAACTAAAGAAGACGATCATAAACGGATTACAATCAGTTCAAATGCCGGCAGGTAATAAAATGTGCTTTTAGAGATCTGTACGTGGAATTTGTCTTTGTCGAGGCGCAGGTTGTAACAATATTATACGTTACGTGTAATTCTTGTAAATTCAATCACTGAACAATTCAAAATCTTATACGGTTGATACATATCGTTCTATGTTTACAACGCCTGTGTTATCGCGCCTTATTGAGAAAATTCGTTGTGCGGTTTGGTACCTCGAACATTGGTGGCTGCCTACATCTTATCACATAATTCTCTAGTAAGTTCAATTAGATCCGCCTGTACACCTGGATTTAATCATTTACCTTTTAGCAATTTAAATACAGAAACATATAGACCAATGCAAATATTCGTCTGGATACTAAATTGTTACACCCTATCATGCCGAAAACAATCAGGGTGTAGTCTTATAGTCATGTCAGTATGTCGAGAGGCCTGGTTTTCTTAGTAACATTAATACCAGCTTATAAATAATTTATGGAGATACGTCGCAGCGTTTTAGTACGTCATATCATTATAATAACTATAAAAATATTTTTCTTTTCTTTTATTGTGTCTCTGTCTTATTCAATATGCACTGTTTGCTACAACTCCATTAATTCTTCAAAAGTAATGGGGATTGTTCACAAAAAATTACCCTCTGATTTTATATTTTTATTACGTAAAATAGGGTATTTTAAGATACTAATTTGAATATTTTTGTATTTTAAGCGTTAGTTTTTTTATACTTCGATTTTAAAGTTATTTCTCCGATGACGTCATAAGGCACAAGTTTACATTGATTTCTTTGCCTAGAAAACAAAAATAATAAAAGCAACTTTTGTCTATATCTAATCATAGTAATCTGTGCTACTTATTTAAATATCACTGTCATTACTCATTACGTATCGTGATCATTTTAGTGTATTTTGTCGCTAGGCTTATAATTTTTCGTGTTCAACCATTATTATTTTCTATAGTTATCGTTAAATTTTTTAATGTTACATAACTTAAATCAAATAATGTACAGCTTTTTTTTTACACCTGAAGCAGGCAAACAGGCAGACGGCTCACCTGATTGAATTTAGTAAGGTCAAATAAAGGTCAAACGCATTTCTTACCAAATACAAGAAGATCGTACGTTTTTTGGAATTTTAACTAGACAGAAATGATTAGGGACACTATTCCTCGAAATGGTTTTTCAAATAACCAGATTGAAAAAAACTGAACAATCCCCATTCTGTAACATACTTCTGTATAAAGTTTATAAAATAGGACTTGAGATGTACATAGAATAAGACATATAATGAAAAACAGTTAGCTAGCTAGACGTGTTGTTGGGGACTTTCTTACCGCTTTTTCTCCTTAAGAGCATAAATAACAAGTTACTAAGTGGTGTACGACAAGGAAGTAAAATTAAATTTTAACCTATTTGTATGACCTTCAACAAGTGTTCTCCAGTGGAACTTATTTTGAATAAAAACTTTTGAATTTGAATTTTGAATTTGAATTTAAACTTTCCACAGCTGATGAGAGAGGGGAGTTCAGGAAGTGTGATCATAAAAATATTTCTTACAGCTTGTAAATGAAAAGAGAAAATGAATCATTAATGGCAATGTTAATATTACAAATGCCGACCCGGGAAACGGAAGGTCGGTTGCGCGGGACACGATCCTGACCTACTTCCGGGTCAAGATCAAACGGAAACTGCTGAGGGAGCGAGCAGGGGGGGGG
Organism: Dendrolimus pini; assembly: GCA_949752895.1. NCBI lineage: Eukaryota > Metazoa > Arthropoda > Insecta > Lepidoptera > Lasiocampidae > Dendrolimus > Dendrolimus pini. Next base: position 6,051,403 of record OX457144.1, read on the forward strand.
GTGCATGACGCATATCGCATGCGCTTCAAACATTCATGTTGATGAATGAATAGGAAATTGATTCAACACTATTGACAGTGTTGTGGAATAGACTTCAGTAGCTGCTGCGATGTTTTCCCAATTTCCGTTTTAATATCTTGAAAACTTATAATAGGGATGCGGACACATGTTAAAATATTTTTTTATTTAAAAGAACAGGTGGAAATATATTGTTGTGAAGCCGTCCTTTGCAACCAAGCTTGGCCAAGGCAAATCTGTAAACTAAAACAAACTGCACGATCCAATAACACGCGCAAAGTCCGTCACTATATCACTTGTCGAATGTACACACGTCTTGCTAGTATCGTATTCATCTTTTGACTGCCTCTCACCCCTCCGTTGCGACATTGCTTTATACTATCAAATATTTCTGGACACAATGCTCGAGCGCTTAGAGACACCTGGCAGTGATCACAATACACAATAGGCCCTAAGGGATTACAATACACAATGGGCTATTTCTGATTACGAATTTTAAACACAAAGTAAACAAAAGAAGATAGTCATAAAAGACTTTCAATGTAATTAGCTCAAACACCGCGAAATGTGCTTTGTCTATAGGTGTGCAGGTGGCCCAACTTGTAACAATATATAAGATCAGTCAGTCAGCCAGGGAACTAAATTAGTTGAGTTTCAACTGCGATTGAGGCGTTACCTAGTGGACTTTCGGAACGAACACTTTATAATAACAGACATTTCTCGATTTATATCACTACATATCATAGTTTAAAGCAAAATCCATTTACATAATTATTATTGTAATACACGCCGATCTAAAATATCAAGTGAACTTGATATTAATCTGTTAATTGTCATGGCTATGAAGAAGGAGAAAGCAAACGAATATATGTACACAAGATGGGTTTTAATAATATTTCACTGAGATTAATGTGGAAAAGATCAAACTATTTTACAATGTACACTGTGAAAACGATGAATTATGATATCCAACACAATGTGCCTGGGTTAGGTTATCCTATAAGGGCGTGTTTACACTGAACCAGAGATGAAAGATATAGTTGTTATTAGTTTATTTACTATAATTATGTATTAGGTCTCACTTTTGATCATTCTTATTTCGTTTTCTGTTAGAAGTGTTCCGTGTATAATAATTTTTTATTTTTCAAAATTCGCAACATTTGATGTAGAAGAGAACAACAGGCAAACGAAAGGTGAATATCAATTTCTTTTTTAATTCACGTCTTATATTTACTATCTATAATATTATAAAATTCTAAACATGTCTGTACATTGAAGCTATTTAAAAAAAACAACTGGAATAGGCTGTAGAAACCATGGGCCGATTTCGATGCGGTATGCGCTGATCAACAGCAAATTCTTAAACTTAAAATCTGGGCTACTTTTAATCAACGGAATCCCGCGGGAATTTTCCCGGGAGCGGTTTTTAGTTGTTCGGGTGCATAAAAATTAGCTTAGCAGATTGGATTGGAAGACTGGACAGGGTGAGAAACGTAGATTTAAAATATTATCATCGGTCCGTTGTTACTTCTTAATGAGAGCTCGCGTCGCATTCGCTTCGGTGGAAAGACATCCTAACTTCTAGAACCCTTTTTACCTTTCACGACGGTTTATACTAAATTATTATCCTAAAAGCAGAGGTTTGTGAAAATTTGCTGTTAGATGAGTAGGGTTAATGTGTTATTTTGTTGTCCAGAGACATGATTTGCCTACGAATTTGTATTATATAATTTGTTTGAAACTTGCCTTTGGAGTTAATTCTCATAAAGGTTTCGTAGCCGTTGTATAAGAGCTTGAGAGAGCTTGAATCGATATTAGACGGTTCATTTCTGTCTTTCAATTTAAATGTATAAAATAAAACACATTAGAATTATTTATAATTTATTGTATGTATGTAAAATTACAAAGGTGTTGGAGTTCTTTGTTGGAACGACAGCTTGTCCTTTCGGACGTACGATACAGGCAATTGTATTGGTGCCTGGCATTATTACATCAACCAAAGTCGAAGTATAAATAGTAAACTTGAATTATTCAAATGTCATTGAATACCGTCGTATCTATTCAAATCTCTATTGCATGAATTTATCAGACAAGCAGACGGCTCACCTGATGGGAAGCGGCTACCATCGCCTATGGACATTTGCAACACCAAAAGCGTTACTAATGCGCTGCTGCTCTATAAAAGGAGACAGGAACCTGGTCACTAATGCAGGAACAAATCTATACCTTTCAAAATGAATCAATTTGGATTCATTTTGGTTGATCCGTCTAATATTAGCGTTATGATAGACAGAATGACATTAAAATAATACAATGTACATAAAAGGCTGATTAATTTTGAAGTATGAAATACGATTTTGTATCGTACGTTGCACTGGTCGTCGTGTGGCTGTGTGAGTGGCAATCCCAGGTCTTAGTGGTTCGCTTTATGTAACACATTGTATTTTCGGAAAGGCTTCGCGTCTCTTTGCGTATTCAACCGACTGTACAATGGGAAGTGTTCCGTGGAACTGATCAGAATAATGCCTTCGTCTTCTTTCTATCACCGCACACTCGGCATGGGCTGGGCGTTCATCGCCCCTACCTACAGCTCATAAACTCATTTATTCGTAACTATGTTACACGTCATGGTTATATATATTATTGTAACAATCTTTAGTTATTAAGATTGCCGCCTTCGCCGCAGCCGCTTCGCTTTTGTACGCAACGGTTTTCTAGAACGTTCGTCGGACGCATCACGGGGATTTGGAATGAGCTCCCAGCTGTGGTTTTCCCACAGCGCTAACATATGGTGTTTTTTAGAAAGGATGTCATAACATTTCTTCAAGGCCGGCAGCGCGTTCGTGACAACGCTGATGTCGCAAACGTTCGTAAGCGACGGTAACCGCTTTCCATTAGGTGGGCCGTTAGCTAATTTCTTGTACTCCAGCAGTAAATAAATAAGTTGTCATAATTTGCAACCATTTATGGCTGGTTTCTTTATTTAATCGACCGTTCATTTGCCTTACTATCGGTTAAAATTTGATATAAGCTCTATACAAATAAAGTCAAAATTAAGCCGATGGTAAGACAAGCGAATGAATAATAAGATACAGGAACCGGCCATGAGTAAACACCGTATTGAGATTTAAAAAATAAAATCTACCCACAGTGGATAGATTTGATCCAAATTATATATACAACTTATGTAATGAAATTTTGACATATAACCAATACCTTCGATAAGACCATTTACTATCATAGATTCATGACGAAGGGTACTTGTGAGTGAATACAATGGATTGTGTCATTTGATTTGAACATCCGGCGTTATCAGCGACCAACTGACAGTCTGGACGGATGCGTAACCATGATTTCAAATAACAGTTGTTTTAGTATTGTGTTGTGTGTTAAAAGTCTTATATAATTGAATTAATGTTCAATTTATTGGAAATTAGCATATTTTTAAGGAATTGGACTGAGAGTGCTCAAGCTCAAGTATGTATTGTAATATATAATATAGTTTACTTAAACTTTGATATCATTCGTTCCTTATTAGTCAATTTTTAAGATATTTGATACTATTTGATCATGGTTGTTATTCTATTGAGTAGTTTTTATGCATTTATAGTTGTAGGTTACTACTTAGAACCGTTATTATACTTGAAATTAATACAATAGAATAGAATATACTTTATTGCTTAATATTGGGAAACAGTTTTAAAGGAGAAGTAAGGTCCTTTTAAGGACACCACACTTAATTGTTAGATCTATTATCATCACTTTTTTCATTTTGTCAAGCAATTTCTTCCAGACAACCTTAGGATGGCTTAGAATGTGAAACATCTGGGTTTTGCAATATAACTAGGATAGAAAGTGGATACCTATATAATAGCTTAAGAGCCCAGGACTGCCAGACCTTTGTCATTTTATAAAACCTGATAGTTTTTCTGTACATGTCCCCTATACAGATAAGAACGACCAGCGACTATAAGAATTTGGGTTGTGGTTACTTGGGCAGGTAACAGGAAGTAAAGGTGTTTAAAATACTACCTTAAATTTGTTAAAGTATAAAGCTAATTTTTTTATATTTTCTTCGGGATAACTTTAGAAATCTCGTCATCCATTGCCGGACACTTATGACAGTTGTTACCCCCTGCCAGACACACCTATATTTTAATAAATTGTACTTTCGTTATAGTATAAAAGCTACATTTTATTTATATATGCTACTCCAATGTGTCTGGTAAGATGTAAACACCATTAAAACTGTCGGGCTATTGAGGTAACATTTTTTATAGGACCTCAAGTAACATCTTTTCATGAAACATACTCGTGATTTCCATTAGAGGTTGTTCCACATAATCCATTGTTATCTTGCAAGTACTATTTATGTGATTAATTCTTGAAAATTCACAGATTAAAAGAAGAATAAAGAAGAAGAAAGAAGAAGATTAACATCAAAAAAACAGGTAGCAAATCTAGTCACAGTTTTAACTCATACAACAATATTTAAATATTACATTAAACGTGATCACTTTGAAACTACCCACATGTTTTTTCTTAATTAAGTTAATATTTTGAAATAAAACAAATTGTTACATTGGCAGCTTGGATAGGAGAGTAACAATATATTCTTGTTATAGATTTAATTTTGACATTATATATTTTTTATGTAAACATTTTGTATAAAACCAGTATTTTAATACCAAATTACAATATTCTGTATCAAAATACCCTTGGAGAGATCTAATAACAAAATGGAACTAATTATAAGAGACCATCCCAGCTACGTGATTACGTGGTTATCAAATGTTTTAATGTAAATAATACAACACTTTAATTACTTTATATTTTTATTCTATTTACTAATAGTATCATTAAATCGGAATCTTTCTGAAATTATTTATTCTTTCTAACAATCTGTTGCTCGACCGTAGCACCCCGTCTACAAGACTTTTTTCGACTAATACAATAATCAATATCAACAAAGGAGCTGGGGACTTTTAGGAAAAAGAAATGCAATGAATCGAGATATGGCTTAAAAAAAACGTAGTATGTTTCAATACAAAATGAAAAAGAAACATCAGCCGTTTTTCTATCTGGAAGACGAGAATTCTCAAAATGAAGAATTTAAACAATTAATAAAATGAAAACACTTGCTCCAAACGATTAATTCATACAAAATAACTAGTATCTAGTATCAATCAATATAAGCTATTAATTGACAGCACTCATCTTTTTGCAATCTGGGCCCAAGATATCATACTTGGGTATCCTCCGATCGCACCCGTCTCCTTTGACATTATATACTCTTTATTCATATGCATATTTATATACTCAGTATTTTAATATCATATTATAAGAAAAACATTAGAAGGAAAATATTACAACGACGATATGATAGATCAAAAGACTCAAAGAAAAATACCTAAATATTAAAACAACCAAGATTGTAAATGAAAACATATATTTTCTCAATTTAAAAAAGTAATTATCAACCAAAGCCCTCTTACTTTGTTGAAACGTTTCATTTCAATACTCATTTATCTTACCCATGATTTAATTATAAATGGTTGTTTTTAATTTAATTTCATAATTGGCTTGATAAACTCAATGTGCGTACCTAAAGTAATATTACTAAAAACTATCTCTCTTATTGCGAGGACGGCTTTTACTGGATTTCTATAGGTCAGTAGAAGTGGTTCTTGGAACACGCACATTCCTGGCTACGCGCAGTTGGTCGAGCTTCCGTTTCTCCCGTAGCCCTGACATAAGGCGAAGGAAGGAACACCGAGAGGTTTTAGTGGGTATCCTTGACTCGGGTGGCAATAATACTTCTTCGAGGTGCTAGTGCCGCCGTTACGTTAATGCCGTTGAGATGGAAGCGCGGTGATGTTCCGCATGCGGTCACTTCTTCTGTCGAGGGGTGTGTTATACACCACCCCACGTACAGAGAATAAAGATACCGGTGGCTTGGTTCCCCCCGCGTTCAGATAAAGTTGATGGCTTCCCGCCTGCCAGGGCCTGCGGAATATCAAGGCCCCGTCTAATACCGAGAGGTTATAGCGAGTATCGCTGACTCAAGTGTCTATACTTCGCTTCGAGGAGTTAGTGCTACCACAACATGGCCAATTCCACACGCCCCCGCTGTGGTAAGTCCTCAATCGGATTTACCCTCAAAAGTTTTCTATACTTGGGAAGCGTGAGCTCAACAGCTCCTTTCGCTCCCACCAAAGAAGCACGTGTCGAGACCGGAGATCATAACTAGAACTTGGGAAAGGATTCTCGCCTGCCGTTAATGCACTTCTTCTCCCGAGGGGCGTGTTACACGCCCGAATAAAGATACCGAAGGCTTGGTTTCCTCCGGCAGGAGATGAAGCCAATGGACTGCCGTCTGACAGGGCCTGCGGAATAGGCACGCAAGGCCGTCTACCTATGGCCCTGGTATAAAGGCGAATAACGGAATAATGAGGGGTTTTAGCGAGTGTCGCTGACTCGAGTGCCAATGTATGCTACTTCTAGTAATATAGCTCACAGATCAGAATAACACATAGGCTATACTTTATAAAGGTATAGTGTGAATTATCCAAAATATAAAGATTTTCCATCATCACGCGGGTGAAACCGCATGTAGTATGGAATATCAGCAAAATCGGTCCAATAGTTTTTTTGTTAAAGCATAAAAGCCAAACAGAGAAATATACTTTTATCCCGAAAACTATCCCATTTTTCAAAGAACTGCTCAAAAATTAAAATAAATAAATAATAAATGTGTGTGTAATTCACACACGACAGAAGTGAAACTTGAAAAAGTAGCCTCCCTGAGAATTCAGATTCCATGTTTTCACTTTGAATAAATGACACGAGAGGCTTATAATAACTAAAATAGGAAACAAAATAAATGTTCTAGTTGCAATTTGATTTATAAAAACTTCAAAATATTTTCAACTCTATCGTTATGAGTATAGTGTATAAATTATTAAAATCAACGCGTCACGCTTTTTCGTTCACATTGAAAAAATTCATTACCGTGGTTAAAAAAGTTTGCCTTCAAAAATGTGTAAATGATGTTTTTACCGAAGGTTGCTGAGAAACCATGTAGCTTCTACGTGTGTGTGCTTTATCGTGGAAGGAATGTTAACAATACTTAATTTCCATCAAAATTGAAGGAATTGAACAGTCCATTTTGGCCTTAGAATTTTTATGCATGATTGTATTGTTACGAGCTACAGGACTCGAGTTAAAATGCCGTTGGAATTTCTATGGAATTTATTAGAACTATACAAACACGTATAACATAGGTACAAATAAATATAACTGGACGCAACCAGTACAAACTGCACAATTCAATAATACGCGTAAAGTCCGTCACTATATAGCTTATTGAATGTACGTCTTGCTAGTATCGTAATCCTCGCTTGACTGCCTCACCCCCCCGTTCGGGCATCGTTTTATACTAAACTGTACAATACAACAAAGGACCGCGCGGACCGAAGTTTCGGAGAAACCGTAATCTGCACACCTGCGACCGTAGACAAGTACAATAACAATAGGCTATTGTCTAATTGTAAATTTTAAACACAAAGTAAACAAAAGAAGTCCAAATGCGGGAAAGGTAATAAACCAGGTGTGCAGACACTTTGTAGGTATGTAACAGTATAAAGTTTTAAACACTTTCTAACATTAAATCAACATAAAATAAAGTATTCGAACCCTTATTCATAGTTTTGGGGAAATGGAAAAGTAAAAAAGATTGTTTTTCAAAAGCCTTTGCTTTTTGTTCAATAACAGATCTTACGTGTGACGAACGGTTATTGTTAGAAAAAACATGTGTGTTGAAACTTGTTTGAGGTGTATGGAAAGTTTTGAAAATTTTGTTTTTATGTTAGTTTCCCAAGTTAAATTTATTATATTAGTTATTAGAAGTTATTAGAATGAAATCTACTTTTCACGTTAAATATGGCTTACGCTATCTTCTGATGCATTTTGCTTTCCGGATGCAGCAGATATGAGGCATATTTCAGGCATGCAAATAGTAATTAAGTTGGAAATCAACTAATTAACAAATAAACAGTGTAATCCACTCAATCCACAGACATAAATTTTACTTTTTTCCAGAATTATACAGTAACCATAAAATAATATGTCAAGTGCAAAGTTATTCCATATAAATATAATATCAAAAATGTAAAAAATAAAATATTAGAGTAATAAAGTATGCATATAGTCAAATTTAATTTACAATTGGTCATATATTATGGTATAATTTAAGGTATAATTTTGTTATTTTCGCAGCTACCGTCAGGTGGTAGGATATTTGCTCGTCTGGATGGCTATTGGACTAGAGTAAGCCGCCATAACAATCTTGAGTTATGTTTCAGCATTAGTGGTCAGGTTCCAGTCTCCCTTTCTCTCTCCTTAACGCTCTCTGTTAGCATATTGGTAGCACTTTGCTGTCACATATGTTCATAGGTGATGGTAACCGCTTTCCATCAGGTCTGCCTGTCTACGGAATTCGTACTATAAAAAAAAAGATATGAGTCTAGGAATTTTTGTAATAGGGTTTAACTGATTTTGGCTGTATATAACATAAGAGTGAAATGCCTTAATTCTGTCGCTTAAGACGTTTTTCCATGACAGGCTCGATATTTAGCTACAGGTCGTTGAACCGTGTGTAAGATTTACAATTGGTTTGCTAAGCATACAAAGTGCCATTCAAAGTATGTATTGACATTGATTGATTCCAAACCTCGGCTACAGTTGGATGTCTTTACACTAATGATGCTATATACAAACTGTTGTGAACGGGCTTAAGATTGATAACGTTTTAACGATAGCAGACAACATTGATTTTAATGCAGTTTGTGCTAATAACGTCACCTATTATGCTACTATTGAAATATTTAAAGAGACTTTTCTTATAATATTTTCTTAAGTTTTCGCGACTTGTATACATAATAAAACTACGTTTTAACGGTTTTAAGCGCGGTAATTTGTTAAATTTTTTTTGACAAGTACCTGTTTGGGATCCGATCATCAAAATCCAAGACCATTAAGACCCAAACCCAGTAAAAACCAACTGCCAGACCTCAAGACATTGTAAGCTCTTTCTGCGTACTCCGGAACACAAACCAACGTGACTGATAATTTCTTTTATTTTCCTTCCACCCACTTTAATATTATATAAAATAATTAGAGCTAAGCATGTTGGTGAAGAGTTTCTTGCGCTGATTCTTCTCTTCATGCCACAACATGTTAAATTAGATTATGCTCCCATAGAGTAAATAATAACCATAACCAAAATTAAAACTAAATAATTAAAATGAACAAGTTCGCGGTAGGCTAAATAAAACTTTAACAATACTCGTTGACACTTGAAACGTGAAACTTGAAAAGTGGCCGAAACGTCGGAACAACTAAAATTAAATAAATTACCGCGCTTAAAACCGTTAAAACGTAGTTTTATTAGGCTTTTCTTAGTTTGATTTGTTTTCAATATAACGGAATTTTTCAACTTTATTTGCAGAGAGTTTTAGTTTGATCGCTGCTTTAATATAAGTGGTTTATTTTACTCTGTTTTAACATTTGTACGCTTTATTAATAAAAGTAAGTATTGGATACAATTTTTAAAATTAATACATGCATATTCACAACAAACTTTAAATGTATAGAAAAATAATAAATTGTAAATTATGTCGATAATCTAGAGTCTAAGACTCCGAAGTCTATAGTTGGTCGTCATCTATTAGCTTCTTGAGTATTCAACGAGCCATTCTAAACATAAGTGAAAGTACTCCACGAAAAACTGTTAATGTGCTTGGTAAAGATTAAGCAGCTGTTGCGGCATTAAGTGTTAAGTTTTATCCGTGCAGAAACGGAGAAAGAATACAATTTCCTGCGGCCGGGCGGCTTGTCGTAAGAGGCGGCCAAACATCCACAGTCAAGTGGTGGGTTATTTAGCCGTTTGGATGGCTGGACCCCTGGTCTAGAGGATGCCGCTGCCGATGAAAAGAAAGGTATTTTTGTTTGGCAGGCCAGGACACATTTTGAGTCGCCGAGCCGCAGCAATTAGTTAGAAATTTTAATGGTAGTACATTCATATTAAGACACTATACAGAATTGCGTATTGATTTTGGAATCAGTAATCTCTATCCAATATTAACAACAAAAAAAGTATTCTTAACCATATAGATAAATTATATAATTTATAATGTATATTTTTTAAACAAAAGCAAAGAAAGTTAATTTTAACGTCGTTTCAAAGAGGTATGTATTTTGAGTTAAAAATCAAAATAACATCAATATCAATCAGTTCAATAGAAAAAAAGTTAATATTTAAATTTGAATGCTACTTCAAAATAAATTCAAAAATTTCACGAGTAGAAAGGATTGGAAAATACATATTCTGAAACAAATTGGTGATAGATAGTTTTCAAAAACTCGAGATAATAAATATTAATAAATAAATATTTTATTTAAAAAAAAATCGCTTTTCATCCGGGAATTATAACAAAAATATTGTTTCATGCGTTATGCTCCCAAGTACTATTGGTAAAAAATTCAACATGAGTTAATTTGTAATTTTACTATTTACTACTTACTATTTACTATACTTAAAATTTGGGTAAATTATTTTTATATGATGAGAAAACGATCCCCGTAGTAAAAGTAAAAAACCTCCACGGGGGCAGTTCTTACTTAGAAACCCTGCTATACCCTTTTCACGATATGAGACGTAACGTGGTTTTTCCGTAATCTTTCTATATTTATGTTAATAATAAATTCAGCAAATCACCTCCAAATTATTGACATGATACTATAATACACCTTCAATTTTAATCGAAACAAGATAATATACATCTTGTAACGTTGCACTTGCAACATTAAAAAAAAACATAGACATAGCCAATGACAGTACTAATGTCAAACTATGTCACTATCAAGAGAGTTTTAAAAATGGCTAAGTGGAGACTTGCTCGAATTTCAAAAATATCAGCTGTTACAATTCATTTATAAATAGACGATTTCCAGACTATTTAAAATTTCCTTTAACGTTATTAAAATAACTACGTGTTCCCGCTGGGGTGAGTTCCTATCCATATATGTAAAATGTAACTGTTCTACTACTTAAAACTAAATATAATTGAGCTGATAGTTTTCTAACGAAGGACACTGTGTCAAACCTAATGCGTATTCTTCGTCATCTAATTCCAGGCCCTTACTTACCTAGGAAAACCTATACAACCAAGCCAACATATACCAGACGTGGACAGTTACCAGTCGAGCTAATATAAGAGCTGTGGATCATCTTGGCTCGAATAGCATTCAAGGCTTCGACAGAACAGTGTACCCTTTTGTGCCTATGCACAAAAAGGTACACTTCTATAAGTCCACCGGTTGTCACGGACCAGATTAAATATACTACATAATTATCTTATATCGTTCATTGACACACCTAAATTTATTCTGTGGCTAAGGAGGGTGATCTGACTATTTCCCCAACGTCACAATCTTTATAAAAGAATGTTATTTTTTTTTAAATATTACATTATTTTATATTCATAATAAAATAATAAAGCACCTGAAAAACGACTGCGTCTATGGAAACCCCACTATCGCCTAAAAAATCAGTGCTGAATAGCCCTCAAAGACGTCGGTGTTGTTACAAGCCTTAACTACGAATAATTTTCAAAATTTACGCTTTACAAATGAATATTTTATGTCATTTATCAACTTTTGAATTACTAGAGGTGATTCCAAGTCATCCGTCTTCATCGTGGAAAGCTGTTTTTGACGTTACTGTGCTCTTTGGGTAGAGCACTAATGATTACGTAAGTATAATATTGGTAACACTGGCATGAATTCGAATGTTTAATTATTTTTGTATATTAGGTGATCCTTATTAAGTTATGTAGGGAATTGCCAAAGCAGACGGTGACTTTTGGACCAAAGAAAGGAGTTGAGATATGGCTTAAAAAGACTTATATTTTTCTGTTACAAGCCGGAAAACAGCCTTTAATTCTATCCAAATGATGAAAAATCTTAAAAATTAAGTTAGTAATAAAATAAATTACCGAATACCATTATTGATTCAAGATTTAGATAGATAGATGGATAGACAAGACTTTAATGTCCACCAAAATATAAATAAACATAAATAGAAAAATAAAAGATATAGTACCACTGGCGGCCTTATCGCTAAAAAGCGATCTCTTCTGGGCAACCCTTAGCAGGGATTAATGGATTTTTTAATACTGACGGTGGTGCAATTTATAAATAATGATAAATGATAATTATACACAATACATTTAAGTACACAAAGTACACAAGTACAAAAAGAATATAAATATAGTACACATGTATATATTTTATACATATGATAAAACAAACTATAATAAGAATTAACAATAATAACACACCACATGATCAACTCATTCAAAAAATAACTAAACCCACTACAATTATGAAATATATAGACATAATAAGAAAAATCTTAAAATCACTCATCTCTTTACAATCTGGTCCCAACAATGTATGAAAGTGAATCGGTCTCCTTTCCAATATATTCAAATTATCACTTTAAATACCCTCTTCACAGTTAATAAATGGGGTGTACAGTACTTAAAGATAAGACGCTAATACCTGATAAAATACAATCTGACCTAAGATAATATTTAAATATATTCAAATAGTCTAGACATACCGAGTCTGTCGAATCTTATTACTATGACCTTATGTAAATCAGTAGTGTTTCAGATAAAGGTATATCTTTTGTTAGCTTTTAAAAGATCAACCTTCTTTTTAAATAATACGGGAAAAGGAATTTAGTTCGGCCCGAATCCGTTTCTACTGTCAGAGGCCGAATTACCTTTTGAATTACGGCTCTTGATATCTTACTATATTGTTGCTTTAATATAGAAACATTTTTTTTTTGCCTCAATTGTGTTGTGTTTGTTTGTGAATTCAGATACCTCAGTTCACTACTGTAATCTTTATAAAAAACACGAATCGTAGAAATGTATGTACGCGTATAACTTGAGAACAACTATACTGATTTTGACGAAAGTTTTGTGCGTGTTTGAATGGGTCTCCGTATTGGTTAGATTTACAATTGGAACCGTTAGGTGGCGCTGGAATCGGGCAATAGCTTTTTATTTTTTTAGGGCAGGACAACATATGCCGGGACATCTAGTTGTGATAAAAATAATTTTGTGTGTGTGTGTAGTTAACACGCCGAAGTACAGCTTCAGAGAATATACTCACAGTTAATTCTTCTCTAACTTTCACTAATTTAAATATAATTCCTTTACTTTATATTATATTCAAAATAAACTTCCTAATATCTCTTTCAAATTTTCACTGTTTTAGTCTAAAAAAGATTATTATCAATTTTATTTCAGTCCAAATTGGACCTATGTTTAGTCATTCGACTTACTGACTCTCTAATCTGTGCTGCACAATGTAAAACTCGTATCTCATTGTCTCGAAGGCTTTGTCCTATAAGATGCTAAAGAAGTTTCACTTCAAAAAAGATGTAAGGAGATGAATAAATGTAGCATGGCTAGAGACAGATGACCGATGTGACAAGCGACAAACAAATGCATCTGAAACTGAAAGATCTGATATATAAATCTATTATACGACCTATCATCGGTTCAGAATGTTGGGCAACTAAAGTGATAGACCAGAGACGTCTCCACCTAGCTGAGATGAGAAGGTTGAGATGGATGTACAGTGTTACAAAAACAGATAAGGTGAGTAGTGAGTATATAAGGGTATCTTTGAAAGTCGCACCCGAACCTAAAAAATCGAGAGGAATAAGACTAAGGCGTTATGGACATGTAATGAGGAGAGATTAATGTCACGTGAGAAAAAGAGTGTTTAACTGCAAGAGATTTGATTGTGCCGACTCCAAATAGTCGTGATGAAACCAAAACATTGAGATAACCGGTAAGTCTAACCTACCAAACCGCTTTGGACAAGCGTGGCGAGTATACTATCCGCCGTTCCCCTACAAACTGAGGCCCGAGTCCAGCAGTGGGCCGTTTAATTTAGAGGCTGTTATTATAATATTATTATCCACCTTTGGCAGGTGTGTGTCATTGAAAGAAAGAAAGAAATAATTTATTTGCTAGGAAAGTGACAATACAAGAATATCTGCATATTTATACAAACATTTTTTATGATAAGATTCAATATGTTGTACACAGCATTTCCTACAAATGAGGTCGGCAACTCAGCTTTATGCTGTGTTGGAGTTTCCTCCAGCACAGCGCGGATTTTCAGTGCCAACTCCGCCTCATTGATTTATATATATTAGACCCATCACCATAGTAAATGTACACAAGTCACAGGTAATAAGACAGAGTAACACAGTGTATGAAACATAAAAACAGACAACATAAAGACACACACGCGCACACAGTATAAAAAGAATCATTATTTTATATAGTTATAACAAATAAAAAAAGAATAGAAAATATATACGTAAACAGAGCTACAATAATTAAACACAAACCAGTACGGTAAACAATAATCTTATTACTATTAATTGAAAAAAATAAATTAAATAAAAACAGAAAGAAACAATCAATTCGAGGAAGTTTGAGCTGCCATTCTTACAGATGAGTTTTAAATGAAAGTATACTACATTGCACGACTCGTTTGATCTTATAAAACCATCCTGATTTAGGGAAAGCCTCTCTTCATACCGCATTGTGTAATAACCACATAAGCTATGTAATTTATTTTACCGAAAAATATATTTCATCCGTCATATCTTTTACACACTGCAATAACACGCGTTTACCGTTTTCGCAACAGGTCAAGATCATATCCGGGTCGTTTGACCCGATCACGATCATCTCGATCCGCCCGGATATTGAGCGAATAAAGCTCTTAGAATATTGCGCTCTTGTTGTTATGGGCGTTGAAAAATGGTTTTTAAATGTTTCGTTCTTTATTCGGGATTATTGACAACGTGAAGAATAGATGTTTTGGAATAAAAAAATATGTTTTTATTTTTAGGGCTCCGGAGCGATTGTTAGTTAAAATGAAACCCTTAAGCCAATTTTTGATTATTCATTTCTGGCTTTGAATATGGATGAATTAATCAAAGTGGTCCATATATACATTTTTTAAATATTTTTTTTATTGCAGAAGTTCAGCAGAAAGGCAGACGGCCCACTTGATGGAAAGCGGTTACCATCGCCTATGGATATTTGCAACACCAAAGGTGCTACAAATGTGCTGCTGCTCTCTCAAGGGAGACTGGAACCTGGTCACTAATGCCGGAACACAACTCAAGGTTGTTGTAGCGACATACTTTAGACCAGGGGTGGTAGTCATCCAGTCGGGCAAATGCGCTACCACCTGGCTGTGGGTTGTTTAGTCGCCTCTTACGACAGGCCACCCGGCCGCAGGAATTTGTATTCTTTCTCCGTTCCTGCACAGATAAAAACATACAACTTGAATAGTTCAACGGCATTCGATACAGTCGTATCCTTCCAGTTATGTGCCTTACTAGCAAATTAATTCAATTTAGTTGATCCGTCCAATAACAGCATTATGGTCATGTCTGTTCCTCAGCTTATATGTTTATTAAATTAAAATTATATGTGTCCGAAGAATTGTTTATAATGATGCCTTCGTCCTCTTTCTGCCATTGCACCGCTCGCCATCGGTTGGGAGTTCACCCCTACTTCCTTGAGCCGCTTCAGTCATGTTCGCAACGGTTCTGTAGAACGTTTTTCTTGCGTACCGTGGAGATTTGGATAGAGCTACCAGCCGAGGTTTTCCCACAGCGCTATGACATGGAGTTTTTCAAAAAGGATGTCATAAAAAATTTTCGAGGCCGGTAGCGCGTTGGTGACATCTCTGATGTTGCAAGCGTCCATAGGCGACGGTAACCGCTTTCCACCAGGTGGACCGTCAGCCAGTTTGCTTTACTCCAGCTATAAATATATATATATATATGTCGGAGGGAAGTTATAGTTGGATGGATTATTATTTGGATGTATAACGCACAATATCATTTGTTTACATTTTAATTACTTCTAAAATTCTTAATGTAATTTAATTAGATTTGTTAAATGTTTCTATAACTTAAAGATCGTTCTAACCTAATAAAAGTTATGAATATTGTAATTTAATAAACGACCAATGAGAGCAGAGCATGTCTTGAGCGGGGTCAGCGCCCTCTATATTTTGAGTAATATCTACTTGGGTAGACTGAGGAGTTTTTGTGACACATTTGGTTGGTGGCAACAGGTCGAGTTGGACCATGGAGTATTTTAAAGAAAGTATTGAAGCTGGAAGTATGAGCGGGTGCCCTGAACCCGCTGCTCGGTCTAAACTATGTCATAATGTTAATCAAATCTAAATTAAAAGTGTATAAACCGTGGCTATTGTGTTTTATGCTCGCATTTTATCCTGATGACGCCCACTAAACCTGCAATAACTAAAGAAGATGTCGTGAGAACGAGGCCGTTCTGCGACATATATATCTTCATCAAATCTAATCTCAAAACCACAGTAGCTATTATCAGAAATAGTGTGACCGATCATGATTCTATATGGACATCTTTAATAACAAAACAATCTTCATTGATAAATAATCGGGATCGTTATATAGTGAAAATAGGTTATGATAATATTAAAAAAGATATTGCAGCAACCGATTTTCAGCCAGTCTTAGACTCGCTAGACTGTAATGAAGCTACAAATCATCTAACTACCACTATATCTAAGATTATACATAAAAATATTCGCAAAATTTAAATATCATATCGTAAAATACCAATTAAACCATGGATGACGCCTGGTTTATTGAGGTGCATCAGAAACAGAGATAAAATGCACACAAAATTGAGAAAAACACCTGATAACGATATATTAAAAGCAACCTATAAAAGATATCGAAATTTCTGCAATAATCTTCTAAGAAAATTAAAACATATATATGAACGGTCAGAACTAGAAAAAAAATAAAGATAATCCTAATCTAAAACATAAAAACAGTGTACCATGTGAATTACTCATGTCACCTCTTCCGTTGGATACCGCGTATAAATTAAACCACCATTTTGCTAATGTAGGGAAAAAACTTATCTCAAAATATTGTAACAGACACAAATTATAAATACCATAATATTAAATCCACATGTTCATCACTTGTACTTTTGGAAACCAATTTGACTGAAGTAGTATCACTAATCAACTCGTTAAAAAACACAAATTCTGTAGGCTGTGACAATATATGAGCAAACATTGTAAAATAAAACAAGGAAGTATTAGCAGGACTACTTGTTCATATCTGTAACTTATCTATTAATAATGGTTGCTTTCCTGTAGCGTTCAAAAAATCTATAATCACACCAATATTCAAAAGCCGGGACAAAACTAACTTAAATAATTATCGACCAATTTCAATATTGCCTACTTTTTCAATAATACTTGAAAGAATACTAAATAATAGACTCGTAGAATATTTGGAGAAGAATAATTTGCTCTCCATAAATCAATTTGGTTTCCGGAAATCTAAATCAACCTCAGAAGCAGTTGATAATTTAAGCGAAACTATTGCTAGGAACCTGGATAGTGGTCAAAGGGCGTTGGCAATCTTTTTAGATCTAGCCAAGGCCTTTGACACTATACCGGTTTCCTTACTAATATCTAAGCTGGAACATATTGGAGTTCGAGGAAAACAGCTGTCTCTCTTCGAATACTATCTTCAAAACCGCTCTCAATGTGTTAGACTAGGAGATTATGTTAGTGAACAACTTCCTGTCACATATGGCGTGCCTCAGGGCAGCATCCTTGGGCCCACCCTCTTCTTGGTCTATATAAATCAACTTTGTGATATTCAAATAGAAAATGGTAAAGTTTTTACGTTCGCTGACGATACTGCACTTGTTTTTTGGGGTGAATCCTGGAACTCTGCCTTTAGAAATGCCCAATTAGGTTTCAATCATACGTGTAATTGGCTTCGAAATAATTTGCTTAGTCTTAATACAGCTAAAACTAACTATGTCAATTTTTCAATTACAATAAGAACGCAACCACATACAGAGTCACTCAATATTTATGCACATTCTTTATTGTGTAAAATCAATGATCCTATTATTAATTGCCAATGTCCATGTCTTATAAGTCATTGATCCTTTTCTACGTTTTGACTCCCACATTACAGCAGTCTCAAATCGCGTTCGTAGGTTAATGGCAATTTTCAGAAATATAAGACATGTTGCTGACTGAAAACTCTTAAGGACTCTGTACCTCGCTCTATGTCAGTCCTTGTTACCGTATTGTATAAATTCCTGGGGGGGGGGGGGGGCGCAGCAAAGTCTCATCTGCTTATACTGGAACGCACTCAAAGGGCGTTACCAAAAGTCAGTGAATTCAAATCATTTTTGTACTCAACTGAAATCCTATTCTATGAAAATAAATTAAACTTTTTATTCATTCATTATTATTAAAACAACACAAGTCAAAAAATATTTATAACACACTTGATATAATAGACAAACGTAACAAATGTATTATTTTTAAATTAGAGAATTTTAAAACCGTTTTTATCAATAGACTTCCTTGTTACTTAGGCAAATATTTATATAATAAAATAAATAAAATACTGGCTTTTCATTCGTTAACTAATCATAAATTTAAATTTAAAGTTTATAGTTGGCTGCAAACTCAAAATTACAATGAGACTGAAAAACTGAAAATGGTAATTTAAGTTATAATTACATAAAGACACACACACACACACACACACACACGCACGCACGCACGCACGCACGCACGCACGCACGCACGCACGCACGCACGCACGCACGCACGCACGCACGCACAACATACATACATAAATAATTGAGCATTGGAAGAGCATCGACACCTAATTAATACAGATTTTTACCTAGTTTTAGGTGTTGAAGCCCCCATTTATTAGTTTTGGATCAAAGTTTATTTGTCTTTTATATTGTTACTTTTTCATGTCTTTTTTTTTACTGAATAAATTATTCTATTCTGAAAATTATTATACATATATATATATTGTTTACGTTTGCTTATACGACGAAAACGGGAGATATAAAACTGTTTTGGCAACCCGTATTTCCTCAAGGTATGTGTATAGAAAATTCACTAGGATTCTGTCTTTGGGTAGAAATACTTATTTCAAGATTACGGTTGCATTCTTAATTCATAAACATATTATATAATAAATTGACAGTTAGTATATCCTTATATCGCAGCAAATAAGAATGTATATATAAATATCACAATATTAAAAGCCTGTCACATGTTTGTACGGAATATACCGACTTCTGGCACATTAACCGTCCCTTTATGCCAGGGCCAGTAAACAGGTCCTACAAAATATTACATTCAAATATTGTACGTGTCTTGAAGTTAAACAAAAGTAATAAAAAAGTTCAATGCACTAAAATGTTTTATTAGATACAACAGATGTTTAGGCTATTTATTAAATTGTCCAATATGTTTCTCAACATAAGAAATAAAAAATTGTATGCAACTGGAATTTACTCGTATTATTAAAAGTAAACTTTCCTACGTTTATTGATTCTTGGTCATTAAAATAATGTTACTCTAAATTATATAAAAAAACTAGTTCACATATAGAGATTGGGAATAAGGAACAAGCTAGCGAATAAACAAACTCCCTTTCCTATTTTTATATAGTATAGGTTACAATAAACACTGGTTTTAAAACTGACAAAAAAAGAGTCATAACAAAGCGTATGAGATTTGGTATTATATTAAATAAAACTTGAACGAATGATTGAATGAATGAAAACACTTTATTGTTCACCAAAATTAAAACTAAGTTCTTAAAAACTAGATACAATAAATGCTGAACAAAGGGCGGCCTTATCGCTTAAAGCGATCTCTTCCAGACAACCCCAACTTGGTTTCTTATACTGTTTTCTTATTTCAATAATAGTGTTTTAGGTTTTATAGAGAAGTAAGTTTTTGATGATAGACGTATGTAAGGTGAGTGAGATATGTGATTTGTACTAATATTGAGTTATGATGTAATGAAGTCTGATGGAAATGAAAGAGTTGCGTCAATTGCAAACAACAAAAAGCGTATTAACAGTTAACGTGGCTTTTAGGATAATTTAGGTTGTGAGGCAATATAATTATCGTAATGTCATTCGGGCCGGAATGGAGATAGAATACAATGTTCAGAGGCCGAGCGGTCTGTCGCATGAGGCTACAAAACCACCCACAACCAGGTGGTAGGGTATTAGCCCGTCTAGATACTACCATCCCTGGTCTAGAATATGCTGCCAAAAAACCTTGAGTTATGTTCCAGCATTACCTTTAGGGAGTTTCTTATCTCCCGTTTTCGTCTTTTAAGCATAAACGATCAAGACTTATGACTTACTTAAGACGTGCAAGAACGGAGAAAGAATTTCCTGCAACTCCAAATGCAAGAAAGGTAATAAACTGCGTTTTTACGACACACAGGTGTCCGTATTTATTTGACGGCATGTAACAATATATAAAATATATTTCCACAAGCCAAAGGTTATTGAGCCCTGGCTTAATGTTCTAAATTTTCCATCCACATGCGATCTCCCAATATCTTATCATGGGTCTCCTTTCGCTCATAGCGTAGACGTGACAAAACTAGATAAGTCTAAAAACTCAGGTGTACTTAGGGATGCCAGATGTATAATTGAGAAATCTTGACGGTCAAATATTTATGGTAAATTTTGTAATTTGCGGAGAAAATGCTCGACTTACCAGCAGGAATGCTTAAATATAACTACATTTTAAATGTTTTAAGCGCAGGATTTTATTAGATTTTAATTCTGACGTTTCGGTCACTTTGAAGTAAAAATGAAATAAAATCCCGCGTTAAAAACCGTCAAAACGTAGTTTTACTTATGTGTAGTAGTCTAAAAAACTGGTAGATATGCTGCATAGTAGACATTTGTTCGATTCTATTTACATCTAATTGTGGGTGAAATTTACTTGCTATATTACTGCCTTCCTTTTTTTGCTTGTTACAGCGTAATTTTATATAACATTGATAATATTTCTTAATAAATAATAATAATAATAATTCTTTATTTCAGGCATTAAATAACCCATATCAGTTCACAACATAAAATCTTACAATTAAAAATTAAATTAAAAATAAAATAATAATAGTAATAATAATGAAAGTAAACGAAACATAAATTTTCCAAATCTTTGGGATTTCTTGTGATTATCATACAAAAAGTTAAAAAAAAGTGTGTGTGCAATTCACACACGGCAGAAGGGAAACTGCTAGGATAATTAAAAGGTTTATTATTTTTATAATATTTTTACCAAGCTCAAAAATGATTTAAAAAAAATGCAAAATATTACATTTCATATATTACATATTTAGATATTTGTAACACACATTATACAGGTTCCGTGTTTTCACTTTTAGCAAATGACACGACAGGCTTATGATAACTAAAATAGGAAACAAATGCTCCAGTCTCAATATGATTTATGAAAATATTTTCAATTCAAAATATTTTCAACTTTATCTTTATGAGCATAGTGCCTAAATGATTAAATATATGTTTTTAATGTCGCTTTTTTTTTCGTTTTATCGAGTTTCAAATCACAACGGTTCTTAATAAGTTTAACTTAAAACAAAAATAAGAGATTAATATTTTTATTATTATTAGTGGGATGAAAATTATAAAATGTAATTTCTTGTAACGTATAAAGATTTTAGAAAGAAGTCGTGGTAGCGTAATGGCTAGTGCACGCATCCTGGTACCGCCATGTAAACCTCCTTTCGACTTATTAATACTTTTCTTCGATATATTAAATTCTTCCTTCAAATCTGACGGCGCGTTCCCCTTTCACATGTCACTTCAAACATTCATTGTCATATCATAAAATAAATTAAATCGCTCCGCATTGTAAATAAATTAAATACCATAAAATAACTTAAAATATACCGCGCCCGCACCACATACATATTATATAAATAACCCGCTCCGCTCAGTAATTGTAAAATAAAATAAACAAATATAATATATAATACTATAAATATAAAGGTACAATAAAGTGAAGTGCATTGTGGATCAGAGGAGCCGCATTTCATTCCCATTAACCAGGTAAGTGCGTGCTCGTTCTCGAATTCCCATCAAAATTGTCCCACATTTTTTTCCGCAAAATTGACACAGTTCGCTTCCCGCTAAACCCAGCGCCGCCGCAACACGTCCCTAACTCAAAGGGCGCGGGTTCGATCCTAGCCGAAACGCATGCACTACTTACTCAGTTTTCTGATCTAATGTGCATATTGTTACAATTTACCACGTGCTAACAACGGTTAAGTAATACATCGTGATGCAGAGACGATCAGGAAGCGGGAAACCGCAGTCATGATCATCAAATGTGAGAGCTCGAAAGCCCTGCGGCCGGCGGCTACACGGTGGACGCAATCAGGCCACAGCTGGATGAAAGGGTCACCCGCACCAGCGGAACCCTGACCTTCAGGATGACACAGATACTCACCGGACACGGGTGTTTCGATCAGTATCTGTGTCACATTGTGGGCTGCTTGCCTTCTCCGGACTGTCGCCAATGCGGCGCGCCCAACACGGCGCTTCATACGCTATTCGGGTGCGCCGCATGGGCGCCGCAGCGCTTGGAATCGAGGCGCACGTAGGAGTGGTCGACTCGTTCGGTGACCTGGTGAAAGCCATGTTGGAGAGCAGCAACAACTGGGGAGCTGCGGTTACTTTTTGTGAGGCAGTAATGTCTCTCAAGGAGGCCGCAGAGCGGGACAGGGAGCGAAGTCTTACTGCGCGTGCATATGCGTCTACTCGAGGTCGCCGGCCTTCAGCTGGCACCCGGAGAGGCAGGTACGCGCATTACTTCCCTCCCTGAGTTAGGTTCCGTTGCGGGGGGCCTTTAGCTAGTCAGGAAAGCAAAGGACCACGACCCCCGTTTAACGAAGTGGGGTGTGTTCTCCCAGGGCACATCCCATGCACTTTATTGCGCTGGATCGGCTGGGTGTAACTTTGTTCTAAATCTCAGCCTTTCCTTCACAACAAAGCGCAGGGAGGAGGGGGTTTTTAGTGGGCCCCAATACCCACTAGCTTGCCCGTGCAGCAACGTCGGAGTCTCCACACTAGCTGAGTCGATCGCGGACGGATCACTGTCAAGAGCAGCAGTGCGCTATTGCTGCAGTGATACCGCCCCCGACCGACGTGTGTCGTTCCCTGGCAACGACCCAGTCTGTGCGTAAATAGGTTAAACATTTTCCCTCGCCTCAAAAAAAAAAACATCGTGATGCAACATGCACATCGAGATAACCGATGTATCAAACCTGCTAAGCCGCCTTGGACTAGCGTAGCGGGTATACAGTGCGACATTTATGGGCTGCTATTATTATTATATATGTAAAGATTTTATTCTGTACCTTTTCGGATATTTTGTGGTGTTTCTTTTGTCATGTTCTTTGGTGTTTTATGAAGTTTCTAGTTAATGGAAGTTGGAATATAGAAACTAGCGATATTTGGATAATAATTTTTCATGTTCAACCAGAGACACAGCTAAAAGCAATATAACTCTATTATGTTAGAAATAATACTGACGTCTGGTAACCCTTAATGAATTGGATATCGAACCGTGCCTCTACCTTTATATGAAATTGAGGTAAGGTTAAATAAATAACTTTACTTTACTACTAAGATTATCAGTGTAATTCCTTAATGGCTCGTGTGCTTCCTGTCTTTGACAAAAATGCGCGTTATCTTGATAAATAGTTAGACAAACGGACAAACAGGTAAATCGATGGACGGCCATGACAGTTTTAAAATTTACGTAAATAAAAAAATCTAGCAAAAAGACACAAAAAAAATCCTAAACATTTTGGACTCGGTCCGTAAATAAACATAAAAATTACTATATATTGCAATTTTCTTGTTTTTTTATTTTATTTTACTGGCACCTACTTTAAGATCTTATATAAAATTGTTATTTATTGCTTTTTACACGCTTTATATTAGCTTCACTTGTATGTCAGTATGTCTGTAACCGACCCCTTTGAGCTCGATTTTGTCCTACTTTGAACGATCAGATTTAATTCATACTTTGCACACCTGTCAAAGGTCGATGACAATGCAATAATATAGTATCATGGAGCTGATCTGATGATGGAGTGGGAAGGTGGCCATAGGAACTCCTGTACTAAACAAGATAGACCCTTCGTGTTTGGGCCCGTATGTTTATATCGCGTGACAATGCAATAATATGGTACCATGGAGCTGATCTGATGATGGAGACGGAAGGTGGCCATAGGAACTCCTGTACTAAACAAGATAGACCCTTCGTGTTTGGGCCCGTATGTTTATATCGCGTGACAATGCAATAATATGGTACCATGGAGCTGATCTGATGATGGAGTCGGAAGGTGGCCATAGGAACTCCTGTACTAAACAAGATAGACCCTTCGTGTTTGGGCCCGTATGTTTATATCGCGTGACAATGCAATAATATGGTACCATGGAGCTGATCTGATGATGGAGTCGGAAGGTGGCCATAGGAACTCCTGTACTAAACAAGATAGACCCTTCGTGTTTGGGCCCGTATGTTTATATCGCGTGACAATGCAATAATATGGTACCATGGAGCTGATCTGATGATGGAGTCGGAAGGTGGCCATAGGAACTCCTGTACTAAACAAGATAGACCCTTCGTGTTTGGGCCCGTATGTTTATATCGCGTGACAATGCAATAATATGGTACCATGGACCTGATCTGATGATGGAGTCGGAAGGTGGCCATAGGAACTCCTGTACTAAACAAGATAGACCCGTCGTGTTTGGGCTCGTATGTTTATATCGCGTCAAAATGCAATAATATGGTACAATGGAGCTGATCTGATGATGGAGTCGGAAGGTGGCCATAGGAACTCCTGTACTAAACAAGATAGACCCTTCGTGTTTGGGCTCGTATGTTTATATCGCGTGACAATGCAATAATATGGTACCATGGAGCTGATCTGATGATGGAGTCGGAAGGTGGCCATAGGAACTCCTGTACTAAACAAGATAGACCCGTCGTGTTTGGGCTCGTTTTACTTGTCTTGGCTAGCACTCTGCTGCTACATGATATGCAGGATCTCAAAAGCTTGTATTTAAAAACATTTAAACAAAAATCAACTAAAAAATGAAAAATAAATAATAGTTTAAAAAAACTAAAAAAAACACGCTTTTATAAAAAATCCAACTAAAAAAACAAAAAATAAAATTTAATATAATATAAAAAAGCGTGGGGTGTATTCAATTAATAATATAAAATCTTAAAAAGCGCTTTGAATACACCCCACGCTTTTTTATATTATATTAAATTTTATTTTTTGTTTTTTTAGTTGGATTTTTTATAAAAGCGTGTTTTTTTTAGTTTTTTTAAACTATTATTTTTAGTTATATATATGTTATTCTATAACAAAGTAATATATATGAAACTATCTTGAAACTGTACCCAATCTAACGCAAAAAAAAAACAAAAACAAAAAATGTTGTGGCTGTACAAACATGGAAAAATCACATGACGAATTGAGAACCTCCTTTTTTGAAGTCGATAAAAACCTTGCATAAACGGCACGTGTGTAATATGCGTGATATGTAGAAGAAAACAATTTTAAATATATTCTCACCATTTTTGTTTCGAATATCGCGTGACTAGCATTACTATTACGAGATTATTAAATGATGTATGGCTGACGTAACGAGGCTACAATGTACGGAACGTTGGGCATGCGTTATCCGATATTTTAAAACCCAAACTGAAATATGTTAAATAAAATTATGGAATTTGGCCAAAAGACCTTTATTGTAGGTTGAAAAACGTAAATACCAGTAAGCTTGTAAGAGTTGTTATTCATTTTTAACCGACGTCAAAAAGAGTCAATTGAACTATATGTTGTTTTTCTGTACGTTCGTTACCCGATTTATTCGATAAAAGGGGTATAGCGGGCACTTATAATAATGAAAGACTTATTTGGAACTACAATTATTTGGTTTATTAAGTAATAAGGTGTTAATTAACTTATTAGATACGCTTTCACATACTTAAACGACAAACGAGTATTGAGGATAACGTGTGGTGCGCAGGCCGACGCATGTGCTGAGCATTCCTTATGAGATTTCATAGTGTACTAAGGAGCTGAAGTGGTAACACGGATACTCTCACGTTTTGTACTTCGCACACGGCCTGAAAGGACTCTAGCCGCGATAAAGCGGTCAGATGAAAAAAAAATCGATAGAATATACTCCTGAGGTGGTCCCATTTTCAATAAATTAGGATCTGATGAGTGGATTCCAGGGAAATCCAAAGCAACGAGAGCAATATTATAGGCACGTACAACTTCTTTCATATATGTTTAAGGCTTTTCAAGTATCTGTGAAACTAAAAGTAGAAAAAAATATAAAAAAAAATTGACTTGCAACTAAAAAGCTAAAAATAAATACTAAAACATCTTGAAGTCGGTG
The DNA here is from genome assembly GCA_949752895.1 of Dendrolimus pini. Classification (NCBI taxonomy): domain Eukaryota; kingdom Metazoa; phylum Arthropoda; class Insecta; order Lepidoptera; family Lasiocampidae; genus Dendrolimus; species Dendrolimus pini. The sequence continues at coordinate 6,077,925 of OX457144.1, forward strand.
CCAAGTAAAATATAAAAATTTGTTTATTTATTAATTTTATTGCAGGAGTTCAGCAGACAGGCAGACGGCCCACTTGATGGAAAGCGGTTACCATCGCCTATGGACATTTGCAACACCAAATTCGTTGCTGCTCCCTTAAGGGAGACTGGATCCAGGTCACTGCCGGGAAACATAAAAATACAACAAATTTGCAATATGAAGTCATTTTTATGTTTTACTTCACACCGACTTCATGATGTTGTAGAAAGTATCTATTTTACGTTTGCTAGTTTGAAGTCGATTGTGATTTTAAAATAAAAAAAACTGCCTACATTGCATGCCTTGGTTAAGAATTCTTGAGTCGAGTTTTAGAGTAACCCTCAAGCAAACATGTACCATGTAAAATGTACCCTTGTAGCATTCATCCGTAGCCAAATTGTAGGTCTTATACTGATATTTTATAATTTAGATATAACGGCATCCCAAAAAGGCACATTTCACTAAACCCTGGAATTGTCAACACAAACACACATCTATTGATTAAAATATTCAATATGTTACAACTATTGTTTATTTTTAACCAACATTGTCATAATATTTTATGACACATAAAAAAATCATATAAAATTCTTTAAAAAAATACGAGTGGGGTATATGTCTCAAATCGCTGTAAGCTGGGAACGTTCCCAAAATTCTGAATATTATTACGTGCGAGCGGGGGTACGCACTTATGGATTGGAAGAAAACACCAGTTTTTAATTTAAATGCTTTTATTGACTTACTCAGCCGCACGTAGGCCTCTCTGCAGGGTTGCCCCTATACGCACGACCAAGGATGCACAGTCCCGATTATGAGTTTTTACACCCTCAATACCGTCGCCGATATTGCGTGGACCACCTCCGATATTATCGCGGGTAGCTCGCTTCCGGTTCTTCTTTCGAACTACGCTACGCACCTTCTTCGCGTATCTGTCCACCAGGCTTACTAAATTTCACCACTTAATTCGTCTCTGTCCTCTATAAACCTTCTCTAATAACTCTTTAGTATCGCACTTGTCGCTTCACCGTCTTGGACTGAACTCAACTTAAAACTCCCCGGTAGGCGCGCCTTACGCTGTTTATATACCCGGAAGAATTTTCTAGAACCATCTATCTATCTCTGTCTTTTCTTTCCCGAACCTTCTGTTCGGGAACTTTCGTTTATATATATATCTCTTTCTAACATCTATCTATCTCTTTCTTTCGTTTATCGTCTATCCTTTTCTGAATATATCCGTCCTTGTCTTTTCCTTCCAGAAATTTCTAGTTCTTTCTAAAAGTTCTAAAACTGATTTACGCTGCAGGGCAGTTCCACCCTCGGTCGCCACAATATTTTAGAAATATAACTTTTATGATGTAGTGATATTGGTTATTATATCAATTGTTTGAAAGTAGTCGAGCGGAAGGGTTTCAGAGCCTATATCAATGTCTAGACTGTATTGAAAAATTTCTCAGACAAAACATGGAAGACAATACAACCCTTTGGCTTCACTTTCTTCGATCAAATGCAGCTTAGAGTGTGACTTTTATATTTAGAAGAACATAGAAGAAAAGATATTTGTAACAGCAATAAGAGAAAGTAATTAGTTAGTAATTGTTGAAAATGTGTTTTAAGAGTTCTTGGGGCAAATGACGAAAATTATGACTTTGTTGTCACTTATACAGAGCGCTTCGCATAGTAGGCTGACGCCTATTTAGCCGAGTTTTTTACATATAATAAAGCTCACTTAAAATAGGTTTGATAAGGTTTTTTTTAATTTATATGTATCATTTCTATTTTTAGTTATATATAAAGTTTATTTTAAGGATAGAGTTTACTTTATGGTTGTTTTTTTTATCACGTATAGGTTCGCGTTTGACTACTATCTCGCTCGATTTGAGCAGAGACATGGTCTAAGATCGAGCACGCTTACCTAGAAGGTACCTATTCACACGAGACGAAAACACCCAGGTTGCAGGTTTCGGGAAAAACAGACTCCGGCAATGTGTTCCACTCCTTTGCGGTGCGTATAATGAAGGTGGACTCAAAGCGCTTTGTTCGAATAGGTGGTATGTCCACCATATGTATGGTTGTATTTGTTATTACTTTCGTAATAAAAAGTAAACGTTTGTATTACTTAAAATAAATATGAATATTTTAACTCTATTATATGTAATAGAGTTTAAATATTCATATTTTAAACATTTTTCTCTCGATCAATGCATACATGCAGAAAAATGTTTGGTAAGTACCTTACATTACCTACATTTCATATACCGTCTTATTAATAAACATGGAGTAATCCTAGAAATGCCTAGAATAAGTATAAATTCAAATTCATTTATTTATATAAACTTATTTCTAGGCCTTATATGATTATATCTAAAACTTATAGTAATAAGACATTTTTAATTAAAATTTAGTCTACAATTTTTTTGGCGGCGGTTGCTGCACTAGACTCCTAGGTCTGTATCGCCGCATCCAACACAATTTTATTATAGGAAATTAAATATAATGGAATTGTTTATTAATTAACCTACAACTATGAGTGAGTGTGTGTATTTGGTGTATGTGTGTTTGATGTGTGTGTGTGTGTGTGTGTGTGTGTGTGTGTGTGTGTGTGTGTGTGTGTTTGGTGTGTACGCCCCTAGTGTTATAATCGGTTTGGTAATATACATTCTGTATCACTATAATTTAATGTTTTTAACCATTTACTAACGCATATGGAATTCACGTTCTGAATCTTTAAACGGTTTTATGTTTGATTTTAATTGTTTTTCTTTTATTGTTTAAATTGTAAATTGAGATTTAATTATATACAAAAAGCTTAACGAACTATGCAAAAGGGTTTCAAATGAGTCAATATTGAGGGAAACTATTGACAATTATTGAATATTTTAAAATTAATTTTCGAACTAAGTTTAGCTGGAGTTTTTTTAGATCATACATAAAAACTGACCTTTAGGTAAAATGACGTATTTCTCTATTTTTGAAAAGAATTAACAAACAAAAGCCTTTTCTCTGATAGACATTAGTATTGTTATCGACATCCCTTAACTATATGAAATGCCAAGGTCGAGTGTCTTTCTAAGTTCTATATTGTTTATTGAAAACTCTCTTTTGTCTAGAAAATTATTGAGGATCGGTTCTTAAGAGTTCCAGAATATTGAAAACTAAGTTAGGTGCTCTTATATTCAATTGTTGATAATATAATTGATTGCTTGAAGACTGATATTATTTTGATACAAAAATATAAAGAGACGTAAAATAATTAAAAAGCAACAAAACATGTATAGACGTTTTTGAATTATTAAATCAAATTGAATCAATTTGGTTGAAAGGTGCAGAAATAAAGGAAATAAAGACAGGTAATGCCACTGAATAAATTATGTTTACATTAATCATTTTGGTTCAACGAAATTGAAAGTAATTTGTGAACCATGAGATATCACCTTTTTAGTGTTTTACGTTCATTTCTGTTTTTTTTATATGAAAGAATGACAATCTTTATTGTTCACCATAACTTAAACCTAGACTATATAATATGAATATATTTCCATTAGAACAATGGGCGGCCTAATCACTTATTGCGATATCTTCCAGACAATACAGTGTCCAAGGAGACATTAGAAGAAAAATTAAGTAATGTTTGGTGGTATAACTAAATTAAAACTAATTGAATCGTATAATTAATTTTATTTTACTGTATACGAGCTATTTTTTCTTTCTTTCTTTTATTTTACATTAGAGCTCTATTTTATTTTTTAAAAAGCTTCATTAGGTCTTTTTATATATATATATATATATATATATATATATATATATATAAATCTTCATTTCAAAATCATATGATGGTGAAAACCGCTTTAAAGTCCGTTGCGTCGTTTAGGAGGAGTTAGCGCATATACAGATAAACAAACAAGTAAAATGATTTTGTTTTATACTATGTAAAGATTAAAGTGTGTGAAGAAGCATACAACAAACACACAGACAAGCTTATTTTCACATTTAAATATAACTGGCTTCTGCCCGCGACTTCGTCCGCGTGGCAAGTTTTTTTAACTATCCCATGGGAAATATTTAATATTTCGGGATCAACAGTATCCTATATGTTGACCAGGGATATAAGTTACTACCCTAAAAAAAATAATTTAAATCAATCCAGTCATTTCGGAAATTAACCCGTACAAACAGAGCAACAAAAAATTTGAAAAAAATTTACATGATTTCTATTTCACTTCTTACATCCCCCTGACTCGGTTGTTAGCATTTTTTTCATTGTACAGAAATTCGACCTCTACTGTTTTATTATATGTATAGATAACGACTGAATATTATTACTAACACACAGTGATGAAAATAAATAGAAAAGTAACAAAAGAAAAGCAGTAAGTAACATTTGCCAAGTTCATTAGCAACACATTAAAGTAATGCTGAACATAAGAAGTCCATTTACTGCCCTTGACATTAAACAAGCTTGATACAAGAAAACAAGTAGGGTTATTAAGTTTTATTCGACCAAAGACCATTTGATAAATTCATTTTTACTTGGCCATTATTGCAGTTTTGCTATTATATGTGTAATATAGAGTAGAGTCACTAAGATTTTATATCAAGCGACCTCCATCGGGATCTGAAACTGGAGTTTGTTACTAGTATTATCAGAAAGTACGCGGAAGCTCTCGAGCATCGGCTTCACCATCACGTGAATGTTGAGGCGATCCAGCTCCTCGACAATACGGATATAATCAGAAGGCCGTTTGAACTAGTGCTTTAAACAAAACTAAAGTGTAGTGTATTATGCTAACTTATTAAAGAACACATCAACAAAGTGTCTTTCCCTTAATAGAGATAATATGACACTTTCTTAGTAAAATACTTTTAGTCAATTTAGGTTATATTTAAATATTTGTATTTAGTTTTAGTTTTTATAGTTCATAGTATGGTTTGTAGTTTATGTTTAGGTTTATATTTATTATAAGTTAATTTATTTTTAGTATTTAATTATATGTTTTAAGTTTGTAATAAATTGTTAATTCTGTTCAATTGATAATAAATAATATCTTATTAGGCTTTTTAGATTAGATTGTAATATTAATGTGGTAATTATAAATACAACATTTATGGAAAAAAACTAATATTTTATATAATTACGATAATATAATAGCTTGTGTGTTCATAAAATATAAGTGGAGATTTAAAAATTAATACTAAACTATATTATAAATAAAGCTATACTTACAAAATAACATAAATCTTTAAATAAAAAATTTACTCCAAATCGCTGTCGGCGGGGAGCGTGCCCAAAATGCTGACATTTCCGCATTGTATGACAATGCTAATTCGTTGCTCTAGATGTAAGGCAGCTGCCAGGGCTGCGGAGAGGCTAGGTTATATACCTGTAGCCCTGGCATAAGGCCAAGGACGGAACACACAGGGGTTTTAGTGGGTATCCCTAACAGGGGGTGGCAACAGCAAGGCGCCAGTTCTGACTGGGCATGCTGGTGCCACCCCGATCTGGCGAATCCCACACACGGGTCGCGAATTATCCCTCCAAGGTTCAGGTTCATGGTCCTCAAGCGGATTTCCCCTGGCTAAAAAAAAGCCAGAGGTCTCGATAACGGTGATGAGCTCTAAGCCCCCACGGCCCCAGGGTCTCGACCCCGAAAGCCACAAATACAAGTAGACACAGAGTTTTTGCATTTTTTTGATTATACGATGTTATTTTAACTGTGTGTGTATATATAATAGGGGTTCATGTTATAATGGAGTCCAATATTTTGGAATATACAAGAAAAGGTGTTAAAATAACATCGTGTCATCTAATACTACCGCAACTAACCGAAGTTTCAAAAACGTAGCCATCCGGCTATTTGTAGTGCAGTAGCCGGCCAAAAAACTAGCTGACTCGCCAAATAAGTGCCGACGACTGATGGCTAAACTGTAAAGTTTTAGTTGTTGGTTTACTGCTTTATTCAACAACCTTTAGCCAGCTGGCGAGTTGACGGTGCCAGACAATCGGAACATTATTTATTATTATTGCGATGGTGACAATATTTTTTTGTTTGTTACAACTCTATTCGCATATGTATGCGTCACTATAGATACGACGGAGAATACAATAGAATGTATAATTACAAATCTTATATTTAATAAAATAAGTTTTCATGTGTTTCACGGCAACCTCATAAGTGCAATTAAGTGGTGCTTTACTACTATTTTATTATATAAAATTATTATTATTATAGATAAATAATTTAAAAAAATGTACTTAAGTACTACGACGACGACGATTAACATAGGATCATTTTTAACCTGGAAAATAGGTTACTTGCCGCGGCATTTAGAGTTTATAGCTCCTAAAGCTTTCAATCTTTTTATAAATAGGTTAAAGATTTCAGGTGGTCCGAAATCTAGTATACTCGATCTAACATCATCAAATTCTATCTATCTATCTGAAATCTCTAAAAACATTCCCCAATACACTACACTTGGGTCCGGCGAAAACGCCTCAATGAGCTGTCACGATATAGAAACGGATATCACGGGATAAAAAACGGGCTTTCACAGGATTACATTGACTACTACGTGAGAGATTTACTTTAAACAAGTTTTATGTCTGGGTATACTGGACCTATAACGTACGTCCGAACTAAGTGTCATTATATATTGTGCTCTATACTATCACTGTATATATGTAAATATATACAGTGATAGTATAGAGCGTGTATAAAAAAATTACGTTTTCATTCGCGCGTTCGCATTAGTTTTTCGTTCGGCTGATCATAGGGATGAAAACAGCACTTTTCGTCCCTGGGACGCGATTTTCCTTTATTTCAAAAAATGTAGAAAACTATGCGATACCATAGATAGTACATGCGACTCATGTTCCAACTTTTTTATTAAGTCGCAATATAAATTGTGAATTTTATTTATTTATTTTTATTGGAGGAGTTCAGCAGACAGGCAGACGGCCCACTTGATGGAAAGCGATTACCATTGCCTATGGACATTTGCAACACCAAAGGTGCTACAAATGCGCCGCTGCTCTCTTAAGGGAGCCTGGAACCTGGTCACTAATGCCGAAACACAACTCAAGGTTGTTATGGCGGCATACTCTAGACCAGGGGTGGTCGCCATCCAGTCGGGCAAATGCCCTACCACCTGGCTGGCCCGGTCGCAGGAAATTATATTCTTTCTCCGTTCCTGCACAGATAAAATATTATCACCATTTTATACTTATAAATTCCTTTTTACTAAATTATTGTTTAATTTCCATAAATTTGAGCTAAATATTTACTATCATCAGTGAAAAACAAAATACTGGTTGGTAGGATGCCACAGAAAAAAAATTACTTGACGTTGTATATATATAGTACTCATTAGATTTAGATATTGGTTTAGCACCTGATTTTATTACAGAAGTAGTTGTTTGTTTAACTAATCAATTTTTATTTGCTTTTCTTATATTTTAAATGAAAAGCAGCGAAAGTCCTATTTAGACACTCCAATTATTAGATTACATTTAAATTATATGAACATAAATAAATACACTATCGCGCTCGTTACTGGCTGAATTATGTAAGCGCGATTGGTTCAGTGGTCAGCGTGTGAAATAAACCACGAGCTCTAATTCTAGATATTCGTTTACTCCAGTAGCATACGTGTCTAACAAGAGTATCTAGAGCGTAGCTTGAGTTTACACTTGTAACCATATAATTAATACGCTTAGAACCCGAGTAGGTGCCAGTAAAGTGAAGCACTTCTAAGTAGGACTTAAGTCTCAATTCACTTGTCGACGCATCGGTCCCGGCAGTCCACAAGACAAAGTCTCAGTGTGATAAGCTCCAATAGTTTCAATTCCTTACTTTTTAGAAATACTCTATTTACTTGCAACATTATTTGTGCCTTTGGCTGCGTGTGAGCGTAAATAATTACATGGCACTCACGCACACAGACTAGTTTTGTGCTTCAACTCTGAACGTAATTTTGTAGGAAACTATCTCTGTAGGTGTTATTAGTCTATGCCTGAAGGTAACTGACTGTCTGTGCTTGGAGCGGATCGACCTCTTTAAACTACTTTTTTCGACGACTAGGCATTTCCAACATTAAATATGTTTTATATATTAAATTGTAGTTAATATGTGCAAATAATTATTTTGAAAAAAAATAAGGCGGATCGCATGCATGTTATTCAATGAATAGCATCACACCGATGTTTAATCTCACAAGTGTCGACACTCGTACCGGCATCGTATTTGTAGACGTGAAATATGTACTAAAAATACCTTTTTAAACCTCATTGTGTATTTACTTATGTTTTTTTATTGTCGCCTATGGACGTTTGCAACACTAGAGACGTCACTAACGCGTTGCTGACCTGATTTTATAACGCCCTTCTTAAAGAACCCCATGTCATAGCGCAAAGGGAAAACCGCGGCGGGAAGTTCCCTCCAAATCATTGCTGTTCATGGAATAAATGTTCTAGAGATGCGTAGTTCAGTGTGGGAGCTCAAGGAAATAGAGGTGAATATCTGGCCGCTATTCTACATTTATACACAGTATAAATTTATATAGTAGGTTTTATATACCTGTATACTACAGCTTCCATAAAAGTTTACATATAGTATATATAGTATGTCTTATGTAACTGTATTATGCAGCTTAAAAAATAGTGTCCAAATATAAATTAGATAACATAAAAATTATAAATCTACCTATAAAATCTCATATATTAGACCTGCACAGAAGCCGATGGTAACCCCCTCCCGATTCCTAAAACCGCGCCCCGCCGTCGTCTAGTTCTTAGTACTATTTAGACAAGCCCCGGTCCCAGTCCTAGGAAGTGGGAGAGGTGATCATCGGCAAACCTTCTGTGCACGACTTATATTTACATAAATTAAGAAGAAAATCGTATTCTAGAAAACCGATTTTCATTTTTACCCAAAGAAATTATGTTGAGTATTCAAATGACTTATTTTATCGATAAGGAAAAGATGGAAAATGGAAAATAAACCCGCTTTTATTTTCCCTCATTGTAATTTCAATTCTGAAATGGGAGCAGAGTCCCGCAAAAGTTAATAAAACATCTAGACGTATTAAAAATATGCTAGCTGTTGTTTGTTCACTGATAGGAATAACAATTGTCCAGTGAATGCTGTGAAAAGCACGTATCTACTTAACTATACTACTTAGCTATAGGTCACACTTAGATTTTTGACGTTTGTTTGTTGATATATTATTACAAGACTAAGGGCCCCTTGCATAATGATCGCCTTTAAATAAAATTAGTTAATCATATTAAACTGCCTACCTGCCACATTTTACACAAAACGTTTTGACAGTTCTTTAAACATATTTAGCGGCAAATTTTGCGTTGTGCAATACGTTAATTGTATTTAAGGGTGTTAAATATGTTTTGTGTTTCTTAAATAAATTTAAGCAACCTTATGCAAGCGGCCCTAAGAACATATCCTAAACTACTACGTGTGTTTATATTACATTCTGATATATTTAAGATCTAAACGTATGTTGTCATATTTTGCTTAGAATGATTAGAAAATATATTGAAATTTTTATTCTATTTATGTTTATATGAAGTACGTCTATTTGAACGAACGTATGCATGTGTGTATTCTCCTTTAAACGGAAGAATATCTGCGTATACATACTTTATTATTTTTTAAATATATAAAAAAGTAGATAACAAAAGTTAGAATAATTTGCCAATTATTTTATTATTTCGATAGCTTCTATGTATCGACAAACAATTTTAGCTATTTTGACTTTGACCACCATAAGATCTTCTTTATCAGCCTAGATCACAAAATTTTTAAAATAAAAATAATTTCTGAGGTAATTTCAAGAGCCATGAGCCTCTACCAAAACGACTCATTGACTCTTCAAGTGATCAGAAGACTGGTGATTATCTCGGGCAACGGCAACGTATCTCGATCAGTATGGCGATCCACCGAGGAAACGTAGCCAGCCTTCGGGCATATTACCCATAGAAGACGGTGATCTAGGCTCAGTATTCTACTCACAGTCTTGAGGGACTACGGGTACAATACAAATAAGTTTTCTTTAATTGTATTCGATTATTTATAAACATAAGAAATTATAAACAGTTTTCTATTTCAAGTATAATGGTGCAAGTTCCCTACGTCGTATACTGAGGCAACTGCAGTATTCCTGTATACGTGGGGAGCTTGCGGAGCAGTAGCTCAGACAGGCACAACTTACACCAGAGTACGCGCTCCAAAATGCCCAAAAGCACACGTGTAACATTGGATAATTCTAAATGTCTTCATACTTTTAGTATAAATAAATAAACAATAGGCCGACAAATACACATATTCTGTATCTCCAAATTAAGCAAGTTACACTTGTGTTACGGGTAATATACATGGACTAATCTGGGGCCGATTCCAGACACCCAGACCATAGTAAATCTTTTTTTTTATTTAAATTTACAAAATTTACCATACGAGTAATCGAACCCGGAGCCTCTGCGTTGCAGTGAGGTAGGCTGGCAAATATTAGCCCGCTCAACCACAGTGGCCGTCAATACACAGTTACAAGAGAGTATAAATAAGAGGGTACACAGTTAATATAAAAAAAAACCCATCTAGGCTTACGAATATTTAAAATAAAAAAGAGTATATATTTAAAAAAAACTACCACATTTTTATGCAGCCGAACACAAACCAACTTGATTGATAATTTCTTTTTTTTCGTCCCACCTATTTCAATATTGTGTAAAATTATTAGAGTTTGAAGAAATTCGTGCGCCGCTTCTTTTCTTCAAGCCACCACATATTGCGAAGCGGTGGTTAATTAGATTAGGCTCCTATAGAGTAAATAAATCCCCATAAAAAAAGTAAATAATTAAAATGAACAAGTTGGCGGTAGGCTAAATAAAACTTTAACAATACTCATTGACACTTGACATTTCTGTCTTCCGTGATCACGGCCACTGAAAAGCGGCCGAAACGTCGGAATAATAAAACTCAATTAAATTTCCGCGGCTAAAACCGTTAAAACTTAGTTTTATTATCTTTTATAAAAAAAAGAGTTAAAATAAGTAAATGGAACACGTAGAAACTGGAGTGAATTAATAAAAACTTTAATGCTAGGTACTACGAAAATTAGTCTTCAAACATATCACGCCAATGACTCGGTATAAATCTGCTTTTAAGTGTAGTAAACGAGGTCGCAAGCAAAACTTAGTTCGTACATAAATTACAGAGAAACATTAGGGCCGTAGTTACTATTGTAATATTTTCTCTCATAATTTAAGAGCTTTTTCATAGGGGTGTGTCGTTTAAAATAGGAGTGCTTTATGGTTGAGGAAAACAGGTCTGCAATGTTATGCGCAAATATAATATACTCGTAGATAGATATTTGAGTAAACGGATGAATTTTTATGTGAAGGCGATATTAAATAATTCATTTGTGTCTTTTGATTCGCAAACCTTTCACTTTCGTTTCACATAAATTGATTGAATTCGATTGATACCTCTAATATCAGAATTAAGTTGCATGTGCTCAATATCCACTGGTGTTTTGAATTAAGAGTGGTACTTTTAATAAAAAATTGGTACTGCTAGACGTAAGATTCTTCAGGTCAGCGCCACACATCCACATCTACCTTCCTCATCCAACGCCCACTGGCGTTTAATTTAAAAAGTGGTACTTTTAATTTAAACAGTGGTACTTTTAATTTAAAAAGTGGTACTTTTAATTTAAACAGTGGTACTTTTAATTTAAACAGTGGTACTTTTAATTTAAAAAGTGGTACTTTTAATTTAAAAAGTGGTACTTTTAATTTAATAAGTGGTACTTTTAATTTAAACAGTGGTACTTTTAATTTAAACAGTGGTACTTTTAATTTAAAAAGTGGTACTTTTAATTTAAAAGTGGTACTTTTAATTTAATAAGTGGTACTTTTAATTTAAACAGTGGTACTTTTAATTTAAACAGTGGTACTTTTAATTTAAACAGTGGTACTTTTAATTTAAAAAGTGGTACTTTTAATTTAAAAAGTGGTACTTTTAATTTAATAAGTGGTACTTTTAATTTAAACAGTGGTACTTTTAATTTACACAGTGGTACTTTTAATTTAAACAGTGGTACTTTTAATTTAAAAAGTGGTACTTTTAATTTAAAAAGTGGTACTTTTAATTTAAAAAGTGATACTTTTAATTTAAACAGTGGTACTTTTAATTTCAAAAAAGTTTTTAAGTGTTATCGGCAGCCAATTGCAGTCCACTGCTGGACATAGGCTTCTCCAAGTCGGCGCCACACATCCCGGTCCTCTACCTCCATCCTCATCGTGCAGCCACCGGCGACCTTAAGCAGGTCGTCAATGCATCGGGCTAGAGGACGTGGACGTTTACCGAGACGTGGTCTCCCCTCTAGGAAGATCCTTTATCCGTGCACGAACTGAGAAAGAATACAAATTCCTGCAGACAGGCGGCTTGTTGTAAGAGGCGAAAAAACAACCCACAGCCAGGTGGTAGGGCATTAGCCCGTCTGAATAGCTACCACCCTTAGACTAGAGCATGCCGCCATAACAACCTTAGTTGAGTTCCGGGATTAGTGGCCAGGTTCCAGCTTCATCTACGGGTTCGCCAAGATATTGGTAGCTTTTACCTTTGTACCTTTTGTGTTGCAAATGTTTATAGGTGATGAAAACCACTTTCCATCACAGTTGGGCCGTCAGCCTGTCTGTTGTACTCCAGCAGTAAAAAAATGAATCATCTACTCCATCAAATAGTGGTACTGTTTATTTATAAAGTATTGCCAGCTGCGAGTCTATTGCTGGACGTTTGTCTGTCGACGCTTACACAGGTTGTCAATCCATTGGGCTGGAGAACGCCCAACACTATGTTTACCGAGAGGCGGTCTCCACTCTAGGAATCGTTTGCTCCATTAAACAGTAATTATTTTAATTAAAGTGCGGTACTTTTAATTTTAATGGTGGTAATTATAATTTAAAAAGTGTTACTTTTAATTTACAAATCTGAAAGTGTCATTATATTTTGAACTATAAACATTTTTTTCACAATAATATTTTATGCTTTAAACAAAAATTTGTAAATGAAAATACTCCATACTCTAAAAAAAGATATATGAATAACAAATCAACAGTTAAAAAGTCAAAACCCGACCGTTATTTTTTTTATATTCCTAGAAAATATATTATTATTATAATAAAATCTTTACATATCAATTTTTCTTTTGACTTTTTACACACGTTACATGAGGAGGTCTCAAAATCTATTCTACTTAAATAATAAAATAGCCTTTTGTATGATATGATGCCCATATGTGTTAAGCCTTGCAAGATCAGGTTGTCTTAGCTTATTCGAGTATGACAGACTTACGTAAAAATGTATAACAACCACTTGAAATCACTTTAATATTTGATTGCCCTTTTCATTCTAATTACAGTCGTTTGTATTAGGAGAGTAATTGAATACATTTTATAGTTAGTTATTAAATGAATGAAAGTCTTTATTGTTCGCTATACGAGTAACATAAACCAAGACAATTTAATATGAATACATGAAGTATACTTAACGAAAAAATTTAAATAAAATTATGTGTATATAACAATACAACTGAAATTAAAGACGTATATATGTATATAAAATTATATTTTGTAGACCATAAACTTTCCTAGAAAATTCTTTGAGAACATTTTTCTGTACAATCAATTAATGATGAGGTATGATTTTTTTTCTATTGGTTCGAGAAAAAATAAAAAACTGCGATGCGGAAGATCTTCCTATTAAAGTTAAGAGCTCATATTTGGTGAGTTTTGATTTTTCCGGGTCACTTGTAAAAATAAAATTAATTGATATATACATTGTTGGTTATGATTATTGCAATAGTAAAAGAGATAACAACGAACCTTTTATAGATCCCAAATTTTTACTAGGGCGACGCGTTTGTTATACTCTTTACCCGGATAAACCCCAGTTATTATGCCCATAGGCCAGCGTAGCGGTGGGACATCATCCTGGTTGATAAGTACTTTACGGTTCATAGTAGCGCAAGACCATTATTCAAGTCAATCCTATATTATTTATATTTAAATTTTATATACATTATTTAATATTCATGCGTCAGACTGCATCTCACTTGTACTTATACGCTAGAATAATGCACTAATGCTCTCGCGCTTCCTTACACAGCGGAACTCTTAACGAGTCTGGGAAGATGTTTGGCCCGTCAGATATGTCTGGCTCATTGGGAAATATTTTAAAATATTATTCTTGATAATATATATAAAATTCAGCTTTCCTAAAATGAAGTAAGTTCGCACATTTTTTTAGAAGTGTATCATAGTTATGGCCCACAGGAGGTGTCTGGCAACTGTATATCTTTGTTTCTAACAATATCATATATGACATATGTAAAAACTAGCCTTGCTACTTTCAGGTAAGTTAGCTTGGTTTTTCTACCTTTGATACCTGCTACCTGAAAAACGGCCCCGCCTTCAGCTTAGCGAGTATCAATTCGTTTCTAAGTTTATGTTAAACTACCGATCCTAAAATTTCATCTTTCCTAAAATCACGTAAGTCTGCGGTGACTGGGATCTCACTCTATAAAATGTCATTAAGTGACACTGCACCACGGTCGAGAACAATTCTGATCTTAGTCGTGATTTTATCTTGCCTAATAACGGGGTGATGGGTTTCTAGTATCCTGTGTCACAATCAATATCTAACAATATAAGGTATCTCATATAAATATTTTTTGTCAGTGTATTCTTGTTCTAACTTGCACGGAGCTCTCGGTCATTTAAGCTAATTTTCTAGAGCAAATAAACGACAAAGCGCCAGAGAACGAGAATGGCTTATATTCTCAGAAGTTTCTGAAAAGGGAAACGCGGTATAATATCTGCACGTGACACATTAGAAGTGAACAGTTGTTCACATTCCGACTCTGCGGGACTCATAAATTTTTGCGCGACAATTTTCTCGGGATTCCAAAACCGTTCGAGTGTTTAGTGAAGCGTAGTCTGTATCTACATGTGTGATACAATAAGTAGCGGTATTTAAAGATGCGGGTATATTATCATTAATATGATTATAAGACAGCGTGGGAATTTCACCCATAAGTATATAACTGAACACGGTTTCTAATACTGGGGGAGCAGGAGGCACGATTATCTTTCCACCTAAGAGTAAATAAGGGAACCAATGTGCCCAGAGTAGAAGATCGATTTGACCAGGCGTGTGCCATAAAGGATCGGCAAGCGATAAATTAATTAAGTGTTGTATAAAAGACACATCCACACTATCCGATGGCAATTTACCGGTAATGTAATCCACTACAATAGCGGAAATTTCAAAAGAATTTAGTTTTCTTTTATCAGTTATCTTTATTTGATCGCAGGCGTAAATAGGTCGCGGTGCAGAGTTAGACGTTAGGCTACTTCCCGCAGTAGCGTTGCAAGACTGGATGACACTTGACCAGTGATGTTAGATAGTAGCCCAATTAACCTGGTACAGATGTCGCTAAAAGCTGGTAGGTATTTGAAAAAAAGTTGGTACATTTAAGCAATATCATTTCTCTGTATTATATATAGCTATATTAGAATGTTATGCTACTTAATTAAATGATACTGACAAATAGACATTTAAATATAACTATCATATTTCTCAACAAATACGTATATGAATAGATAGTTAATTGTTGAACTATGTCTAACATCACTGCAGTTGACAGGCACGGAAGCGTAGCGCCATAGACGTTGTCTGTTCCTATTGTGCGTCACATTCACGCGAGTGTTGTGGCGGATAGGACAGACAGTGAGAGAAGACAACGGAAGGATATTAATATTTTTTTCCTTTTTTTTCTCTTCGCGGTTGCGTGTGTATGGCGCCAACATCAACAGAAAACAGATAATGTATATTCTAAGTTTATTATTTGGTGCTAAAATGCTTATTCGTAAAATTGTAGGAGATTTATGGGTTCATTAAAAACAGATAATAAAAGTGGTTACCATACCAGATGCAATGGTAACCGGTTTCCGTAAAACGTCGCTTTCTTGCTTGCGTCCCTCAAGTACTGGCCACGCTTTGCCGCCGGCTTTGCTGCCTATTTTATTTCTGAGCTTATGTTATACTTAAAATAAATTATTAATTACGTATATCTAAACACAATCAGTATTAGCGCATACATGTCCCAACTTTCCTGATTTAAAAAAGAAAGGAAGGTGTGATCTTCACTCTTATCAAATATGATTTGATGGATTGACACAAATATATTTACTATTTTTCCTTCATCCCCAACACGCGATAATCGCAACAATATGCACGTAACGACGGACAAAAACTGCTTAAACCATGCGTGCTCTCTGTTACTTTTCAAATAAATTACAACCCATATAATTGGAGTACCATTTATTAATCACCAGGCTAGTATGTCTAGAAAATTCTATTTACAATATTGTTACAACTTAGCCCCCCGACAAAGACAAAATTCCACGAAGCACGTTTTATTACCTGTCGGCATTTGAACTACTTGTAATTCTTTTATGATCGTCTTCTTTTGTTTAATTATTTATTGGCATATGTTTCTAGAGATCAGCACATTGTTTTATTGTACTCGTTTATGGCCGAATCATTAGCCAGGTGTTACGGATAACGTCGACTACGATACAGGCACATTGCATTTGTGCAGTATAAAACGATGGCCTGATTGAGGGAGAGGGGCAATCAAGCGACGATTACGATACGGGCGTGACGTATGTACATAACGAGAATCTACATATTAATTAAAATATTCTACATTACGTTTGGATGTGTTGTGTTAGGTTATGTTTGTACTTATGTTATACGTGTTTGTATAGTTCTAATAAACTCTATGATAATTTCAAAGGCATTTTAATTCGAATCCAAATCCGAATAAATCATAGTAAAATTGGAAATGTTTTCAATTCAAGCATTCACTCAGGATTGTAGAGGTAAAGTTTTATAAAATACACATCAACTTTCCAAATAAATGTTTTTATGGTTCCTCACTTTAAAAAAAACAAGGAAAAAAGTCTTAATTCATTCCGAAACTCCAGGTCAGGCATTAATAATCGTACATATTTCTTCGCACTCTCGGTTGAATAACCTTTAAGGCACCCAAATTAAGTAAGACACCGATTTAATCGAAATAGTTGGAGATATACGAGTATTAGTTTTACCTCGGCTTATTGCTCTTGAAAACTAATGAAATATGATAGTTCTTTGTTTTGGAAATAATATGGATTGCTGGAAGTTTGTAGAAATTCATGGTGCTATCTCGCTTTTGACGCTTAGTAATGAAATTGTTTTAACTTGAAATATTATTGCCTCGCTATCGTTCATGCTGTAGCTTTAAATCCCGGTTACATTGGGAGTATTTATTTTTAAGCTCAGAGTCTGTTTATCAACTTTTCTTCTTCATTTCTCGTGGTCTACGACATCTCTTATTGTGAGACGATTGACATGCAAGTGATATATTGCGGCACTGCTGCGCAATACATAATAATGTGCCTTTGTTGGTATTGCTTAGGGAATGATTTTGCGCATATCCTCGGCCCCGGGGAGATCACTAAAGGGTAGGTGGAACTGCCGACGGTCAAGGCTACAGACAAGCTTCTGATAATAGAAGGAATTGCAAGCACCGACCGTTACACTATCCACTAAACCTCCTAACGCCCTTCCGCATCATAATGAAGCGTCACGGAACCGAAATCGTAGATATGACTGCCGTGACAACATAATAGTGTACCTAAGAGATGTATAAGAAGATATATGTGTGTGTGTGTGGGTGTGCGTGTGTGTCTGTGTGTATATATATATACATATATATGTATATATACATATATATGTATATATATACATATATATATATACATATATATATTAGGGTGATCAAAAAAATTTTTTTTTTCCAAACAGGCTCAAAAGTTTCTTTTGGGTGTAAAAAAAATTCTGTGAAAAGATGAGCCCTTAATATTAATATTAAGATTGTCCTCATCGCATTTTTTTAATTCCCATAAGAATAACACAGGAAAATGTTTTTTTGCTTCTTCTGATTTTTGTACCGTTCAAACGACTGGTTGACTGTTAAATCGCTGTTCCAATATTTATAGAGAATTGAACGCTCTACAAAAAAGGTCTGATAACATTTTATGATTTTTGATGATCTTTTTCTTTTTTTTTATATTGCTGGGGAATTACTTTTCGGTTTAGGTTAGGTATAGGTATGTGGGCTTCTGGGTGTCGGCTTTGTGCACACCTTTCCTGCGGAACTGTGAGACACCGACCAGACTACCCATTAAACCTGCCAGCGTCTCTTCAAATCTGGTAAAGCGCCACGAGACCGTACTCCCCATTTTTAGGAGGTGAACTGGATGTGTATAATAATTTTAGAAATAATTTTATTAAATTTTTATTTATTCAGTGATTAGCGCCTGTTTTGTATTTTTATTGCAGGAGTTCAGCAGACAGGCAGACGGCCCACTTGATGGAAAGCGGTTACCATCGCCTATGGACATTTGCAACACCAAAGGTGCTACAAATGTGCTGCTGCTCTCTTAAGGGAGACTGGAACCTGGTCACTAATGCCGGAACACAACTCAAGGTTGTTATGGCGGAATACTTTCGACCAGGGGTGGTAGCCATCCAGTCGGGCAAATGCCCTACCACCTGTATAGAGTAGTTTTCTATAATTAACCATAAATATGTATACCATATTATCTAATACGATGTGGCAATTGTGTAGATTATAATAAAGTAAAGTCTCACCATTGAATATAGACGATATGCACTGCATTTTATTCTTATGTTGGCAGATCCGATGCATTTTTACTAGGTTTACATTTTGATTTATTTTACAACATGTTAATTGTTAAACTTTAAATATAATATTTTATATAGTATCTTATATAACATATTGTCTAAAATTTCCAAATAATAATGTAACAAATTCTTGTCACTCATAATTTTTTTAACTAAAATAGTTTATCAATGACTTAAATACAAATTCAACTGCTCTACCTATACAAAGACATATATCAGAATTGGCTGTATGGACTGAGTTTCCTTTGCCTGCCTTTGTGGTGAATTCTGCTTCTAATGCTTGGTTCTGTGAATAATATTTCTAACTTTTCCATTCTTATTTTATATTTTATAAGCATTTTCCTAACCAGTGTTACAAAACAAATGATTATTTAAAATTTTCTTATCATATCAAAGTGATATAAACTCTGTACGAGCGTGTTAATGTTTAAATTTGCTTGGTATTATGTGAAAGTAACATTGAAAGTTTGCGGTCGACGTTTACCGAGTGAGGTGAAAGAACTCTTTATGAGGAATATGGAGAAGTTATTTAGCTTTACTGGGAGTAGAACGTTATGATTTATTAAGCATGGAAGATATACACACTACGAGTTTGTGTATTATTTAAATGAGAAATGAGAGTCAAATGGGAACCACAAATGCTTATGTTACGAACCAGCTGTTGTGATTGGTGGTGTAATGTGTTTGAAAGAAAGAAAGAAAAGACATTCATTTGGGTTAACAACAACATGAGTTCAGCGCACAGGCAGACGGCCCATCTGATGGAAAGCGGTTACCATCGCCTATGGACATTAGTAACACCAAAGTTGCTACAAATGCTCTGATGCACTCTTAAGCGGTACTTGAACCTGGGCACTAATGCCGAATCACAACTCAAGGTTGTTATGCGGAATAACCTAGACCAGGGGTGGTAGCTACCAGACGGGAAAATACCCATCTGGAAAAACATTATAAGTACATAAATAATACACATAGCGAAAAACAATGCAAAAAAATATTACATTAATTATATAGCAAAGCAATACATCTCGCGATGGTACCAAATGATAGTTTTATTAATAAATAGCTTCCGCCCGCGACTTCGTCCGGGTGGAAAGATTTTTTTAACTATCCCACGGGAACTCTTTAATTTTTCAGGTTCAAAGTATCCTATATGTTGACCAGGGATATAAACTACCACTATACAACATTTCATTTCAATCAGTCCACTCGTTTCGGAGATTAGCCGGTACAAAAAGACAGACAAACAGATAAACAAAAAAAACTGAAAAAAATCTAAATTAGTTCTATCATTTCTTACTAACTTGGGTTTTAGTATTTTTTTCATTGTATAGAAATTCGACCTCTACATTTTTATTACATGTACAGATAATTTATTTATTTAAATTTTAAAAAAAACAAGATTTGTAGAGCATTGTAGCCTTATGCTCGTAGATAAATGTAGTATAATTCGACAGATAAATCGAAGGAAAGTTGAACGAATCAAGTCAAGAAAGTCAAATTACAAAAGATATTAACCGATTTAACCTCGTTGTGTTGAAAGTTATTAAATAATGTTTTAATGAATAAAGTTTTCTGTTACGTATTATATTAATATTTAATATTTTAATACTCTAGGGCAGGGGTCGGTAACCTGCGGCTCGCGAGCCACATGTGGCTCTTTGGGTGAAGAGCTGCGGTTTTTTAGTTATACACGGAGGGCTTCATAACAAATGGGCGTACAGAGAAAAGTGCAGTGTTACTCAAGGGACAAATTGTGAATAAAACAAAACTAGTTGATCGTATAAGGCCGAAATCCGGAATACCCTTCTTTTTAAATACATATATAGTCCTCCTTGACGTATCCGTCAACGGCGAACCTTGTCAAGTCCGGCTGTGCGAGCGCAGGTGGCTAGAGAAACCAAATTTGGTTTTGAAAGTTCTTCTGCAAGGAGCGCAATACAGCCGTCCTGTTGAATCGTAGGTGAAGTTGTAAGTGATTTTTGGGCGGTTCTTTTTGATAAGGCGTTGCTCGTCGGAGTGTTCTACTCGCTGCGTTTCGAAGACAGCAACAGCCTTATCAATAGAATTACGCCACTCCCGTCTTTGCAAAGAAAGATCTTCCCAGTCGTCACTTGGGATGTCACATGCCGACAGGTGGCGCTTGAGTACGTCCTTGTACCGCAGAAATTGACCGCCAGATTTGCGCTTTCCATCCTTAAGCTGTGAGTAAAAAACAGCTTTAGGCATTCTAGTGTCTTTCATGCGTACTACGTGGCCGCACCATCTCAGTTGTCTTTGTATAAGCATTGCTTCCACACCACTTAACTTCGTCCGCCGCAGCACTTCAGTGTTAGATATTCGATCTTGCCACTTTACATGAAGGATTGATCTTAAACACTTGATGTGGAAAGAATCGAGGCGCCTAATATCAGCTTTATAGAGACACCACGTTTCGGTAGCATAAAGAAGAATTGGCAATATGATTGCTTTATAGACAGAGATCTTTGTACGTAGCCGAATATCATGCGAATCCCAAACTCTGTGACGGAGTTTGCCAAAAGATGCTGCCGCTCTTGCGATGCGAGAAGAAATTTCTGTTTCCAGCTTGTTATCAGTGCGTACAAAGCTTCCTAGGTACTTGAAAGAGGAAACTTCCTCTAGGATCCGACCGCCGAGATATATTGGTGTAGGGTCAGGTGTCGTTCCACGTGCAGGTTGTTTCAGTACTTGTGATTTGGAGACACTTATAACCAGACCAAATCGTCGGCAGGACCTATCCAGGTTATCCAGAAACATCTGCAGGCTGCTAACATCATTGGCCATCAGGCAAACGTCATCTGCATAAAGTACGTCTACGAGTGAGAGCTCTTGTACCGATCTTTTAGCTCTAAATCTTGACAAGTCGAAGACGCTCTTCCCGCTTCTGACACTGAGAATAATCTGTCCCATAGGCTCATTATACGAATGTCTAAGTACCGCAGCGAAATAAACAGCAAAGAGAGTAGGAGCCATCACACATCCTTGCTTAACTCCACTGGTAACCGATATTGGGCTAGTAAGGTCGTTCTCATGTTGCACCCTAGCAGTCATACCGTCGTGAAACTGACGAATAAGTAAGAGAAGCTTATCCGGACATCCTGCTTTTGAAAGAACAGTCCAGAGTGCAGATCGCGGTACCCGATCAAACGCTTTTTCTAAGTCAACAAAGCACATGTTAAGGGAGCGGTGTTGTTCAAGACACTTTTCCTGCAGCTGTTTTTAAATACAGTTGCATACTAGTAAGACCTCCTGAATTTGTAACATGCATATTTTTTGTAAAAAACAAAAAATGGCGTTTTTGCGCATACCCCTCCCCTATATGTTATGAAGCTCTCGATAAAAAAAAGACATGGCTTTCATTGAGTTTGTTTTCCCAATTTTTTGTTATTGAAGCACAAGTTAGTCTTGTCAGTTAATTGTTTTCATTTTTGTATTTAATAATAAGTAATTAATAAATATCTAGTAATGGCACATAAATATTATCTTTTTGTTGTGAAAAACACTACTTAAATATGAATAAATAGATTTGTTTGTTTCTATCAAACACTTATTTTGTGCAAGTAATGATTATTGTTGGCAGGAAAAAAATTGTGGCTCTTTGAAAACTTTGAAATTTAGTCAATTGTATTTTTGACTCTTCCGACTCAAAAGGTTGACGACCCCTGCTGTAGGAAATTCACTTTAAATGATTCCAGTATTTCCAAGTATCTTGATCTTTGTATAATGATACAAAATACGCCAGGATCTTTGTTTGTAAGCAATTTTAATGTAATTTTCTATATCTTCTGAGTATTAATTAAATAATTTCATTAAAGTTTTTAATAAGATTAACAACACCTACTTTTATACAATACTAGCTGCGCCCAGCGGTTTCATCCGCGTAGTGATGGAAAATTGTGACAATGATGATCATTACACTATATCTTTATAAATTATAGGCTATGTGTTATTCTGATGAGTAAGCTACATTATTGTTTCATCAAAATCCATTCAGAAGTTTTTGTATGAATGAGGAACAAACATACATTCTTACAGAATTTCGCGTTTATAATATTAGTAGGATACATACTATCACACCTGTTGTCTATGGATCGAGGTAAAGAATTTCATCTCCACTAGCTATTATTTTGGCATACAAGTTTCGCTGTGTACTTTAAACAATCTTTCGATATATGCACGTCAGTTTTAAGTTTTTATTACTTAACTAGCTGACCCGGCGAACTTCGTACCGCCATATTTTCTGAATTCCCAAAAGACTTGGTTTCATGATACAAAAACAAAATCACCAGAATCGCTCCCGGTGATTAGGAGGATTCTAGAACTCGATCTCAGCGCCTTCTACAGGTTCTAATTGCAAATCTAAACCACCCGGGAACCCACTTAAACACACAAAAACAAAATCACCAAAATCGCTCCCGGTGATTAGAAGAATTGTAGAACCCGATCTCAGCGCCACCTAACGGTTCCTATTGTGGATCTAAACCATCCCGGGACCCACTCAAATACTCACACAAAATTTCATCAAAATCCGTAAAGTCGTTCTCAAGTTATAAAATTACCACGAAAAATGGCATTGATTTCTATACATATAGATGATAGCTTCTGCCCGCGACTTCGTTCGCGTGGAATAGTTTAAAAAGTAAGTTAAAATATCCCGCGAATTTTAAACATTCTTCATAGGTGCTCCGCTCCTATTGCTCTTAGCGTAATTGTATATAGCCTATAACCTTCCTCGATAAATGGGCTATCTAACACTGAAAGAATTTTTCGAATCAGACCAGTAGTTCCTGAGATTAGCGCGTTGAAGCAAACAAACAAAGAAACAAACTTATCAGCTTTATATATTATATATATATATATATATATATAAGATAAAACTCTCTCACCGACACCACACCCTGTCAAAATATCCGCTTCTATTAGGTTACGTTGCAGAGAAGTTACATTCAGTCTGTTATAAGCTGTTTAAGTAATTATAGGTTTTTAAATATCCCGCGGGAACTCTTTAATTTTTCGGGATCAAAAGTATCCTATATGTTGACCAGGGATATAAGCTATCATCATACAAAAATGTCATGTAAATCGGTCCAGTCGTTTTGGAGATTAGCCGGTACAAACAGATAGACAAACAGACAAACAGAGAAACAAAAAATTTGTAAAAAATCTAATTTGCATTGCATTTCTTACATCCCCCTGACTCGGTTTTTAGCAATTTTTTTTCATTGTACAGAAATTTGACCTCTACAATTTTATAATATGTATAGATAAAACTAAGTTTAAAAGGTTTTTGCGGTTTTAAGCACGGTAATTTATTTAATTTTGATTTTATTATTCCGACGTTTCAACCACTTTTCAGTGGCCGTAATCCTAAAAGACAAAGGTGTTAAGTGTCAATAAGTATTGTTAAAGTTTTTAAAGTTAAAATTGTAATTATTTAGTTTTCAATTTTGTTTATGGTGTATTTACTCTATTTTGAGCCTAATCTAATTTACCAAAGCTTCGAAACATGTTGTAACTTGAAGAGAAGAAGTGGCACAAGAAACTCTTCAGCAACCATGATGCCAGAACAAAACTCAAGGTTGTTATTACGGCATACTCTAGACGACCAGGGGTGGTAGTCTTCCAGTCGGACAGATACCCTACCTATTACCACCTGGCTGTGGGTCGTTTTGTCGCGTCTTACGACAGGCCGTACGGCCCCAGAAAATTCTAATCTTTCTCTGTTCCTACAGATGAAATCGGTGTTATTGGATATTGGTGTCATAATACAGTATCTATTTTTTTCCAAAATCAACCTATTCAATTCCTTAATGCAAATGATTTAAAAAAAATCTATTGATACCTCTTTAGTTATAGACTTAGTCGTAGATTATTTTCCCCTATTTCGTATAATTCAGCATTTTCCGTTGAAGGCCAACTTATAAATTCAGTATTTATACTCCTACTAAATATATAGCATCAACTATTATTGAGAAATAATATTAGCAGACTGTATTACGGAGAAGTTCGCTGAGAATAATATTATTATATTCATTTACTCTACATTAGCACAGAGTATTTGGAGTGTATACTCAAAGTTACATTATTATATTACATCTCCAATTGACAAGTTCACGGCCAGTGTAGCCAAACCAGCAGTAATAGAATTATAGGCAAATGACATCACGCTATGTTCCCTGTGGAGCGTTTACCCATTGCGACCTATGTAACTATATACAATTATGTATACCATGGCTATGGTATGTATTGTCATTATTCTGATTGCATTATTTATTATCATACTTTAGTTGTCCTTTAAATATCTGAACATATAATATTGTTACGAATGCGGGACTCGAATTAAAATGCCGTTGGAATCACTATATAATTTATTAGAACTATACAAACACGTATAATACAGGTACAAATATAACTGGGCACAACCAGTACAAACTGCATGATTCAATGACACGCGCAAAGTCCGTCACTACATACCTTATCGAATGTACACGTCTTGATCGTATCGTAATCGTCGCTTGACTGCTGATCTCTCCACTGGGCCATTGCTTTTTAATGCACCGATGCAATAGATCTACCCGCCAAGCGTCGACGCAATTTCCCAGAAAACGTAATCCGCACACCTGCCTAATTATTAATGTGAACGGTCATAAACGAGTACAATACACAATATGCTGTTTTTCTAAGTAATCAAAAGAAGTCCAAATGCGGAAAGGTAATAAACTGTGCTTTATGGCAGGCAGGTATGTATTTACTTTTATCAGCATTTAACAATAGTAAAAGCTATTATAGACTGTGTAACAAATCGCTGCCAGATGGGAGCGTGCCCAGCAGGCTGGCTGCATTGCCGCACTGTATGACGATGCTTATTTGTTGGTTGAAATATGAGCCAGCCTTCTGATCACGGGTGGCATCAAAGAGTTTCTTTGATGCCACCATGAGACATTTTGTAGAACATCTCGCCATCCCTTCAACAATTTTACAGTATAAGAAACTTAGCAAACTGAGAAAGCCTACTATTTTAACTAAAAAGGTTATGAATGACAAGAATTTATTCCATTATATCGCGTGACAATGCAAAAATATGGTACCGTGCAGCTGATCGAATGATAGAGTCGGAAGGTGGCCATAGGAATTCCTGTACTAAACAAGATGGACCCGTCGTGTTTGGGCTCGTTTTACTTGTCTTGGCTAGCACTCTGCTGCTACATGATATCCAGTATCTTAAAAGCTTGTATTTAAAACCTTTTAAAAATACTTATTTTTTAAACAGCTTCAATGTACAGAAACGGAATGTTTAGAATGTTATAATATTGTAATAGATTGTTAATTAAACTTTCTTCTAATACCCACAAAATGGCATAAGGCTGTCGTCAAACGGATCCGTATAGACTATAAAGCCTGTCTCAGTGCAAATTAACAGGTCGCTTCGTATTGACTTTATTAGGGTTTTATGTAGACATATGTCTCATTTGGGAGTCTTGGAATTTCGTGACGATGAGACAAGAAAAAAACATATTGAAAATCTTTTATAAATGGCTGATATTTATTGTTTCCGAAAAAATATTGAACATGGAGTGCTATGCTTTGGAAAATACTCTTTCATGACACATTGTGAGCCACTTTTGATTTATTCTTTATTGCATGAGTTTAGTTGACCGGCAGATAGCTCACCTGATAGAAAGCGGTTACCATCGCCTATGGACATTTGTAACACCAGAGTTGCTAGCAAAGTGCTGCCTCGCTCTACACGGAGACTGGAATCTAGCCGCTAATGCCGGAACAAAACTCAATGTTGTTATGGCGGCATACTCCAGACCAGGTTGGTAGCCATCCAGACAGGCAAATAGCCTGCCTACCACCTGGCTATAGTTTGTTTTGTCGCCTTTTATAATAAGCCAACCAGTCGCAGGAACATGCAGTCTTTCTCTTTTCCTGTACAGAAAGGAAATCGAATTGAAGTTTAATTTAGTAATTGAAGTTTGTTATAAGGCTCGAGCATTATCACATTTGTATCAGGACAAATGTGTATTCTACGACTCTTATCAAAAAAATACAATAAATACAATTGAGATTCAGACAAGGTTACATAAATAACAGGCGACAGACAACACTTGACGTTAAGTGGTTATCGTCGGCTAAGGACGTTAGCAACACTAGGAGCGATGCTAACGCGTTGCTAGTCTTTAAGATCGGACTGAGGGGATGGAATAGAGGGAATTCGTAGAAGAGATAGGATTGAGGGATGATATAGGAAGGGCAGCATAGGAGAGAATGGGCTTGAGGAATGGGATGGGGGTAGGAAGTTGGCCACGGGAGCTCACACTCTCCACACCAAACATTGTTCGCTCAAATTTAACCATTTCAGGCCAATATTCTATGAGAGCGTGGTTTCACACCGATCGAACCGGCCTACTGAACTGCCATCAAGTTATAATCATGTTAGAACCGACAAAGATAAATTCACACCTGTATACCTGTTTTGCACATTTTATTACCCTTTCAGCATTTGGACTTCTTTGGTTTACTTTGTGTTTAAAATTTGTGATTTAAAAAAAACAGCCCATTGTGTATTGTAATCTTTTACGGCCTATTGTTGTATTGTGATCACTGCCAGGTGCCAGGGATTTTAAAAAAGAAAGTGATTCTAAGAAATTTGGTCCACGTGGCCGGGCACACACATTGCATCTGTGCAGTATAAAGCAATGCGAGTCAAAGTCAGTCAAGCGAGTTATCGCTCGCTGCTCGCTCGCACGAGCGAAGCAAGACACATTTGGTAATCTATTTAGTGAGCGTGTTATTGGATTATGCATTACGTTTAGACATATTGCGTTCGGTTATATTTGTACCTATGTTACACGTGTTTGTATAGTTCTAATAAACTCTATAGTAATTCTAACGGCATTTTAATTCGAGTCTCGCGACTCGTAACGATATTATAAATCCAATATGACTCTGCCACTTTTGAATCATAAAACGTGACTCAATCTTACTAATCTCAATAATATTACTTGCAAAATTTGTCTGCTTTAGTTTAAATGAACATGTTTTAAATAATAAAAGTATAAGATGCTATGTGTGGTGTTACAAGGATAGATAAGGTGAAGAACGAGTATATAAGGGAGAATCTTTGTAAGTTGCATCCGGGACTGAAGAGGAAAAAGATTAGGTGCCCATACCGGGCATATAATGAGGTGGGGTGAAAGTCGTCGTAACGAAAAGAATGTTAGACTGCAAGAATGATGGGTAAAAAGGTAGACCAACAAAGAGATGGATCGATTGTGTGAAGGATGATATGGTGATTTGTGGTGTTATAGAATACACAATACAGGAGTTTCGAAGAAAAAGACATATTGTACTGACCCCAAATAATTGGCAGAAGGTGAAAGAAAAGAAAAGAAGAAAAAAACTTGAGAGGTGTCAAGGGACATCCGGATGGAACGAAGTTCCTTTCGATTAATTAGTGAAGGAATTGTAATTTTTTTTAAGTTCTAATAAAAAAAAATATTATTTATTATGTTAAAAAAAAACTGTATACACTCAACAAAAATAATCGTCGCGACACCACACTGTTCAATACAAATTGAAAGACGAAACGAAAATAACTGGCTTGCTTTCTATGAGAGAGAGAGAGACAGACAGAGAAACACGCGCACGCCGCACGGCTTACAACTATAGCAAAAAGTGTCGTTACAACTTTTGGTCTTAATTTTTTCCGTCTAGCCCCCTTTCACAACGCGCGATAAGGAACCCTCGTTCCAATAAAAGTGTAATAAGCGAGAGATGAGTAGAGAGAACTGAGGCAATCAACTAGATTGCCTCATTCTTTAATGAAATGATTTAATCCTTTTGTTCTTCTTTCATGGTACGTACAATACAAGCTTTTTCCAATCCTCAATACCGTTTTGTCTAAAGCTCTATTAAAGTATTTTGACATTTACTCGAAATATTAGAATACGTGAAGACACATCAGAGTGGTGGATTAATATCAAGTAACAAAGGCTTATGTTTAGATGTCTAACGACGTTTAAGGGAGCTTTGCTATGAAGTGTTTGTTCGCTGTAATATAAACATTACATTCGAGGGTTTAAGTCGTAGATCGTTTAATATATTTTAAGTAATATAATATAATAATAATAAATAATCGGCAGACAGACAAATATCGTATATCGCCAAATTAAGTAAGTTAGCTTGTGTTATGGCTAATATACATCGGAATCACCCAGACACCCAGACCATTAGTAACTAACAGAGAATATTTTTTTCCGAAATACCGTACCAGGAATTGAACCTGGAGCCTCGGCATTGCAGTGAGGTAAGCTGTCAAATTGCTGACCCGCTCAATCACAGAGGCCGTCGTGCCGTCGTGTATATTTTGCATAGATTACGCAAAAACTAAATACAAACTTCCACCTGCTGGTAGGTAGTTATCATCGTCTATGAACAACTGCAAAACTAAGAGCGTCATTAAGCTACGAGTATATGCTAATGAAGGAAACCGATACTTTGCCTACCTCGTCGAGGTCTTGAATATCTATTAATACATTGTTTTCCATTATGTCATGGATGGTGACTTGTAGAGTCCTTTTTTAAGTAAAAAGGTGTGGCTAAAGGTTTGTTTTCGGACGTGTTACTTCGACTGTAGGCAATCGTGCTTATCCGTGTAGGAACGGAGAAATAATACAATTTCCTGCGGCCGAGCAGCCTGTCGTATTAGGCGAGAAAATAACCCATAGCCAGGTGGTAGGGCATTTACCCGTCTGGGCGGCTACCACCCCTGGACTAGAGTGTGCCGCCATTACAATCTTGAATTGTGTTCCGGCATTAGTGGCCAGGTTCCAGTCTCCCTATAGAGAGCAGCAGCACATTGGTAGTATTTTTGGTGTTACAAATGCCCATAGGCGATGATAACCGTTTGCCATCATATCCATCCATTCATCCATATAAAATTTCATAACACTTAGAAGATCGTTTTTTTATATTTTGGGGGTTTACATATGTTGTGTGGTGCGTCCATGATAGCTACCTGGTTGGACAGGGTGACGGTCCACTGGGCGAGAGTCCATGACTCTATCGCCATGCGGGAGCTTGGCTCCACCACTTAAGAGGGGACCACAAAATAAGACGACGAGTATTGTAACTCTAGTTGTAATTATTGCTTGATTAATTTAACATTAAGCTCAAGACGATATGTATACAGAAATCTTAAGTGCTACGTGAAAATGTGTAAAACCTAAACAGATTCATAGATTCATCTCCGAAAGGTTTCTGTTTGTTTGGCAAGTGGTGTGAAAATGTCCGCCAGTTTTCAAATTGATTCATTAATATTTGACAATAAAGTTTAAGATAACTTGATCAAAGTTGTTCGATTTTCTATCTTGTCTAGAAGATTGTTTAGACATGTAAAACCTTTTTATTGGTTTTAATTTGTATCAAGCGTAGTGATTATATCTTCTTTGCGTCTCATTGTTAATCTCAACGTCTGTTAATGTCAACTTGCAATTTTCTATTTTCACGTTTCATGTATTTTATAAACGTAACATTAATTAAAATGTTGGCAGTATTGTTTCTTGTAATCGTGCAACTAAAAGTCGACTTTAAGGTGACGAGCATTTTCATTCCACAACTGTACATGAACTACTCAGTTTTAACCTTGCTAATTATGTAGTAATAAATTATTTCATGTACGTGACGTGACAGATACATAATAAAATTATATCCCCCCTTAATAAAAATTCTCTCCTTAACAAAAAATATTTGCAATATTAATAATTATAATTATTATTATATATAATTTATTATATATAATAAAATATTATATATATAATTATTATAATTAACAAAGATAATTATCTTTGTTAATTAAATACTATGTTACAAAAATCTTCATGACTTTTTCATTTGTATACGTCGTTCCATATACATGCCCTAATTTATACAATTAATTACATTATTTATTAAATTACCCTATCTTTTGTTCTATTACATTTGATGATATGATTTGATGATGATGATATGTTGATTACAATTTTATTAGTTTTGTTTTAGTTTAGTACACTGTCCGATATTGTGTAATTTTTATTTTGAAGTATCCTTGGGCAGCAGGTTGCCTGGAAGATAGCGTTATAAGCGGTAAGGCCGCCCACTGCTCTAATGTAAATGAATCCATATTAATTATTTTGGTTTAAATTTATGCTGAACAATAAAGATGTCATTTAATCATTTAATTAGATAATTGAATTTAACTTTTGTTTAAAAATTTATCTCAAAAGAAAAACAGTATCTGTAGTCAGTAGCTCTCTGGGAAATGCATGGAGTGATTTCATTGATTCCACAGCCTGCACACGGCATAAAAGAGCTAACTTCACGGACAATGAACATCTACTAAGTTCGAGGAAGTGTGGATGAATTTTAAATCGCCGTTGAGTTTTAAGATGGTAGATTAGTGACTACTAAATCAATTAACTTATCAGAATACTCCTCCTACAAAATTAGGAAAGCGGACCTTGTGCGTCGGAGCGGACGATCCGGATGCAACCGGGATTTAACGCTCGGATTATGATGAATACACCACATTGTATAGACGGCAGAACACAATGAGGTACGTAACTCATGCTACAACAAATTGTAACATTATTTATGTCTAAAAATAGGCTTTGAAATCGTATGGTATTTTAAAAATATCATGGTAGATATCGTTTTAATTATTCTTGAAACTATATCAATTAATGCACAATTTGACTTCTTTTCTTTGACTGTCCGTGAAAGTACGGAAAAAGAATACTAATTCCTGCGGCCGGGCGGCCTGTCGTAAGAGGCGGCAAAACAACCCACAGCCAAGTGGTAGGGCATTTGCCCGACTGGATCGCTACCACCCCTGGTCTAGAGTATGCTGCCATTACAACTTTGAGTTGTGTTACGGTATCAAAGGCCAGGTTCTAGTCTCTCCTTCAAGGCCGACAGCACATTGCCAGCACCTCTGGTATTGGTAACCATTTTCCAACACAGTTGGACCGTCAGCCTGTCTGCTGTGCTTCAGCAAAAAAAAAATACTTGTATAAAGTTGACGTCATTATTTCTTACACTCATACAGAAACTATAAATCTGCGACATTTTGTAAGAAAAAAAAATATTATCCCCGCAAATTGCTATTGCGCCTGGCCGCCATTTTGGTAACGTAACCGTAGCCGGACACTCAGTACTGTTAGCATCACTGGCCGGCGAGTACGCGTACATATCGAGTCGCGGATGACGTCACGTGAATGTTAATTTGACAAGGTTCCAGCGCATTAGCAATTTGCGGAGATAATACATATTATATTAGAAAAAATGTAGGTACATATAGAAAACTATCACAAGAAAATTATTTTTCTTTGACTGTCATCTACCCCATTAGAGCACTAACGTCTCATTCAATGCACCATCTTGTGAGCTATACGATCAAGTTATTGATTTGTTATTAAATTGCTATACTGTTTAATATTTTAAAATTTAAACGATAAGTTACATTATTTGATTTTGAATATTAGAGTCTTTTTCTTTGGGAGCCCGAACAGTATGGACATGGAGGAGCGAGAATCAGCGAGACTGCGAGATATAATCATATAATGCTCCTCCGTCGCAATGGTAGATCCTTCATTCAGCGAGGCTATCTTCGTTCTCCGCAGACCTAGGCCCATTTATTATTATTGGAAATTTGTATTCTTTGTACAATTTCGGGAAACGTTTGCGACCTCAATTATTGTACAGCGCCATCTATTGACTTGGAAGTATTTCACTACACTTCCTTAGAGCTGAAGTTTAAAATCTATTCTGTACTTAATTACATACGTAGATAAGATTTGTATTCAAGCTGGTAGACCATGTTTCTTCTTGCTAATTAGGCTATAAGCTGAGCCACCTTTGTGCTGAGCAGCCATAATTAGTTCTGCTCCAAATGTCTGAAGGATTATATAATAATAAAAGCCCATAAATGTCCCACTGCTGGGCTCGGGCCTGCCATTATAGAGGGAACGGACAGAATACCCGCCACGCTTGTCCAATGCGTCTCAGCAAGTTTGACACATCGATTATCTCAACGTGCGGGTTGCATCACGATGTTCTCCTTCACCCTTGTTACCACGTGGTAGTTGTAAGACTGCCTATTATCCCCGCAAATTGCTAATGCGCTGGAACCTTGTCAAATTAACATTCACGTGACGTCATCCGCAACTCGATATGTACGCGTACTCGCCGGCCAGTGATGCTAACAATACTGAGTGTTCGGCTACGGTTACGTCACCAAAATGGCGGTCAGGCGCAATAGCAATTTGCGGGGATAATAAATGGTGCATGCGTTCGGGCCAGGATCGAATCCGCGCTAGGGACGCGTGCGCTAGCCATTACGCTACCACGACTTATGGTCGAACGACGACGACTTATCCACGACGAAGCGTTTATTTATTTAAGGCACACCAACAGCACACACATTATTCTTACATTACATATCATTTAATTTAAAAGTTCTGATGTGTGGAGCCATTAAAGGAGTGCACAGCATTTACAATTCGAATGTCAATTTCTAGTAATTTAATTAATTAATGTCAATATTATGCATATGTCAAGTACAAATATAATAAAAGTTAATGAATGAATAATGATGTCAAAATTAATAAGGAAAGCAAAAAAAATGCAAAAAGAATCAAATTAAAAATAATTATATAAATAAGTACAAGTGTAAACATGAACGGCCTATCAATTATTTTATAGTCGCAGCTGATGTCAACACTTTATTTTTGAACCAATTATATGTTTTGTGAAAAATATCCAGATCATCTAATTTTGATACATTACATACGCATTACAAACTTGTATTGAAGCGTGTCAATTCGGTGTACTGACTTCGGTGTATTTCAATGTAATGGGAGAAAGAGAATTGAATAACAATTCTACATCAAAGCAAGTAAGCCTGTTGTACATAGTTAGCTACTTGAGTTATCCGGATATTGGAATTGCGTGATATATACCTCTGGGTTTCTATACTATACCTTTATTTTTATATTCGACTTACATAAGTTGATATTTATATTATATACATTGCCTAATTTCTAAGTTGGTCTGACATGTACTACAGTAGAGTGGAGTTATCTGGCAACAATATTATTTATTACTTGAATTATTATTTATGTAATATCGGGCCAAATAAAACAGCGAGTAAATAGGTCGAGTGTTGGAGATATTACGATCCCTTAGAAACAAGTGGAAATTATATATTACTTTTGTACCTTAATATAAAAATAAGTAAGTTATTTATTACATTAAATTTTTGGAACAGATGTTGTTATTAGGTAGATTCCACTTAGATGAAAATTAAGAATTTTTTAGAAAATACTTTCGGGATTCGTATCCATTTTTACGATATACGACGAGGTCCGGAAAATAAATTCAAACACATATTTTTGTGTTATATTTACGCCGTACCTGGTGATTCGGCTCGGCGGCATCAGAAAAGGAACGCAGGGTAGTACCCGCTCCAGCGGCTATGTGGCCCCGGACGAAAAAATAAATTACCTCCCATAAGCGTATAATTATATTTGTTAAATTGTTATTTTGAGAAGGACGTTATAACACTTATTAGAGGCCGACAACGCAATTGCGTTGCCTCCGGCGTTGCAAACATCTATAGGCCACGGTAACCACTTTAGTTCAGATGGCGCAGCTGACTGTTTACCCGCTTCCTACAATGAAAAATACCTCACACACACACACACACACACACACACACACACACACATACTCACACACGCACACACGCACGCACGCACGCACGCACGCACGCACGCACGCACGCACGCACGCACACACACACACACACACACACACACAGAGAGAAAGAGAGACAGACACACACACAGACACACACGCACACGCACTTTCTTATTGTAGTTGTTTTAGGGTCGATTTTTCAATCATCAAATGGTAGTT
Organism: Dendrolimus pini; assembly: GCA_949752895.1. Taxonomy (NCBI): domain Eukaryota; kingdom Metazoa; phylum Arthropoda; class Insecta; order Lepidoptera; family Lasiocampidae; genus Dendrolimus; species Dendrolimus pini. Next base: position 6,112,754 of record OX457144.1, read on the forward strand.
ATCTGTCGAATAAACTACTACGTCCCTCTCTCTCCATTTTAATTCTGTTTTTATTTTGATTCTTTTTTTACTACAATAATGTATAAATTGCTGCCATTAGCGGTAGATGAAATTACGTTTACATATTTTTTTTAATGAGGTTCGAAAAGAGCTGTTGGATGCCAAATTAATAACATGTAGGTATAATATAACTATATTATACCTACATGTATTAACTAATAGTATGCATAAAATAGATATTGTATTTTCATTTAAATAAACAAGCACTGTTAATTGTTACTGAATACGTAACGCACCCTTCACAAATTGCTACATTCAGTGCCCTTAATATTAAATTTCGCAAATATCGAAAAATTGCCATAAAAACTGAAAAATGAAAAAAATAATAATTTTGGTAACCTTAAGAAAAAAAAAGGATTTTTAATAGGTTTTTTGGAGTGGAGCTACAAACAAATAGAATCAATATAGACTTTTGAGAATCTTGGCGCGGAAGCGGGAGCGGGAATAAACAAGAGGAAAGGACTTACAGGATAAGGTACGCCGCACCAGACATGCTACGAACGATGCGTCTTCGCAGCGGCAGGCACTTCGTCCTCGTGATATTTTCTTCGTCTTGCGGTTCCTTCGACTTAGTGGACCAGCTGGAACGGTACAGCGTGCACCTTCCAACGTGCGGGATGATGAAAGCGGGTGTAAAAAGCGGTACAACACACAAGACGCGGCGAGGTTTGTGTGGGAGCAGCGATGCGTTCAGCGGTCGAGTGTAGACTATGTCACATTGCATAGTGACAGATGCAGCGGAAGAAAAAGAAAACAAAAGAGGCGGCGACCAAATAGGTCGGCGTTAACAGCGTGCCCCCAAAAAAGAAGTGACAAACCAAAAAAGAAGTGACAAAAAAGGCCTGGCTTCATTTATCGCCAGAGAAACCGCAGGGTACAAATTGTATGTATAATGTAGTCTCTGGGAAAACTTTCCCAAAATTAGGCCAGTTTAATAACAACGAACCAGACAATGGCGTGACGTGAACGCCGCCTCGCAGTTGACGCGGATTTTTATTACTCTATTATGTAACTATCCTAATTCAAACCAAACTAGGCTACTTGAATCTGAAACGTTACTATTGTTACACGCCGACAAAAGTGAATGCACACATGCAGTTTATTGCCTTTCGGCTTTTGGACTTCTTACGGTATTATTTCTTATCGTATTACGGTATTCATGGCGATTCTCTCAATCTAATATCGTCCTACTTAAATAACAGATCCCAATGTGTTGAAATGAACAATATCAAATCTCGTGAGACTGGCATATCTATGGGTGTGTCCCAGGGCTCTATTCTAGGTCCCTTCTAGTTTTTGATATATATTAATGATTTGCCATATTTTATTAATGATATGTGTGAGGTAGTGTTGTTTGCTGATGACACTTCACTTATATTTAAAGTTGACAGAAACAAACAGAACTTTGACGACGTAAACAACGCTTTAACCCAAATATCTAAGTGGTTTACCGTAAATAACTTATCACTCAATCCGAATAAAACTAAATGTATTAAGTTTGTAATGCCCAATGTAAAAGAATACGATGTTAATATCTCTCTTAACGACACTAAATTTAACCTAGTAGATTCAACTGTATTTTTAGGCATTTACCTAGATCAGAAACTCCAGTGGGGTGCTCATATATGTAGTCTCTCAGAAAAGCTTAGTTCTGCTGCATATGCGGTCAGAAGAGTTAGGCAGTTCACTGACGAAGAGACTGCTAGACTAGTTTATTTTAGTTATTTTCATAGTGTCATGTCCTATGGTATTTTACTTTGGGGCAACGCTGTTGACTTAGAGACTATATTTGTTTTACAAAAAAGACCCGTAAGGTCAATTTACAACCTCGGCCTTCGGGAGTCTCTTAGGGAACGCTTTAAGGAAACCGGTATTATGACGGTCGCCGGCCAATATATTTTCAATAATATAATTTATATTCGTAATAATTTGAGTGCCTACAAGCAGTATAAGGATGTTCACAATTTCAACACCAGGCATTGTAATAGACTGATATTGCCATCTTTTAGATTACAAAAAGTATTGTCTTCCTTATTGGGGGTTGGTATACGCTTCTTCAATAACCTTGCTACTAGGAAACGCAAGGGATTCATCTGCCCCCGTTTCGAAGTGGGGTGTGTTCTCCCAGGGCACACTCCAGGCACTTTATTGCGCTGGATCGACTGTTGCGTAACTATGTTCTATATCTCAGTCTTTCCATCACAAACAAAGCGCAAGGTCGACATGGAGGAGTGGGTTTTTAGTGGGTATTGAGGTTGCTCACTCGTGCGGCATCGCTCTGAGTCTTCCACACTCCTCTGTGTCACGCCATCGCGGACGGAGCGCAAACAAAGCATACTATTGCTAGCGTTATCGCCCCCGATGGATGCGTGCCGTTTCCTAATGACGGCCCAGAGAGTGCGTAAATCGGTCAGCATTTTCCAAATGAAAAAGTATCTTGCTAAAAAAGAGATACTACACTATTGAAGATTATTTAAATGACTAAACTTCATATACATAACAACTCGCTCCAACCTCTTATACTGTGTTTTGTACGAGTATAATAAGGTTTTTTTATCTTGCCGTACTTGTAAGGAATATATGGAGATATGTTGCAAAGAAAAATAGTACGTTATGTCTTTATATTTATAACTACAATCATATTTTCTATCCTTTTATTGCGCTCTGTCTTATTGAATATGCACTGTTTGCTACAAGTCCATTAATTCTTCAAAAGTCATTCTGTAACATAATTCTGTATAAAACTTTTAAAACAGAACTTAAATATAAATAGAAGAACAAATATAAAGAATACCAACTATTAGCTAGACGTGTTGCTGGGGAGTTACTTGCCGCTTCTTCTCCTTAACAGCAATAACACGTTGCGAAGCGGTGTACATATGAAGTAAAATTAAATTTTAACCTATATGTATGACCTTCAAAAAATGTTCTCCAGTGGAACTTATTTTGAATAAAAACTGTTGAATTTTGATTTTGATTTTTGTTTACTTTGTGTTTAAAATTTGCCATATTGTGTATTGTAATCCTTTATGATGGTCGTTAGCCAGGTGTGATTTTTGGAAAATTCAGTCCCCGCGGTCGAGTATTGTATTGTATAGTTTAGTTATAAAACAATGCCCGAATGGAGGGATGAGACAGTCAAGCGACGATTACGATACGAGCAAGACGTGTGTACATTCGATAAGCTATATAGTGACGGACTTTGCGCGTATTATTGAGTCGTGCAGTTTTCACTGGTTGTGTCCAGTTATATTTGTACCTGTGTTATGCGTGTTTGTAATTAATAAATTCTATATTAATTCCAACGGCATTTTAATTCGAGTCCTGTAACTCGTAACACTATTAAGCACTTATTTATTTGGATTTTTTTCTGCTTTTTCGTTTAGGGAGCTGTGCCCGTGTCTTCGTTTGCAAACGCTTAGCTTTTATATTCATATCTTCTAAACTCTGCAAGATATTGCAATGCAACAGACACGAAAATCTAACATAAAATTCCTATTTTATCAATGCCTGTATACATTTGTATGGTGTAGCGAACGGTATGTAAAATTAAATTAAATTAAAAGATATTTCATAATATTAATATGTATTAGAAAATAATGCATATTCCCACCAGACCACTGTCACTGGCAGTGTATTGTAGCGGCCAGCGGTTTCCGAGCTGACCGGGATCTTCAATGAGAGACTGGGTTCAGGAAATACATAGTTTATATTATCAGCGAAGAGACTTTTACAATCGTGTGTTCCACTCGCGGCCCGACACAATTCTGTTCTCCATAGTTTTGCGAGGCGTTCTCCGTTATTATTTGAAAACATTATATTTCTTAAAATAAATGACGACCAAAGAGGTTAGTCCTTACAGTACCTACAAGGCTAGCAGTATACCTCGCTGGATACAAAGGCTAAGGCTGCCTGTTCATTGAAGTGCAAGGAGACCGCGGAGCGAAGAAACGGAGAAATATAAACCAATGCATAAAAATTGCTTCAATGGGCAGGCAGCCAATCCCCCGTGTTTCTCCGCTCCGTAGCCTCTGTAGGCTACAATTAGGGTTGCCACCTTTTTATTTTGCAGTTAAGTACATTGGTTAGTATAGGTAAGAAAAAAAGTACATAGTATCAAAATAAAGTATAATTTATATTTCTTTATTATTATGTTTAAAAACATATTTTTATTGCTTTTTGCAATTTGTATCAAATTAGCATCATTACTAAACAATTGCACAGCATCTTTACATTTTATATTTAAATTAAAATAAATAAGTAATTCATTTTTATCATATAACGTATTCTTATCCACAATGTACTATTATATAGCATAAATCAATAAAACTTGTGTAGTGCTTGAGTGATGGGGCGCTGGCGAGTGGGGACATCGATTCAGCACCAAATCACCAATCGATAAATTTCGTTTAACAAAATAATCGACTAAACTTTTCAAAATCTCAAAGAAATCAAATCATGCGAAATAAAGTATTTTTATGAACTTTATTGTTCTCATAAAGTATAGAGTACAATTATGTGAAATAACGTAAAATACTTTATAATAAAGTACGGGTGGCAACCCTAGCTACAATGGACAGGCAGCCTAATTCTGAAAAGAAAGAAAGAAAGAAAAAACGTTTATTTAGAACCACAACACAAATTAAAATACAATATACACTATAAATAAATGTACAATGTATCATAATCAAAACAATGCAATAGAAAAAACAAAGAAAGTGTAGCTTTAAATTGGTCCTAGCTCAGCATGTTGCTGGTTAACTTAACCAGCGCTGATCTTCCGCTAGGGCCATTTCTTTGAGCAAGGTAAGCTCCAGCCTTTCGGTTTCCTGTTGCACCAAACAGGCTTTTTTTAATCACAGAAATCATTTTTCTAAGTATAGATATATAGTTAGGATATTTATTGCATATATTATAATGAAACACAATACTCCATTTAGAACCCGTCTGGTGTACCTAACTCAATTTTGCCAAAGTTTTGGGTTGGTTTCAGTTTGCATAATTACATCCAATTATGTGTCCTGTTTTAATCTTAAATATTAGTTCTACATATGAGACACGCTGCGGTTCTTAGGCATCAATAGCTTCGTACATTAATCTACGCCATTCCCTTCTTTGTAGTGAACTCTCCTTCCAAGAAGACCAAAGTTTTATCAATAAAGAGACACCCTAAACCCTCCCATGCTTATACTACTATACTTTGACTCATCAGAAGATTTTACTGCAGTGGCGCAGGGTGAAAATTCGGCTAGGGTTAAGCCAGTTGAAAAAACATACCGTATGATGCAAGCGCCGACAACATCGCTGTTGCAAAAACATCATTCATCGTTGACTGATCCATCAAGGAGGACTGTATAAATGTATATGCTGTACTTTATTTCACCTTTTACCTCTTAACACTAGAAGAACGATTGCTAATTTATGTTTTTTAGTTAAAATTGCGCAATCCCAAATTGATTGCGCAAATCTCATTGAGAAACTTCATTTGTATGTTCCTCCTAATGTTCGCCCTAGGAAATTATTACAATCACCATTGACGCGCACAGCTTACAACAGCAAAACAGCAAATGAATATAATAAGTTGAGTAAGTTGGAAGATATAGACTTAAACATATTTACAAATAGTGTAGCATTGTTTAGCGCAAAGTTGGTCAATTTCTATTCAAACTGGGATTTATCGGTTTAAGTACCTTATATCTATGCACATTTTTTATTATTGTTTCCTTGATTAATTTTCATCTTTTTTTCTCTTTTTATTTTTACTGTTATCTGTGGAGGCTATTTAATAGCTTCTCTTAATCTAGCTTATTTCTAGTTATTGTTAATGATAGCTGTTAGCCCCACAAAAAAAAAAAAATATAGCAAATTCTTAAATATTTAATTTGCTTTTGTTTTGTCCTTAGGTGTGTGGCCGCCAGAAGGTTTGGAAAGCCAGTCCGGACTGCGTGGCAACTCAATTGACTACGCAGCGGCGTTGTTGCTGGCAGCGATGGCTGCTGTGCTGCTAGCTGCCGTTGGCTACCAGTGTGCTGCTACCTGGAGATGGATTATAGGCAGGTAAGGTCACCATCATCAAAAAGTAGTACCTTAGGGGGTAACGCTCTCGAGTCTCAAAGTCATGTTTCAAAAGCGACGTGGGTTTGAAACGCAGTTTTATGATGTAATAAGTTTGTTGTTACAATTATGTCTTGCTGACGATGAAGAAAATCATCGTGATGAAACTTGAGCATCGAGATATATTGACATATCGCTTATGTCAAATCCGTCAATTTGCCTTGGATAAGCAGGAGGGTATACTGCCCGTTGCCTCTAAAAATGAGGAGACCCGATCCCAGCAGTAAGACGATATAGACTGTTATTATTGTTAAGGTCATGTTGTATGGTGATAAAGAAAGACAGGACTTTATAAAGATTTGTAGTGATCTCTTTTGAGTAGTAACTTTAATAACAATAGACTAATGTCTCAATCGAATTAGTTATTACGAACAAATATATATATTTGTCTCAGAAGACAATTTTTTTTTTAATTTGCTGTCTAATGCCCGATTTCTGAAGTTAACTGTAGTTTATCTATTTGTTAGCGCTATCGGTTCAATAATAATAAAATGGCGTTTTTGAACGCACCATCGTACGATAGTTAAACTAAGTTCAACTTAACTGACCAATATTATGCGTTTATCTATTCCATATCTTTTGTTGTTAACGATTTTGTTTTATGTAAATAAATATTAGACATTCTTTCTTGAATAGATCCATCTAGTGGCGAGTTTTGATACTAGTTGTAGGTTAACAGTTAACCTAAGTTTATCTATTACGTAACTTTATGGAATCAATTGTTATTGAACTCATAATTTGTAACCTCAGAAACCGGGCATATGAGCAATTTAAATGACTAACACAGACGTATGAAATATTTTAAGTAATCTTTTTTTGTAGTGTCTTCAAATCCTCTCAAAGTTTTTTGATCACAGATATTGTTGCAGGACTAGACGTGACTCTGAGGAGAGCAACTGTGACTCGCTATCTCGGCAAGCGGCGATTCGGATCAGTCATTCTTTACCCGATCTCCAAACAGAACCCTTGAAGCAAGAATATGTTCAGGAACATAAGGACCCTGGAAAGAAGGTCAGTATTTGCATAATCACGACGAGAATGGAGTTACTTTACTTATAAACTTAGGTATTTTTGGAGAAACTGATACACTGATATGTTAGTGCAATTAGTAAGAATAATTAATTTCGCACATCTTAGTCGCCCTCTGCGAGTCAGCGGGCTAAGCTTTTGCCAGTCTATATCACTGCAGCACAGTCCGGGTTTGCTTCTTGACATGACATGGTGAATTTCCTAAACCAACGTTTACTATGGTTGTACTATTTACTATGGTGTAGGTGTCTGGGATTGACCGCAGAATAATTCGTTGTATATTACCCATAACACAAGCGTACCTTGCATCCTTGTATCCTCGGGGATATATTATGAGTGTATTCGTCTGCGGATTTATTAAAGATTTAAACTTTTGACTATTGTGTTTTCTCTTTTCTTTCACCATATCCCAATTACTTGGGATCGGCACAATATGTCTTTTCCTTCCACACTCCTCTACTCTGACATACATCTTCTGTCATACCACACATCATCATATCATCCTTAACAAAATCCATCCTTCTTTTTTTGGTCTACCTCTACATTTGTATCAATCTATCTTGTAGTTTAACATTCTTTTTGTCACGTGCCTTTCATCCCTTCTCATTATATGCCCATAGCAACTTAACCTTCTTCTTCTCAATTTTTCAGTCACAGGTGCAACTTTTGACTATTGTGTTAGGGCGCGTTCCCACTATGTCGTAACGATTAATTTATCGTTTTACGATTGTCATGCTAGCCGTTCCCACTGTCATGACGATCTGTCGTCACTGCAAAAAATGTCGTAGACGATAGTAAATCGTGTCATTCTATATGTGAACACCTCCATTTAAACATATAAGGCCACGACACTTAAAACTACACGATTATCTGTCGTCACGACAAAGTGGGAACGCGCCCTTAAAACGCTTAAAAAACGAATTTATTTTTCTCTTGAGAAACGGTAGACTTTTATCTAAGAATTTTTCTCGATATATTAAGAAAACTTTAGCCTTTAGACAGTGTGTGACAAACAACATTTGTTTTAAGATGAGCAGTTTCATTTTTCTTGGATAAAGTCCCCGGGATGATTGATAGCGTCTACAAGGGTGGTAACATGTGGATGATTGGTGGTTTTTTAAGTATCATGTCTTGTTTACATTATGAAAGTGCCATTTGTGTGCTAACCTTACGAGGACCCATTTACACCCAAAATGTACCAAGTATATTAAAGTAATTTCGAGAAAGTGATTCTTAAGGATGAGACTACTTGAGGTCCAACCGAAGCTGTGGTAGCTTAGTGGATAGCGCACGCGTCCCAAAACTCAAAGGGCGTGGTTTCGAATCCTGACCGGAATTTATGCATCAGTAAGGCGGTTTTTAGACATAATGTGCATATTAATACATTTACTAAGTACTAACAACGGTGAAGGAAAGGTAACAACGGTACGTTGTTAAAAGTATCCTCTCAGTCAGGTTGCCTGGAAGAGATAGAAATAAAGAAGAAAGAAAAAAAATATTTCCAATAGCGACACACAACACAAAACAGTACTAAGATAACAAAGTATATATGAAATTATACAGATACAGAAGTTGTATGCCGCAATTGAAAATGAGGTTGGCACTCAGATCGCCAAAGAGAAGAGAGAGAGAGAGATATCACTTTAAGTGATACCGCCTTTTGTTTGGTCGTTAAATTATTGTAATTATTCATTCTGTAATTGTTTATTTGGTGAACAATAAAGTGTTTTCTATTATATTCTATTCTAAGGAAAACATCGCGATGAAATCTGCACATCCAGTGTCCGATGTCTCAAACGTAACTAGCCACACTGTTACACAGTCTGTTCCTCAATAGTGGGAAGGGCCGAGTCCAGCAGTGGTACACTGTCCGTTCCCCGATAAAGGCAGGGCCGAGCCCAGCAGTGGGCCATTTATGAGCTGTTACTATTATAACGGTGAAGGAAAACGTCAAGCTCACCAATGTGTCATGGACAGGCGTGGCGAGGTATATATTCCGTTCTGCTATAAAAATGGGAGACCCGAGCCCAGCTGTGGGATGTTTATAGGCTATTATTATTTGTTATTATATCTTCGAAGTAGATAAATAATAACTTGTTTTGAATTTAAATATGTAGTATGTAAGCATGATTGGATATTTCATGTTTTGAAGAAAACTTTAAAAAACATAATAAACGTGTATGTCTGAAGAAATAAATGAGGGTAGATGAAGTAAAACATGTATGGCAAGGTCGTAGCAAGTGGAGATTTTGAGGATGTATGTACAAAATTGACCCCAAATTCGGACTGAATCGTATATGAACCAATAATAATAAATGGGTCTGGTCCAATTAGTCCAAAGTACAGACCGTTTTTCATTTTTTTTGGACCGGTGTTATTTTTGTTTTGTGTAACTTTTGCTTGGTAACACGCAAGATTCTACTCTAAACGATAAATATATTATTATTAGTCTATTATTATCAAGCGAAATTTATAAATAAATCTGCACAGTGAATGAAGTTTTCTTATTTTTTTTGCCCAATACACATGAACAACTGAACATTGATAGTGTTGCTAACTTAATTAAAATTAAATTTAAGTTTATTTTCAATTTAGGTAATGAACTAGTTTGAAACTAAAAACTATTATATATTTCGAAATTCTAATAATTTCATTAATACTACTGTTTATTCTGTTTTAATAAAATTATGTACAAAGTTATTTAATAACCGAGATATCTGCGACTGATGACAAGAGCAAAACATTTTTGCAAATCAAGCAACTTTAAACTTTTATTCGTGTTGTAAAATAAAAACAAAAAGTACTGTATTATAATAGAATAATCATTGTAATTGTTTCTTACATATTTTTACGACCGAAGTGCCGACAAAAGAAAATTCACACCTGCATTTGTTGAAATACATTTTATTACCTTTCCGGCATTTGGACTTCTTTTGTTTGCTTTGTGTTTAAAATTTGTGATTGGAAAAACAGCCCATTGTGTATTGTAATCTTTTATGGTAGTCATGAGCCAGGTGTGATGCTAATTCAGTCTGCGCGGCCGAGAGACATATTGTAATTGTGCAGTATAAAGCAATGCCCCAATGGAGAAATTGGCAGTCTTGCGATAGCCATAAGCAAAGCAAGACGTTAGGAATGGACTTTGTGCGTGTGATAGAATCGTGTATTACGTTTGGACTGGTAGTGCTCAGTTATATTTGTACCTGTGTTCTACGTGTTTGTATAGTTCTCAATAAACTCTATAGTAATTCTAACGGCATTTTAATTCGAGCCCTGCAACTCGTAACAATATGTAACAATTTAAGAGTACAGAGTAATTTTTCACGTAGTAACAGTAAAAGTACGGTAAGGTTTTCCCTTTGTTTTTTAACTTAAGGTTACCAAGAAAACTCTGTTTAAATTGTTAAGTGTAAACAGATATTGGCTTCTTAGGATAACACTGTAACGCTTTCAACGATCTTATGGGTAAGCAAATAACTTAGCTTGACAACGAAACAGTAAACAGTACTTAAATGTTTGCGTTTTTTTTCGATAGATTATTGCAAAGGAAGTTTTAGATTTATTCTTAATTACTAGATTTTCCGAAAAATTCTCATATTATCGAATGAGCATAACCAGTTTCAATGAAAATAAGCAATCAATCCAGTCACAGACTTTTTCTCCTTAGCTTTTGCCCGCGGCTTTACTCGCGATATATAGAACCTATTTAAGTTTTTATGTAAGTAAAATAGAGCTACTAAGAAAATAAGTTATATATACTAGGGTGACGCAAAAAAAAAAAAACAATTTTTGAGACAGTGAAAAGAATGTTAGTTTTGGGGGTTTTCAGAACTCCCTTCAAAGGACAGCTCAAAAAATAAATTAGATTTTTTCAAATGAGTATAGTAGTGTACTAGCAAATTTAAAAAAGATATGAGCGATCTTTTAAAATTTAAATTTGGAACTGACAGTTTTAGTAACGTATTATTTTTTGATCTTTAAAATTATACCGTAACCCGATTTTTTTTAATAAAAAATTGGTTTTTGGCGATTTTTGAAATCTTAAAAATATGGAGCGACCTCTTCAAGAATTTTTTGATCTGTCCTTTAGAGGGTGCTCTTAAAACATTAAAAACCAAGATTTATTCACTCGAAATTCAAAAAAGTGTCCGTTTTTGCGCCACCCAATATCATGTATATACAATATCTCGAAGAAATCGTTCTTAAAATTAATTAATCTTGTACCCAATTTTAAAGTCATTTTGTATTAAACAGTAATTAAAACGTATATGTATAGATATAATATCGATACAGCTCTTTTCAGTCCGTTTTAATCAGTGGCTCTTTGCAACAGTGAGCAGTGCAAAGAGATCGCTTGGGAGCCAGTTAATTAAAACCTTCAGTGCCGTTATTATTTTCCTGGGAACATATTGAAGGTTGTCCGGGATATTGGAAAATAGTTGAAGCTAGCTCACTTCCGCAACGTTTTATGAATACAAAACATTTTCCTCTACAAACTTAAATCCATTTTATAATAATAAGTATGTTAGCCATTGCCTGCCAATCAGTTTTAATGCATATATACATATATACATCTATGTGATATGGTTACAAACTGTATGGATTTAATTAAAAATGATAGTTGATTTTTTACTCATGAAACAACAAATCAAAATATTTTTTTTTTACAAAAGATAAATAAATTTCAAAAACTGAACTGAGAAGAAGTTCATAACTGATATTATTAATGCGAAAGTAACATTATCTGTCTGTTATCGTTTCACGGAAAAACAACAAATCAATAAATAAAATGAAAATAACTATAGAAAAACAAACTGACTTAAAATAGAGAACTTAAGAGTTCGTAGCAGATATTAAAAAATTCAAAAGTAACTTTGTTTGTCTGTTATTGTTTCACGGAAAATCGTTATGGGGAAACTAAATTTGATGAAAGGTAAATACGTAAATTCTATAAATCTCTACGACTCTACTCACTTATTACTGTTTCCACAAACTTGGGAGTCTTTCAACATAAGAGATCTACTTTAATTTGAATTAAAAAAAAAACCAATCTACATAGACACCCTTTTCTTTCTCCATGATGGTAGATATACAAAAGTCATAGATATTATTTCTTCGCTTTGAAAATACAGTCGAAACCGGAATCAACGACATTGAAGGGACCGTATACTTCGGACGTTATGTTTGATAGCTGTTGTAAGCAAAATACACAAGTACAAAGTCATATTAATAGTCAGTAACGCGTAAACACACGATCTAAACCAAAAGTTAGTCGTAAAACATGCAAGGTCTAATGGCAAGAGGATGGAAAGAGGTTCGGAGAAGGTAGGAGAATAATAATCCTTCTTAGGCTTAATAATAAGTAGAGGTACGGAATTTTAGCAAATAAAAAACATGAGTTTCGCATTTATTTTTATAATGATAAAGAAATTTCGCAACAATTTCGCATTTTTTAAAGTACCTATCGTAATAACAAAAAGAAAAATGGTATTGTTACAAATTGGGCCACCTGCATACCTATTGTTACATACCGCCAAAGAAATACCGCACCGGGCTTATTGCCCCTTCCGCATTTGGAATTATTTTGTTTACTTGGTATTTAAAATTTGCAATTAGACAGTAGCCTATTGTTATTGTTTTCGACTTTGTTGGCCGTTCGCAGGAATAGATAGCCAAGTGTGCAAATCACTGTTTCTCGGAAAGTCCAGTCCACGCGGTCGATTTTTTTGTTAGTATAAAACAATGCCCGAGCGGAGGGGTGGGGCAGTCAAGCGACGATTACGATACTGGAAAGACCTGTGTAATACTTTCGATTGGCGAAATAGTGACGGACTTTGCGCATGTTGAATTGCACTGAATCGTGCATTGTGAACTGGTTGCATCCTTTTTTATTTTGTACTTGTTTTATACGTGTTTGTACAGTTCTAATAAACTCTGTAGTAATTCCAACGGAATTTATTTTAATTCGTATAGCTCGTAACAATATATATTCTAAAGAAACACTATATAAACATTAATTAAATGCTAACATAGTTGGAATGTCCACATTCGACTCCTTAAGAACTATTCTTCAGTCTGTTACGACAACATTGTACAGTCGAGAGCAGAAAGAAAGTAGCAGCCAAGATGGTCAAATAGATAACAACATCGAAAGTGATCATTAGCGATACTAATGATCACTTTCGATGTTGTTATCCAATGTAGTAAAGTACAACCAATGTGGTCTAATTGTTGGAATCAGTCTTCTTGTCCAAAAACATCGTTACACGCAGAACGCCAAATACATCAGTTCATTCAAGTCGCCAAAATGATCGATACACTTTAGAAAAAGGAACTCTATTCTACATGTGATTAGAGTCAAATCGAAATGATTTCATACTAAATCAAAATTCAAATAGTATTATTAAATTAAAAATCCTTAACCTTTTTATGACGTAACTAGTATTTGCCCTCGACTTCATTTTCATCACTTAAATGGCAAAGATTAAAGTTATTTTATCAATATTTAAAATTTAATGCATTTATAATATAAAAACATGAATCCTGGATATTTCCATAAAACCCCGACATTAGTAATGTTACTAAAGACTTATTCAACTACAGATGTCCTAATAAGGATGTAAATACAGACAGTGTCTTGTGATTTACGAGCATTTTCGTCAAAGTTGATCTAGTGGCTTGGAAGTGAAAGGAAATCCCGGGAAATTTCACGAGTTCTCCGAGTATCAAACTGCTGTAATAAGAGTAACACGGCCAGTGTTCGTGCTATTTTTATAACTTAAATGCTGAAAAAGCTAATACCATGCGAATTCTACAACAATACTATTTCTAGGCTTATAATTCCCTAGAAAATTTTGGAACTTTCCAGCACTAAAGTATGGGAGTAAAAAACAGGAAAAAGTGAATCCGGTTTCCGAAAAAACTATACTAGAATTCGCATGGTATTAGATTTTTCAGCGTTTAAGTCATAAATGTCTGTATAATAGTTAAAACCTCATATAAATTAACATATATTTATGAAAAATACATCATTTTTTTCAATTTTCCATCAATCAACAAACAATTTGATCCCAATTGTTTTTTTTAATAACTTCAATGTACAGACAGGGCTATTTTACAATATTAACATATTTTAACATTTTATTTGACGTAATTGACGTAATACACTATGTATATGTGAGTATATTTTCTATGTGTTGTGAGTTTGGGAAAATATCTACTAAAGAGTTTCAATACACAAGAAATTTAAAATTCGAGATAAAACTTATTTTTCTGTCACTAAATAATTGGTGTTTCTTGGATATTGTTTTAATGTCAAATACGTATATGAATTCTCGTGATCTATACTCAGCAATAAAAATTGAGATGCCTAGGATAAATAATATACCCCAGTAATTCTTAAGCTAACGTTCTAGTAAAATCTTATTGGAATCAGACAATTTTTATGCATTCTAACCTCTTTAAACCGTTCCCGAAAATATTCCCACGGGATTCCGGGATAAAAGGTAGCGCAGAATTTAAGTCTGAAAATTAGCTCTATATCAGCGAATTCGAATTGAAATCGGCCTAGTAGTTTTTAAGTAAATCCCAAACAAACAGACAAATCGACTGACGGACAAGAAATCTAAAAAAAATCCATCGTTTATATAGTATATATATTCTTCACTAGCTGACCCGGCGAACTTTGTACCGCCATATTTTCTGAATTCCTAAGGCTTTGTTTCATGACACAAAAACAAAATCACCATAATCGGTCCAGGTGATTAGGAGGATTCTAGAACCCGATATCAGCGCCACCTACCGGTTCTAATTGTGGATTTAAACCATCCCGGGACCCACTCAAACACACACACAAAATTTCATCAAAATCGGTAAAGTCTTTCTCAAGATATTAAATTACAACGAAAAGTGGCATTGATCTTTATATATATAGATATTACGACCCCCGCAATCGCCTTTGGAAGTAAAATTTTATAAAATGTGTTTTTTGTTGACCATAATGTATCAAATAGAGATTTTCCTACAAAATTTTAAGTTTGGCAGAGCTGTAGTTCGGAAATATCAATTTTCCATTGTTTACGCCCCCGCAATCCCCTTTGGGGGCGGAATTTTGTAAAACTCTTTCTGATCTATATTTGGCAAAAGAAATATTCATACGAAATTTCAAGTCGATCGGCCTTATAGCTTCAGAGATATCGTGATCAGTGAAATCAAAAACGTACATACATACATACATACATAACTTCACGCCAGGTCCCTTGCGGCGTAGGCACGAACAACAGAGCGCCATTTAGGCTTATTCTTACACACCTCACTTGCTTCTTTGACATTCATAGCTCTTGTCATGCACGCTCGTCTGTTCTTAAGGCTCCTGACATCACCTTCTGCTAGTACACGATCAATTTGATCATAGAAGGTGTGTCGTGGCCTTCCGCGACTTCTGCATCCATCCACTTTTGCATTATATATCTGTTTAGTCATTCTTCCATCATTCATTCTTTCCACATGCCCAAACCACCGGAGCATTCCTTTCCTTACCTTCACCCCGACACTCTCTTTCAGACCAACTCTCTTTCTTACTTCGGTATTACGAACGCGGTCCGCGAGCGTCACTCCGCAGATTTTGCGCAGTGCTCGCATCTCGACCACGTTTACTCTACTTTCATGCTCTCTCTTCCATACCCAACTCTCGCTTCCATACGTGAGCGTAGGTACCAGCACCGCGTTGTGTATGGCGAGCTGGGCCTTCTGAATGAGGTTCTTAGCGCCTAGAAGTTTACCTAACGCTCCATTCACACTATTCCTCAAATTCACTCTTCTTTCTATATCAGCGGTGTACCTTCCATCCCTGCTAAAAGCACATCCGAGATATACAAACTCATTCACTTGTTCCAGCATAACATCATCGACCATTATCCTTGCATTCGTTCTGGTTGTTTTTCTTTCAAACACCATCACCTTTGTTTTCTTCGCATTCAAACGTAAGCCTCTCGCCTGACAGTCATCTTTCATTATTGTGACTAGTGTTTGCAGTTCTGATGGCGATTCGGCTAAAAGCACGGCATCATCCGCATAAAGCAAGCTGCTAACAACTAGATCACCCATCCGCACCCCAACATCCATCGATCTTAATATCTGGAGACAAACGTCCAGGTATAGGATAAACAGCAAAGCCGACAGCACACAGCCCTACCGGACGCCAATATTGACGTCAAACCAGGGCGACAGGCTGCCGTCCACCCGCACGCATGCCATACAGTCCTCGTAAGTGGACTGCACAGCACGCAGCAGCTGGCCATTAATCCCATATCCAGGCAATATGTCCCAGAGGTCCTTCCGCACAACCCTGTCAAATGCTTTCTCTAGATCCACAAAACCGCAGAAAACCTTCCGGCCCATAGCCAGCTGCTTCTCCACGATATTGCGGAACGAGAAAACTTGATCCATACATCCCCTTAAATTTCTGAAGCCTCCTTGTGCATCCCACAGTAATCCATCGGATACCACTCTCATTTTCCTTTCAACAATCTTCGCATACACTTTAGATGCTGTGCTGATCAAACTGATGGCCCTGTAGCTGGCGCACTCCATACGTGACCCCTTGCCTTTATACAAGGGCACGATGACAGCGCGCCTCCAGTCGTTGGGAACCTTTCCCGTCCTCCAGCACAAGTTGCATAAGGACAGGAAAGCGTCCCGGACGCAGGTTCCACGATATTTTATCATCTCAGCAGACACACTATCGATTCCTGCTGCCTTTCCATTTTTCAGACTTCTTATCGACCATTCGATCTCTTCCAAAGTGATCTCGGATGCTGACTCCTCGAAATCGGCCACAGACTCAGTCGTGGTGCCAGTATCCGGGATATTATCATACATTTCTCTAAAATATTCACTCCATCGCGCTAAAACCTCTTGTGAGATAGCAAGAATGTCCCCCTGCTTTAGATTTTATTCTTTCCATTCTGGAAGCTGGCGAACAACCCCAACGTTCAAAAACGTGATCTCCTATAAATTATTTATTCTTATTCATAGAGTGTCAAAGTAAGTTTGAACGCTTCTTTATGGTTATTATAGATTTCGCCAGGTGGTAGGGTATTTGCTCGACTGGATGGCGACCACCCCTGGTCTAGAGTATGCCGCCATAACAACATTATGTTGTGTTCCGGCATTAGTGTCCAGGTTCCAGTCCCCTTTAAGAGAGCAGCAGCGCATTTGTAGTACCTATGATGTTTCAAATGTCCATAGGCGATGGTAACCGCTTTCCATCAAGTGGACCGTCTGCCTGTCTGCTGAACTCCTACAATAAAAAAAATCACACTGCTGGGATCAGGAGTTTTTTAAACTTTTGACTCGAACGCCTTCAGCATTCGTTGATTTCAGATTGAAAAAGAAAGGTACTTTTTATTCAATGCAAATTTAGCAGGCTGCGTTAATAAGTCATTCAATTTGAAATACAATTTTGATGTACCTAGTATGAATTCATCTCGATTTGACTCTAATCACATTTAGAATCATTTTTCTAAAGTGTATTGATCATTTTGGCGACTTGAATGAACTGATGTATTTGGCGTTCTGCTTGTAACGATGTTTTTGGACAAGAAGTCTGATTCGAACAATTAGACCACATTGGATGTACCGATACTAATGATCACTATCGATGTTGTTATCTATTTGACTATCTTGGCTGCTACTTTCTTTCTGCTCTCGACTGTACATACCGAAGAATCGTTTTGTGTCTATACATAGATAACACTTTATTGCACACCGAAATATAGAATTACAGAAACAGACCATATTTACAATATTTTCTAGGCAATACAATAGACGGCCTTATCGCTCAAAGCGATCTCTTCCAGGCAACCTAAATGAGAGATATATATATATATACATATATATAGATGTATATATATATACACACATATATAGATGTATATATATATATATATATACACATATACGAATATATACATAATTATATATATACAATTATACATAAGTTATTATAATAAATGTATTAGCATTATTATATTCTGTTAATTAGACATAGCTATTTGTGGACAAATAGTGTTTTCTGAGCAAATTTCTAAATATTGGTAAGG
The DNA here is from genome assembly GCA_949752895.1 of Dendrolimus pini. Lineage (NCBI taxonomy): Eukaryota > Metazoa > Arthropoda > Insecta > Lepidoptera > Lasiocampidae > Dendrolimus > Dendrolimus pini. The sequence goes on from OX457144.1 coordinate 6,131,059, forward strand.
ATTTGGCCTCTCTGACAGTAAGAGGCAGCATATTCCGAAATTTGACAGCCTGCATCGTAAAAGAAGTACCTATCATAATAGGATGAAGTGTGTGCAGGCGTCATAAGTTTTCGGTACGTATCATGGCGAAATTGTGTCTATACTGTTGGTTGGACTCCAGAAGCTCTGTAATGCTTTTATTAGCATTTCTTTTAGTGTTGCATCCAATTACTTCGTACTCATTGAGTAGACGTGATGTTTTTTTCATCAAAATAACCTTGGTCATGGCGTTCAAGTGAGGGTTTTAAATCCTCTCATATCAAAATCATATACAGTTATTGTTATTGTTTAATTCGCGGAAAAATTATATTCGCATTTATCGCATTTATTTCAAAATTTTTGCATAAATTTTCATGTATTTCGTAAATTCCGTACCTCTAATAATAAGCCTATAATAGCAAAATATTCCTTCATACTATTAATATAAAGGTGAAAATAGTTCGTAATGTTTTGTTTTGCTGGAATAGGTAAACGGTTGGTCGTTATCGCCGATGAATATCGATAAATTCGTCGTTTTAAGCGATATGTCGCTGTATCCGATGTCGTTATAGGCGGTATGTGTACTTATTGGTTTATATAGAGATTCGGCCGGGAAGGCAAAGGCAAGGCATTTGGTTGTTATAACCGATCTGTCGTTATATTCGGTTTCGACTGTAAATAAATAAATACTTGCTTGTTTCCCAGCATAATGTTTCATATATTATTTATCTTCTAACTTAACGAAGTTATGATCAAAGTGTGTTATGCAAATTTTACCTCAATACACACCTTATTTTCCGCGTCATATAACTTTGTTATTAGCTGTTTAAGAATCTTTTCTCACATAACCTATTCCAATTTTGCTAAGAACGTGTCTCTTTACGATGCGAAACGACTATAAATCACTCAGGTGCTACGTATCGGGTATCACATGTTATTATGGAGTATTCAAGTTTTAGAGGACGTTCCCGAAAGTTTAGGACTCAAGTTATAAGGTTATAACGACACGTTGTTTCCACTTTAGACTTTGCCACTCTGTTTCTACTTTATAGGTCTGTTCAATGTAAAATAAAGTTTATAGGTTTTCTTCTATTCGTCAGGATATTTGCGACAAGAAGAAGAAAACACTCTGTTTAGTAGTTTCGGAGCCTATTCAATTCAAATAAACAAACCAACAATAAAATTTTTCCTCTTTTTAATATTGGTAGAGAAGTATAGGTGAATTTTAAGACTTTATGGCATACTTACAAAGACCTTATGCGAAGTCTTATTTGATTAATTCATTTCACTTGTTACACCTAAAGATAGCCAATTTACAGGTGTTTGACTGATGATGACAGAGTTCTTGTGGCAGCTGATAAGTCATGTATCACATAATAATCAATGTCTTATAGATATTGTTTATTTCTAACCGATATTATGTAATGATACAAATAAATGAAATTATAATGTCTATATAAGATTTTTTTAAAAACCTGCGCGTTTCGGGACGCGCGACAGAATTGATAACTTAGCCTGCCTACCGCTGGCGTATGCGTGAGAGAAAAGGTAGCCAGACAGACTGGCGCCGTAACGCGTTACGTAACGAAGCGGTTTACCCTCCCATAAAAAGTTATCACTAAAAAGTTAAAACGGATTTAACCGACTTAAAAAAAGGAGGTTCTCAATTTATGCAAATATGTTTTGTTCGGCCACATAACTGTTTTGTTTCAGAACCAATTGTGATGATTCCTTTTGCGTTGGATTTAGCAAAGGTCAAAATTATCCCATACAATTTTTATACGACGAACAACCATATTGGATCGTTTTTAGAATTCTGTCTCTGTGTCGTTTTGACAATTTGTTTCTAGGCTCTAAAGCATTTATATATAATAATAAAACAGCCCATAAATGTCCCACTGCTGGGCTCGGGCCTCCCATTATAGGGGGAACGGGCAGTATACCCGCCACGCTTGTCCAAGGCGGCTTGGCAGGTTTGACACATCGGTTATCTCTATGTGCAGGTTGCATCACGATGTTTTCCTTCACCGTTGTGAGCACGAGGTAATTGTAACAATATGCACATTAGTTCAGAAAACTGCCAAAGTGGTGCAAAACATTTATATCGTGTGCTAATTATACTCAATTCCAGTGTTCTCGCCGATAGACTGCTGCTATTTTATTATTAGTTGATTTACATATTTTTTTCTAATTTATGACAAAGACGTTATTCAAAAAGTTTCTCTTCACTTTAAGCATAGAAGAAATCGCAAACTTTTCGGCAGCAATAAAAAGGCATATTAAAGGTCAAGTGCCATTGCGGGGAAAATGACCCTTATTTATGCGGAAGGTCAATGTTATTTGGTGTAAATTAAGTTTTTATTTGTCGCATGTATAGATTGCCTATCCACTCAAGATCGAAGTGCCCTTGCGAAGAGAATAGAGTTACAATTTGGGCCACCTGCACATCTGTAAACAAAGCACATTTATTACCCGTCGGCGTTTGAGCTAATAACATTGAGACTCTTTTATGACCGTCTTCTTTTGTTTACTTTGTGTATAAAATTTGTGCTTGGAAAAACAGCCCAATGTGTATTGTAATCTTTATGGTAGTCATTAGCCAGGTGTCATTCTTGGAAGTCCACGCGGCTGAAATGAAATGAAACGAAATATTATGCACATGACATAGTATATAAAAATACAGGTCTTAAGTTATACATTATATGAGTTTACATGTCATTACCCATAGGGTGTGCAAATATTACATCGTCTTATACATGCCGAGCAGACATATTGGATTTGTACAGTATAAAGCAATGCCGCAACGGAGGAGTGAGGCAGTCTAGCGATAGCCACAAGCGAAGCAAAACTTTTGTGATGGACTTTGCACGTGTTCTTGAATCGTGCATTGCGTTTATTTATTATTTATTTATTTCACACAACAGAATACAATCATAAATACATCTAAATATTTTTAACACAATTTAAGAATCTAGGCCCGCTTGCACAACGATCGTCTTTAAATAAAATTAGTTAATTTTATTTTACTCTCTAAACGCGTATAATAGTAAATGCATTTATGTTGTCTTGCATGATGCACTCTCCCATGTCATTTAGTAAAATGTAAATTTATGCCATCGGTAAAACAGCCAGATGTGTTACGTTTCACGTGGCTGTACATTTTATCGAACAAACACACGAAATTTAGCTTTAATGTTAGTTATTTCCTGCGTAAAAAGGATTTTAGTTGGCCAATCTCAAATTGACATTTGAAATTTTGTTTGTTTGGTTAAGTTTACTTCGGAATTTTTGGCGGCAACCTGAAGAATGATCTTTTGCTGTCTGGTTTTATTTTCGATTTTATGGGTATTTAGCATTGAGATAAATAAAGCAAATAAAATACGAGTGACGATCTGTAATTGACTTTTTAATAACTTACAATTTCATAAAGAATAATAAATATAAATTTATGAATTTTTTTTGAAATGTTCTTCAATGCAGAAGATATTGCTTTCCCATCTCACGTTCAGGGTCCTTTTTATAATCAAAAATTGTAGACAAAAATCATAAGTCTGTCTTCGCTGCTTCCATTATATAGGCGTTCTAGCTCATCCCATACTTCTTTAGCGCTTTTATATCGCATAACTTGTTTTAGAATCCCATCCGTCATGTTTGTCGTCATCAGAGATAAAACGGCACAGTCAATTTTTAGAAATTGTTGTAAATTTATTTCATATTTGGCTTTAGCATCTGCACCATCAAATGCTGCAGGCTCATCGGGCTTTTGAAGTTTTCCTTGCAAAATTTCTTCAGCGCCGGGTATTGCCCTGCACGCTGTCTCAAAACGATACCGCTGAGGCTTATAATTTTTACCATCTAGGTGCATTATTTTTACCTTGAAGCCTCTGCGATCGCCTTATCCATTGTGAACCTCAGGTCGAGTACAATGCTAGAATATTGTATTTATTCTTTCCTAGTTAAAATATCTTTACTGAATCCAATTCCTTAACTTTATTACTCTGCTACCATGTTAGTTTGTACAAATAATGGGTATTTAGAACTGAGATAAATAATTAAAGCAAATAATATAGGAGCGACAATCTGTAATTGACTTTTTATAAGTGACAATTTTATAAAGACATGCGAGTGACAATTTTTAAACGCGTTTAAGGCGTTCAATAGCCATTTTTGGATGATTATCTTTGACAGTTCTGTAAACGTATTTACCAGTAAATTTAGCGTTGTGCAAGACGCTTATCGTATTTAAGGGTGGTAAATGCGTTTAGTGTTTCTTAAATAAAATTAAGGAACGTCATGCAAGCCGCCCTAAGTCGTATTCCTAAACATGTGAATACAGGAAATTTAAAATACGGATATAGTGTGTGATACATAAATATTAGTATTCCGTATATTAGTTTAGATTCTATGACATATATCTGTTGATAACAAAAAAAAAATATGCCAGAGATTTTTTTTGCTCTGACCAATCGCTTAAGCTCTCTAGTGTTACAATTGAATATATCTAACATGGGATTATCGCTGGCCAGCTCATTATACAGACGACAGAAGACATTCTCTTATTATATTGATATTGTTACGAGTCGCGAGACTCGAATTAAAATGCCGTTAGAATTACTATAGAGTTTATTACAACTATACAAACACGTATAACACAGGTACAAATATAACCGTACACAACAAGTCCAAACGTGATGCAGAAGATGCTCGTAATTCAATAAAACGCGTAAAGTCCTCACTATTAGATTCCCGATTGTAGTACACACGTCTCGCTTTGATCCTGGTTCTCGTTCGACTGCCCCTCTCCCTCAATCATGCCATTGTTTTATACTGCACAAATGCAATGCCCGTATCGTAGTCGAATTAATCCGAAACACCTGGCTACTGAGTCGGTCGCAAGCGGCTATAAACGAGTACAATAAAATAATGGGCTGTTCTTCTCTAGAAACGTATGCCAATGAATAAGTAAACAAAAGAAGACGATCATTAAAGAATTACAATTAGTTCAAATGCCGACAGGTAATAAAATGTGTTTTGTTTCAGATACGCAGGTGGATTTTGTTTTTGTCGGGACCTGAGTTGTAACAATATTATTTGTTAAAGGGAATTTTAAAATCCAGGACATACAAATAAATAAACAACATACAAGACCTATCGCAAAACAAACACAATATGTGTTTCTTGTGGCCTCTCTTACATCAATCACTATGGCAAAATCGCCTGCTTGGCTCCTGGATGAGATGCCTGGAAGAGATCTCTTCTTAGTGATAAGGCCGCCCGTTGTACCGTCTTTTATCTTTTTCTACTTTTGTTTGTTTATGGTTTGGTATACAATAAAATATTATCTATCTATCTTAACTACTGGTAATAAAATTATCGGTAACTAGATTCTGCCCGCGACTTCGTCCGCGTGGAATAGTTTAAAAAAGTAACTTAAAAAACCCCCCGATTTTGAAACATTCTTCATTGGTGCTCCACTCCTATTGGTCTTAGCGTGATGATATAGCCTTCCTCGATAAATGGGCTATCTAACATTAAAAGGATTTTTCAAATCCGACCAGTAGTTCCTGATTAGCGCGTTCAAGCAAACAAACAAACTCTTCAGCTTTATATATTAGTATAAGAATTAGTCAATTTATTATTATTTTGCATATACGTATATATATTACTATTATATTTACAAATTAGTGTATTTATATTTAAATTGTTCAGTCCTATTATCTGCTCCACCTACATCGCCAGATTAGTTAAAAATATCTTTAAAGCTGGGTTGCGTGGAAAAGATCGCTTTTAGCGATAAGGCCGCCTGTTGTTTTGCCAAGAAGTATTGTAATTATGCATTTTGTTTTTGCATTTGTTTGTTTTGGTGAGCAATAGTGTTATCTATGTATCTATTATTATCGGTTCGATTGTAATTAAAGTATATACTACGTTGTAGCAAAATAGGCATTATAAATTGTAACTGGTATTATGTTTGTGTCGCATGTATGAACATGTCTTGTCTAGAACACAATAAAAGAAATGAAAGGTACTTCGGCAACTGACAGGTTCTATTAGCAACTGATATAATTGGGTGTAGCATTGTTTCAACGAAGGTTTACCTTTAACATATAGAATGTATGTGAAAGAGAGTACCACGAACGATATCTGTTCCTATTGACAGGCTATCAGTAGTTATTCCTGCGTAAGATTATTATGGTTATGTTACGAGTAAAATAGGTTTTGGTTACGTATGTTACTATTTAATCCGAGATTATATTTTTTACTAGGATATGCCGACGAATTCGTCCACGCTTAAATTGAAATTCCCGCGTGATTCCCGGGATAAAAAGTACCGCAGCATTTAAATAAGAGTTTAAACTATAGTTTTAGTGAAAACTTTTTTGGAATAGGCTAATTTCTGAAATCGATATAGTAGTTTTCGAGTTCATTCGTTACAAACTTACAAAAATACAAATATTTCCTCTTTATAATATTAGTATAGATATCGAGGGCTTCATAACATATAGGCGTGCAAACATGGTGTTTTTTTGTTGTTTACTAAAAACTATCCATGTTACAATTTAGAAAGTCTTACCAGTATGCAAGTTGTACCTAAAAAGCAGGGTATTACAAAATTCAGCCTAATACAATCGACTAGTTTTGTTTTGTTCACAACTAGCTGTCCCGGCAGACGTCGTCCTGCCCGGAAAAGCTTGAATCGATATGCCGGCAGCAGCGCCAGCTACCGGGTCCAATTGTGAACCAACTCAGAAACCTTCTTTGGCTCATGCACAACAACTTTGCTAAAGATCATCACATGATCAAATGTATAGTTTACGATTCTATAAAGGACATACAGACAAACATTCATTTTTATATAGAAAGATTTTGTCCCTTGTGTAAAACTGCACTTTTGTCTGTACGCCCATTTGTTATGAAGCCCTCGATATATTTCGTAAGACACAGATAGACATACTATTTCTGTAGTGTAATAACAGTATGTCGTAGCTGCTACAGCAGGCTCAAATACTGGCTACGCCGGAGGTCACGTAGCGAGGCTCCAAGGTTCGTATGTGCTACGAATTCTTAAGCTTTGATACATTGATTTTGTTGAGGCAACTTCCCGCAGCCTTCAAAGTATCTAAAGTTGAACTTAGTATCAAAATATATACTGCGTACCTACTGTATCTGTGTTTGGTCCAGTGGGATATATCATGCATATGAAATGGGGACACGATAACGGAAATCAAAATCAAATCAAAAACAAAATAATTTGTTGTATAAAAACATGGTTTTACAAATAGGTCTTGTTGTTATACATTATGAGCACATGTTACGCACGGAATTTAAATCAATATGACTAAGACTAAATACATGATAATATTACATGATAATGGTACAAATATAACCGAACACAACAAGTGCAAACGTAATGCAGAAGGTCGTATTTCCATACTATCGCGCAAAGTCCGTCACTAAAAGATTCCCGATTATAGTACACACGTCTTGATTTGCTCGTGATTATCGCTCGACTGCCTCGTCCCTCCATCGGGCCATTGCTTTATACTGCACAGATGCAATATGTCCGTCCGGCCGCGTGGACTGAATTTCTTAAAATCTGATTGAATTTGTACTTTAAATCTGTAACACCTGGCTAATGACTGCCATAAAATATTACAATACAACAATGGGCAACAATCTAATCAATTTTTTTTAACACAAAGTAAACAAAAGAAGTCAAAATGCCGCAAGATAATAAAATGTGTTTTTACAGGTATGCAGGTGTGAATTTGTTTTTGTCGGCGTCTAGATCGTAACACTATATTTGTACGTAATAAACAATAAGCGTTTTCTATCTATTTATTTCTTTTGCAGGTACTCCGTCAAACAACGCTGCCAATCGTCCCTACCAGGCATCAGACGTTTCAACGGCAACTCTCCCACAGACTAGAGATGCCGTCAATACAGTTCAGCATCTGCAGTCTGGAACGTGCTGACTCTTCCATCGGACTTATTAAGGTGAGAATTTGCCTTTTAATTTGTAATTAATTGCTGTAAGAAAGCAAGGTAACACTATATGAGCGTATTAGATTTTAATTGGGTAGTATAAATGAATATAGACACATATTTAATACACATATTAGCCAAACGATTTATTTATTTCACAACATTGAAAGATATTTCTTGAATATTTTACTTTAAGTTAGATACTATTAAAAGCAAGTTAAACCAAAAAGGTCGTAATTACGTTTCTTTATTTTATGGAACATGAAAACTTTCTACGCTATCAATAACATAACAAGAATCTTATACATACATAACTTCGTACTATAGACATAGACAATACTTTACTGTTCACCAAAACAAAAGTTACAAATTGCACAACAAAAAAATACTTGGTAAAACAAAAGGCGGCCTTATCGCTAAAAGCGATCTCTTCCAGTCAACCTGACTTAAATGAAATTCTTAAATTATCTATAATTATTATGCAACAAAGAAAAAGGAAAAAAAATACATACATGGACAGCAGATTACAGACTAAAGTATTGTAAACTAGCAAATACATTATTGCGTAAGACTAACATAATGATTCCTGAGTGAATTTTTAAATATGGCAAAAGACTATCTACTATCATCCAGTACCACCAGTCGCAATAACTTCCGCTCTACTATGTAATATATACGAACATATAATGTGTATAGGCAATCTTGTAATCTAAATCTTATTACAAAGGTTATTAAAAAATTTAAAGAGATTTATCATGTACTTAACACTACTAGTGCTCGTTCAGTAGCCGAAATTCGACTATAATTAATTTAAATTCTAAGTTTGAACATTATTAAGGTTCTGTTGTCAAAGCCTATACTTCTATAATCACAGATTTCGCCAAGGGTACACTGTTAATTTGACTTTAACAATAAACAAATGAGTATATATGCATGTGTGTTAAATACATGGTAGTGTGTGTAATGTTTTCTTCAACACACTTGCTCATAAAGTGGCTCTATGGTCACCGCAATTAGGCACAGAATGACACCCATAATCAAACTGTGACTAAAAAAAATTATAACTCACTAGTGAGTTATAGTTTTTTTTTTAATTTTATTGGTTGAGTTGCTTTGTTCTTAAAAAAGTTTTTATTCAAAAAAAAAGATCGTGTTCTATAGAACAAAATGAGTTTTTGTTGTTATTTTATTCACAAGTGTGTTGAAAAACGTCGTATGATACACGTGTGTATTGATGATTACCGTCCTCGGCTCTCTTAAGACCCTCGCCTACGGCTCGAGTCTCAATGGCGCCTCGGCGGTAATCACCAATGTTACACACTAGTACCATAATGTACTATTTTATTGATTAACAGCCGCTTGCATTAGGTTGGTTAAATTTATTTAAGAAACACAGTACGTATTTAACACCCTTAAATACAATTAGCGTCTTGCAAAACGCGAAATTTTCCGCTAAATATGTTTAAAGAACTGTCAATACGTTTTGTGTAAAACGTATTTAGGCAGTTTAATATGATTAACTAATTTTATTTAAAGGCGATCGTTATGCAAGTGGCCCTTAATGTATTTTTTGAATAATTAAAGAAAATATTAGCATTATTTATATAGAGGAGCTATATAAACCATAAGTGTGCGAAATTTTACACTTCTCCGTCCGCGCCATTTTTCGTAAAAAGAGGTACAAAGTTTTTGCTTCACGTATTATTATATAGATTTATAATGATTAGATAAGTTAAGAATTTACTTTGAGTGGATCAGGTTGCCTGGAAGAGATGGCTTTTAGCGATAAGGCCGCCTTTTGTTTACCAACTATGTAACAGTCTTGTTGTGAATTCTTGTAATTCGTATTTCGGTGAACAATAAGGTGTTACATCTATTTAAAGAATAAAAATATAATTCATTTTTAATCGTTCCGTTTACAGCACCAGTTACGAGTGTGTACGTACTGTGAAACTCCTAATTAAATAAATAATGATTATGTTCTTCAAACCTTGAAAGTCAGTACTTTTGTTAGTACAGTTCCAGTGAACAAAGCTAAAAATGTCAGAAATAGACGTAAAGAAAAACATCAAAAGGAACAGATATCTAGCGCTTTTACTTATCTTACAAGAAATAGAACCTTTACAGGTTTATCGCGAACAAAGCAAAGCTGCGTATGATAGACGTAACAAAATACCCAACAGGTGTGTGCGAAAGCATTACCAGTGACCTTCTGACCTTAGTCCCTGCGTACAGAATGAAGTTGACCTTTAATAACACATTGTTTCACGCACCTTTTCGTGGGGTGTGGTGAATAATAGCACACAAGTTTTATTTCATTTATAGTTTTCGTATAATATTACCAGGATATGCCCGCGACTGTTTTCTACGCTTGACTTGAAATACTCGCGGGATTCGCGGGATACAAAGTACAGCAGCATATTATTACAGTATGTTAGTTATAGTTTTAGTGAAAATTGTGTAGGAATAAGCTAATTTTTATACACGCGAATTACTACAAACCGCCCCGAGAAATTCCCGCGGGATTCCCATAAAAAATCCCATATTGTAGTACATAAAATGTTATATCGATCAGTGGTAAAATCACAATGGAATTCATTTTTTGTTAAACTGGCCCCTTTAAATCATTCTCAGAAAATTTCCCGCGGGAGACCCAGGGTAAAAAGTAACACAGATTATATGTCTACGAGTTAACTGTCGCTCAGCGAAAACCGTATCGAAATCGGCATAGTAGTTTTTATGTGAATCCTGACCAAACAGACAAGTTATCTAAAAAAAGTGCATCGCGTTCTCCAATATTTAGATAGTCTACTGCAGTGGTTATTTTTAATAGGTTAAATGCACAGGCACGGTATTTAGACTTTTATAATATAACTAGCTGTGCCCGCGACGTCGTCTGCGTGGAATTTGATTTCGAAACCCCCCCATTTTGAAACATTCTTCATTGATGCTCCACTCCTATTGGTCTTAGCGTGATGATATATAGCCTTAAGCCTTCCTCGACAAATGTACTATCCTACACTGGAAGAATTTTTTCAAACCGGACCAGCGGTTCCTGAGATTAGCGCGTTCAAACAAACAAACTCTTCAGCTTTATAATATTAGTATCGATAAAACTCTCTCACTGACACCACACCCTATCAAAATCACCACTCCTATTATATTACGTTGCAGACTGTTATAAGCTGTTTAAGTAATTAAAGCTTTAAACTATCCCACAGGAAATCTTCAATTTATCGGGATCAAAAGTATCCTATATGTTGACCAGGGATATAAGCTAGCACCATACAAAATTCCGTGTAAATCGGGCCAGTCGTTTCGGAGATTTGCCGGTACAAACAGACAGACAAACAGAGAAACAAAAAATTTGAAAAAAATCTAAATTAGTTCTATTTCACTTCTTACATCCCCCTGACTCGGTTTTTAGCATTTTTTTCTTTGTACAGACATTTGACCTCTACAATTTTATTATATGTATAGATAGATTTGTCTTTATACGATTGAGATGGATGTGTAGTGTTACAAGCATGGATAAGATCAGAAATTAGTACATACGGGGATCTTTGAAAGTTGCATTAGTGACTGAAAAATCGAGAGGAACAAGTCTAAGGTAGCATGGGCATGTAATGAAGAAGCATTTAAGCACGTGACAATAATATTGAACTGGAAGGTTGTAATGGTTACAAATGTAAAAATGGACCAACAAAGAGAAGATAGATTTGTGGAAGGCAGACTTGTCGTCAGTCAATTTTAACAATTTGTAAATCTTCAACAATTTAGTAATATACGAGCCATGTAGTAAACTTTAGACAGCCACTTAAAATCTTAATTTGACTTTCTTTATTCTTTATTGCACACAAAATGTTACATACAAAATTATACAATAGAGGTAATGTACAAAGACGAGCTTAGCCCTAAAAGAATTACTTTGTACGTTTGTTAATTTCCCGTCAGCTCACGGCCGTAAGATACAATTAAAAAAAGATCGGTACATACGTATTATTGGATAGTACAGCGAATATAGGAAATTTTTATTTCAGCTTATGGTTTAGTTTTCTTGGAACAGATAAGAATACCTCGGAGTAACTACAAGTATAACTCATATTAAACTTAAACGAGGTTTACGTGAAAGAATCGACATATATTTCTCTACTCTTTTTTTAAACAACTCTACGGACTCTAGTTCCGTACACTTTTTTTACAATTTAATTTAGGAATAAGTTTAGAAATTATGCACGATTAATTGTTATTGTGTGTGATATTTAATGAATGTATGTTTGTGTAGTGGTGTACCGTAAGAATTAGTTATTATTACATGCCGACAAAGGTGACTGCACACCTGCCTGTCATAAAACCCGGTTTATTACCTTTCCCGGATTTGGACTTCTTTTGTTTACTTTGTGTTTAGAATTTGTAATTAAGAAAATCATTCTATTGTTATTGTACTTGTTTTATGGCCGTCTTTAGACAGGTGTGTCGAACTAATTCTTGTTGTTATTGTTTTGCGTCGAGGCATATTGTATTTGTACAAAATAAAAAAAAATGCCCAAAGGCAGGGCAGGCAGGCGAGGCAGTCAAGCGAGGATTACGATACGAGCAAGACGTACATCGATGAGCGATATAGTGACGGACTTTGCGCGTGTTATTGAATCGTGCAGTTTGTAATGGTAGTGTCTAGATACATTTTTACCTATGTTATACGTGTTTGTAGAGTTCTAATAAATTTTACTCAGCCATCGGAAATGGCTACATATTTGCGGCTTTTGGGATCGAGACCCAGGGGCCATGGGGGCCTGAGGCGCACAAGCTTTATCGCTACATAGCCAAACGTCTGGTGGATGTCTCACGTGACCAAAAGACTGGTTTATACCTCGGGCAACGCATCAGCATTGCCATTCAGCGAGGCAATGTGGCCAGTCTTTTGGGCACGTTTCCGACTGACAGCGGTCTGGAACTAGATTTTATTGTTTAATTTTAGTTTGTATATATAGTTTATTTTTAGTTTAATTTATTTATAATTTAGTTTATTTTTAATTACGAATCATGTTTTAAATCAATTTTATAGTAATTCCAACGGCATTTTAATTCGAGTCCTGTAGCTCGTAATATAGTTTAATATTAAGTTATCCTAATTTTAATACTAAACTTATATTAATGTAGAGGGTATCTGTTACATGCTGGTGTTGTGAGAAAGTGCATGTGCAGTGTGTGCCATATGTCTATGCCTATATATATTAACCTAACTAGTGCCATGTGTGTTGTTTTTTCCGTTTCTGTGTCTGGGTTATTAATTTTTAGGCTCTTTGTGTGTCTTGGTTTGCTTGTGAGTGTGAGTGTAATGCAAAGTGGTGGTAGTGCGAGTTTGTGTGTAAGTTTTATTGTAGGTTGTGTGTTTGTGACTTTGTGTGGTGTTATAATTTATGGTTTAATTGTTGTGACAATGTGTTGGTCTGTGTGTTTGTTGGGAATTGTTGTTGAAAAATCTCTACTCCTTTATTATTAGTTTAGGCTGTTTTATAATACCTTTCTATTAAACTTAAACTTAAAGCTTTACAGTTTTACAACACATTTAAATACTAGAAGCTACTGTAAATTCCCAAATTAGTATTCTCCCTGTTTAATTACTACCCCTTTTGTCTTTGTTTTCGCGTTGCGCTGTTTAGAGATTTTGTTTTTAGTCATATTTGCCCCTTTTAATTACGAAGTACGCCGTCCTCTGTACTTTTAGTTTGGTGTTACCTTTTCATTTATGAAAAGAAAATTTGAGACGATAATCACAGATGCTTTTTATAGTAGAATTTTTTAAATGTTTCTAAAACTTTGTTTCTTTATATTTCAACCTCTCAATTGACACACTTTGTATTATCTGACGATGATTGAATTTTCCAAATCAGACAAACTCTTCAGCTTTATATAAGTATAATTCAATGAGTAACTTCTATCTGGTGATTGAAAAATCGGCTCTTAATGTAATAACGACATTGCAATAGCCTCCAGTTTATAAAACAAATGAAACAAGTGGACAAATGGGCTATTAATAAAATACACTCTGCATGTAGAATTGGGTCAAACCCTTACCTGCCCTATATGACTAAACGAGCTAATCAAACGCGCTTCAACTTGTAAACACGTCTACCTATGGAAATCAAGTTTCACGGCGTTTTCATGCGATTCCCGGAACACGGTGTTCGAATTATGTATTGCTGCGATGACGTATTCGGCGAACCGATGATCCTTTTTTGAACACGTGTTTTATTACCTTTGGTATTTAAATTATCATTTATATAAGTCATAAAATATTGATATATTTTATGACATATAATATAGTTTAATATTAAGTTATCCTAATTTTAATACTAAACTTATATTATAAGTTTGGTATATATTTTCGCCCATAAATGTCCCACTGCTGGGCTCGGGCTTCCCATGATAGGGGAACGGACAGTATACCCGCCACGCTTGTCTAAGGCGGCTTGACAGGTTTGAAACATCGGTTATCTCAATGTGCAGGTTGTATCACGATGTTTTCCTTCACCGTTATTAGCACGTGGTAATGTAGCGGAATGATACGTTCGTGTGATGTCGAAATAGCAAGTTTCAATTTGAGCCCTGTTCAAACAATAGCCGATGCGATCGAAACCAATCGACGTTCGGTAATTATTACGCTGTTTAATATAACAACAAATTAATTGGTGAACAAATTGGGTTTTGGCTCAGTGCTTGTGTCCATCTATTTAAATTGCTTTACGATATTTTTACACAATAAAGAGTTACGTTATAATACTGTTACGAGTGTAGCGGGACTCGAATTAAATTCCGTCGGAATTATTATAGAGTTAATTAGAGCTATACAAACACGTATAACACAGGTACAAATATAACTGAACACTACAAGTCAAATAGTAACGCAGAAGGTCGTAAGTCAATAAAACGCGCAAAGTCCGTCACTAACAGATTCCCGATTGTAGTACACACGTATCGCTTCGATCGTGGTTCTTGCTTGACTGCCTTCCCTTCCATCAGGTCTTCGTTTTATACTGCACAAATGCAATGTCCCCGTATCTAAGTCGGCTTAATCCACCACACCTGTCTAATGACTCGGCCACAAATTGCCATAAAAGAGTACAATAAAACAATGGGCTGTTTTCTAATCACAAATTTTAAACACAGAGTAAACAAAAGAAGACGGTCATAAAAGAGTTACAATTAGTTTAAATGCCGCAAGGTAATAAAATGTGTTTTGTTTCAGATATGCAAGTGAGTTTTGTTATTGTCGGGATCTGTCGAGACTCGAATTAAAATGCCTTTGGAATTATTATAGACTTTATTAGAACTATTCAAACATGTATAACACAGGTACAAATATAAGCGAACACAACAAATCCAAATGTAATGCAGAAGGTCGTAATTCAATAAAACGCGCAAAGTCCGTCACTATTAGATGCCCGATTGTAGTACAAACGTCTCACTTCGTTCGTGGTTCTCGCTTCAGTGACTCTTCCCTCAATCGGGCTATTGCTTTATACTGCACAGATGCAATATGTCCGCCCGACCGCTTGGACCGAATTTCCTAGAATCAGCTTGTACTTTAAATCCGTAACACCTGGCTAATGTCCACAACACAACAATATGCCGTATGCCGAAGAAGACGACCCTAAAAAAATTTCAATGTTATTAGTTCAAAGGACGACGGGTAATAAATGTGCTTTGTTTCAGATTTGCAGGTGGGTTTTGTGTTTGTCGGGATCTGACTTGTAACAATAGATAGGACGGTCGGACAGACTGTTAGAAAAATTAAAACCGCTTTTGAAAAAAATATCCTGCAAAAAGAGGTATAGTGATTTGTTATAATAATGTTCAGCGGCTTAATTTACTTACTAAGCTGTCTATCTTTCTTCTAAAAAGTCCAATATAAATTTTCTTTCTAATATAAATTTTTGAGGTTAAGTCTGGGTTTCACCTAAGAAACTTTTGGAAAGTTTATTTTAGCTTTAGCGGTAGACTTTTAAAGTTTTCGTGGTAAACATTGTGGTAGTAAATTATTGAAAATGTCAAAATTTTAGATTAATTCTTACTTATATATAAATTCAAAAGTTACGCAATTTGTTACCTTTTTACAAGTAAATGGCTGAAAAATATTAAAGAAATTTGGCTACTTGGATGACAGACAGAATGAAAGAAATCAGGTCATGTTTTTTGCAACTCGAAAGGTATTAATATTCACCGTGCAGTAAATAAAAAAAGATAATATTCATTAAAAGCAAATAACAGATGTGGGAGATATTAATTGTTTTTAAGCGAGATTTCTGTGTGTACCTATATAGTTTCTGCACAGTAAGGACATAGTCCGCACATAGTCATGTTCTGAGTAATGGCAAAAGCTCGATGATATAATTAAATAAATCAGGTCATGTTGTTTGGAACTCAAAAGGTAAAGAAAGTTTGGTTATGCAGTTTTGTTTAAAAAAATGAAGGTATTATATTCATTAAAAGCAAAAAATCTGTTGTTCGTGCCTACCCCGCAAGGGACCTGGCGTGAAGTTATGTATGTAAAAGCAAAAAAAATTCTTTTTGTTTAAAGTTTATTCATGACCATAGAATCAAAGTCTTTCAGTCGGAAACATGTTAATCAATAGGTCTTCGTATAGTAGCGCAGTTGTATTGCAGGCTACAACCGACGCCATTCAATGGAGTTCTTGTGAAGACTCGAAAGATCACATCTGACTATACAGTTCACATTTCTCACAAAAACACATAATTTCTACTCAAAAACTATCAATATCCTGCAACTATTATTCATTTTAGAGTAATTATACACATTTTTAGAAAATAAAACTGCACAGCACAACGTCTCCTTTCAGTTCCCGCCAAAAAATCCCAAAAAAAAAATATATATATGTGTTTGTGTTGCAAGCTGCAATTCACACGCAGTATACCTCGTCCACGATAACTAGACTTGTCCCGCAGGGTTACCAACAATCAAAAATATTAACACCTACAGCTAGAGTCAAAACAAAGCTAAAATCGCGATAAGTACTAGGAAATTCTTACAAAAATTAAGAATAATTTACGTTTTCTGATAATATCTATTTATAAATTGTAATAACATGATATTAAGTGATGTAAATTTTTAGAATTTTATAACCCTGCGGGACAAGTTATCGTGAACGAGCTATAGAAGTAAAACTTCAGAGAATATTTCTCATACTCACAGATAATTCTTGTCTAGCATTTATTAATATAAATATAGTTTCTTTAGCCTAAATCCGTCAAGTATTATAATTCAAAATAAACTTCTTAAGTATCACTCACAATTTTTCACTGTTTTAGTCTAAAAATATTACTATCAGTTTTATTTCGGTCAAATTGGACCTATTAGTAGTTTAGTCGTCGGTATTATTGACTCTCTAATCTGTGCCCAATGTAAGACTCGTATCTCATTCTCTTGCAGGCTTAGTCCTATAGATTTATCTGTTTATCTCTTATTAGTGTCACTTTTTCGTTTCATTGAGTTTCAAATCTCAACGATGCTAAAGAAATTTCTCTTCAAGAACATAAAGGTGTTTTATTTATTAAAAGTAAATAACAGATGTGGGTTGTTACGTAAGACCTATGTTTTTGTGTGAATCGTCGCTAACAAAGTTAGATTACAAAATAAAATGTTTCGTCGACCGATATTTAAAGACCCAGACCGATTCAAGCAAATAAACATCACGGTTATAGACAATTTGAAACGTAATTTTATGTTCTTTGAAATTATTGACATGGCTCTGTCTTCTGTTGTTCTAACTGTTGGTCTTATCAAGTGTTTTAACGAGGACTAATAAAAATATTTGTACAAATGGTGTCTGTACTGCAAGTGCCCTTGATGGTTTTATATTCGAAGTTAACTTGAATTTATTAACCAGTTTATGTAGAAACCTAATAAAGTATTGATCAAATTTTAATTCTTAGTGTTTTGCTTGAGAACTATTATAAACTTGACATATTTAAAAAGAACTGCGTATTTAATTCTAGTAGTTGTGCACCGAAGCTTTAAGCTAATGACTTAACATGATAAGCAAGCTAGCTTAATATTATCAGCCCATAAATGTCCCACCGCTGGGCTCGGGCCTCCCATTATAGGGGGACGGACAGTACGCCACGCTTGTCCAAGGCGGCTTGGCAGGTTTGACACATCGGTTATCTCGATGTGCAGGTTGCATCACAATGTTGTCCTTCACTGTTGTTAGCACGTGGAAATTGTAACCACATGCACATTAAATCAGAATACTGACTTAGTGGTGCATGCGTTCTGGCTAGGATCGAACCCGCGCCCTTTGAATTTGGGACGCGTACACTAGCCATTACGCTACCACGAATTAAGCTAGCTTAACATAGTTCTAATCTAATGTGGTGTTTTTCTGATTCATAGAAAATGATATGTATTAAAACGTGTACCTAATATTTTATGTTCCGGGAATATGTATACCGGTTCCGACACGGTTTACACTAAAACGATAGCTTACATTCTTTTTCAAATGCTGCAGTATTTTAATAATCCCGCGGGAATTTCCAGTCAAGCGTAGACGTAGTCGCGAGCATATCCTAGTAAATATATATTATGCGAGTTGCGAGTTATTGGAATTAATTATAGTAGAGATTTATTCTCTACTATAATTAATTCCAAGTCCGATAATCCGAGTTGTCTATCTATTTTTAATTTTAAACAGCCGGAGCTATACAAGAACGAGTTGGTGCGACAGTCTTCAACAGACAGCGCTGAGCTAGAGTTCTGCGGGAAGTTGCACTTCGCCCTCAAATACGACACCGAGGTGGAAGCTCTTGTTGTCAAGGTATGTAAATAATGACAATGTTATAATATAGAACCTTATACAAATCAGAGCTGAATCATAGGATGATAATTCTGAGATACTGAAAACATTTGTAGGAAACTGTGTAGAAGGGCCAAAATACCCATTTTTAAGTAGCCGTTAATATTTTTGACTAAAAAGTTTTATGTGTTCGTCAAGTCAATCCTTCTGTACTGGCTCTATACTTTTGTTTGTGCGAAATCCGCAAGTAAAAAAACCTGGAGCGTCCGTACACACGAAGCCGCTGAAGGTATAAGACTCGCTGGTTGTTTCAAAGCAATAATCTAGTTTTGTTGTCTTCAGTCATCGAGTACAAATTTTGATCTTTATCCGTGCAGGAACGGAGAAAGAATACAATTTCCTGCGGCCGGGCGGCCTGTCGTAAGAGGCGACAAAACAACCCATAGCCAGGTGGTAGGGCATGTGCCCGACTGGATGGCTAACCACCCCTGGTCTAAAGTATGTCGCCATAACAATCTTGATTTGTGTTCCGGCATAAGTGACCTGGTTCCAGTCTCCCCCTTAAGAGAGCAGCAGCGCATTTGTAGCACCTTTGGGGTTGCAAATGTCCTTAGGCGATGGTAACCACTTTCCATCAAGTGGGCCGTCTGCCTGCCTGCTGAAATCATGCAATAAAAAAAAATATACCAATACATAATTATTTTCTATTTTTCTATAATATGAAAAGCCATAGTTCCGTATTCAATAATAAATTATTTTTATTATTTGTATGGATAATATTAAATTTAAGCAAATAAAAATTTATCTCGTATCTCATTTTAGCGTCACAATCGAATTTCACGCTTGCTTAAGCAAATGAAATAGTATACTTATTCGCTTAAGCAAGCGTGAAATTAGCGCAATATTTTAACAAGTTTGGTGGAGACGTTTGAAGATAAAGTTTGTTATCTTCAAAGAACATATATCTGAAAAAATGCCCTGAAAACATGCCACGTTCAAGCTACTGGGTAGATTTTGCTCCCAAAATAGTTACTTTGTACATTATTAGGGTTAAAGTCATTAGAGACGGTAAAAGATCTCGGATAACATGTCTAAATGCGAAGGAAGACAATTTCTTGGGCATGCCGCTCGTTAACTTTCACGTACAATTAGTTCAAAAGGACCTAAAGTTTTGCCACATGTTATTATGATATATCTAGGCAGAAATATTAAACTAACTAACTCCGTTGGCTCAGCGGTCTAGAGCGAGTCTTGGCCTCCAAGAGCACGCCACTATCCTCTGTCCTACGCAGTGTCTTGCCAGTTATGGGCTTGAAGTACGGTCAGGTCAGTTTCCACTCTATCTTTCCAGCGATACTTAGAACGACCAAGCGGTCGCCTACCGGCTGGTCGCTGTAGGCATACTTTCTTCTCCATCAGTTCTACATTACCGAGCCAGCGGAGAAGGTGAGATTGTATCTCCCCAATTATGTCGGACTCAAAAGACACAAAAATTAATAAATTAAAATATATGTAAATGTTACTACCGGGTTCGGCAGTCGTTGTCCTGTTATGAAAAAATAAAAATCTACTTACCAGACCCAATTGTGAATCCGGGATCCACTGAAACACACACAAAAAATGTCACTAAAATAAAATATATACATACTAGCGGCCCTGGCAGACGTTGTCCTGCTCTGAAAAAATAAAAATGTAGGACCCGATCCCAGCGCTACCTACCGGTTCCAATTGTGGATTTAAACCATCCGGGGATCCACTCAAACACACAAAAACAAAATTATCAAAATCGGTCCAGGTGATTAGGAGGATTCTAGAACCCGATCCCAGCGCCACCTACAGGTTCCGATTGTAGATTTAAACCATCCGGGGACTCACTCAAACACATATAAACAAAATCACCAAAATTGGTCCAGGTGATTAGGAAGATTCTAGAATCCGATCTCAGCGCCACCTACCGGATCCAATGCGATGAAAAGTATCCTATCTCCGTCTCCTGGTTCTAAGCTACCTCCCCACCAACTTTCAGCCAAATCAGTACAGCCGTTCTTGAGTTATAAATAGTGTAACTAACACGACTTAAATTCGAAATAAAACACATTTCTCTTTAGCTGTTAGTATTAATTTTCAATTTATATAAAACTTAAAAGATCTCAAATGAATTGTAGCTCTATCTGTATTTACTTAAGGCAGATATTATGTATGAAAACACGTATAGGGGTGAATGAATTCGGCTTATGCGTACTATGACCCTAGCTTACGACACTTGTTTTAACAGCAATTGTTTTGGATTAATTATTGTTTGACGACATTTGCTTAATTTGCTGCCTTGTAGAGTGGTTATCCTTTCATGTGATAAATTCCCAATGGTGTTTTTGTTCTAATTATAGTTGAAGCGTAGGAAGTCTTCAATGAAGCGACTTTTCTCGAAATTTTGAGTATATTTTTATAATAAAAACTTGGTTGCGCGTAATAATTTGTTTTTCGATCAGTAATAGATTTCGAATATTGGCGGTTGGCCGTAGACTACGAGTGTTTATTAAAGACTAATGTAAATATTGCGCGTACATGCCGGCGCGAGGTAATGATTTCAACCTTGCTAGACCAGTGTGTACCTCTCTAGGCAAATCGTGCGCCGACAACAGTACTGCACCGCTTCCTATCAATTGTGTGGCTATAATTACTCTTTTAAGCGACCTCTTTCATGTACACGGGACCTTAATCGGCTGCTGGGAGAATCACTTAGTAAAACTGGCATGTATCTAGATATACTGGTATGTGGAAGACAGAATAAAGTTCCACTTTATGATGGTCTGTTCGTTGTATGAATCTGCGAAAGTGACCGCTTTAGGCCCGTTGTTCTCTTGAACGTTCTTCTTACGCCCTCTAAGGATTTGGAATGAATGTTCAGGTACAGGTCTTCCATAACATTACGTTATGGAGCTATTCAAAAAGACGTTTTTGTGTACGAAAAGCTGTCTGCAACTTATTTGGTTAAAGTTTGATAAAGACTGCAGCAGTCGCGAAAATGTAAGGTAATGTTACGAGTCGCAGGACTCGAATTAAAATGCCGTAAGAATTACTATAGAGTTTATTAGAACTATACAAACACGTATAACACAGGTACAAATATAACCGAACACAACAAGTCCAAACGTAATGCAGAAAGTCGTAATTCCATAAAACGCGCAAAGTCCATCACTAAAAAAATCCCCATTGTAGTACACACATCTTGCTTCGCTCGTGGTTATCGCTCGACTGATTCGTCCCTCAATTGGGGCATTGTTTTATACTGCACAGATGCAATATGCCTGCTCGGCCGCGAGGACCGAATTTCCTAGAATCAGTTTTTACTTTAAATCCGACACACCTGGCTAATGACTGCCATAAAAGATTAAAATACACAATGGGCTGTTTTCTAATCACAAATTTTAAACACAAAGTAAAAACAAGAAGTCCAAACGCCGAAAGGTAATAAAATGTGTTTCTACAGGTATGCAGGTGTGAATTTGTCATTGTCGGCGTCTAGGTCGTAACAGTAATAATTATATTAGTAACTAGATCACTTATCTCTCTTTAGCCACCTGGCAAAGATTCGACGCGAACCTATGAAATTAAATAAAAATAAAATTCTAATAACCCTGAAACATAAATTCGTTTCAAGTGCCGTTTAACTGAACCAATTTAAGGCACAATGACCTATTTCATAAGGTCGGTCGGACCCGACAAAAATTGAACTCAAAGGTTTCATATTCAATAGGATGATTCCCTCTCGCTCCAGGCCGTAACAAGAATCTCGTTGTTTGTTTGAAAAAGTAATTGTATGCAGCCTTAATGACCTTCTAATTTAAAAAAAGTAAAGAAACTACAAGATTTTGTTTATATTTAATTCAACAGTCCATTATGATAGCTATGCGTAGCAATTCGGCATCGGTTGTGGTCGATTGTGGTAATATAAATAATGAGCACTATCTCTTTTTCTTTCACCATATCTCAATTAATTGGTGTCGGCACAATATGTCTTTTCCTGACACCCCTCTATTCTGACATACATCTTCTGTCACACCACAAATCATCATATCATTCTTCACGCAATCCATCCATCTTTTTTTTGGTCTACCTTTACATCTGTACCCATCCATCTTGTAGTTTAACATTCTTTTTGTCACGTGACTTTCATCCCTCCTCATTATATGCCCATACCGACTTAGTCTTCTTCCTCTCAATGTTTCAGTCACGGGTGCAACTTTCAAAGATCCCCTTATGTACTCATTTGGAAGATATGGAAGATATAAAGGCATTTAATAAATTTGATGATATACGGTTGACGACATGACGGGACAAAAGATCTGAGAGCCAGTGCTTAAGTTGCACGACCTTATTTTAATACTATGACAGTGTTGAGGTCTTTGTATACAATTTACGATGAATTTATTATCACCTGTTTTATGGTCGGTTCCTACGTATTACTATTTATTCACTTGCTCTACAATCGGTTAATATTGAACTTAGTTTTATGGAGCGTATGTCAAATTTTAAATCGATGATAAGGAAAATGAACGGTCGGTAATATATTTGAACCGGGTCTTAATCAGCTTGATTCATGTGAAATAACGATTCGCATCCCATTATAACTATCTCATTTTTGTGGTATAAGGGAGCTCTATACATAGCATCGTTGTCGACAATGAAAACACACAAAGGAAGAGTGAAATGACACAAACATTCAAACATAAATAAAATTTTCAAAAACTATCGTTAAAAAGATATCGCCTTTTAAATAGCGTGCGTCACTCGCGATAATTCTTCATTTTTAAAGTTCACGGTATCAATTTAATGTATTGTTACACGCCGACAACCGTAAATGCACGCCTGTAGTTTATTACTTTTGTCGGCATTTGGTCGTCTTTTGGTTACTTTGTATTTAAAATTTGTAATTAGAAAAACATCCTATTGTGTATTGTAATCCTTTATGGTAGGCATTAACCAGGTATGATTCTAGGAAATCATTGTTATTGTGTCGAGACATATTATATTTGTACAGGATAAAAGGAATGCCCGAACGGAGGGGTGGGGCAGTCAAGCGACTATTACGGTACGAGCAAGACGTGTGTACATTCGATAAGCTATATAGTGATGGACTTTGTGCGTGTTATTGAATCGTGCAGTTTGTACTGGTTGTTTTCAGTTATATTTGTATCTGTCTCTACGTGTTTGTATAGTTCTAATAAATTCTATAGTAATTCCAACGGCATTTTAATTTGAGTTTTGTCACTCGTAATATTATGTTTGGATAAATTGTTTTTGTTTGAATAAATGAACCGCTATAAAAATAATTGATAACTGCTTCGGATCTTACGGATGAAAATCGATTCTTTAGAGACACATAACACAAGCTCCATATTTTTGTTACTTAGTGTAGAATAGGTAGTGTAGGTAGGTTCCTGAAAAGGTCAATATCCTCTAAGCCTATTGAAGACGTTTGTATTTTCCTCTCGTACCTGAGGTGATATTCGGAAATTGTTTTAGAGGTTTGTGGTAAAATATATTTTATGAGAGTTGTTGCACGAATGTATGTTTTTATAACCATTTCTCCTATATAACCGACGGCCTGATCAATTCGTTATATTAAAATTATTTTTGTCACAGTTGTGACAGAATTCTATTATTCATTTCATAGTAAATCCTGTTCAAATCGTTTATTATTTTTGGAGCGCTTCAGCGCTCGTCTTTCAAGACGAAAATAAATTCTCAGGCATTGTCGATGACAATTCTTTTATTATATTTATCGCTTTTCTGAATCTGATACATTATATACTTTTGTATTGTATACTAATCTATACATATCTAGGTATATCAGTTAATAAAATCTTAAAAAAAAATTAAGGTTAAAAATACGGTTCTACTTTACAAATGCAATAGGCTAGTTGTCAATCAAATAATATACTTCAATCGTTGCAATCTTCTTGACGTTTGAAGATCCCAAATTAATTAGTCAAATTACTGTTTATATATTAGTTTATTTTTTAATTAGATATATTTTTGTCTAAATTTAATAAAATATTATAGTAATTTTCTTCTCCACTTCGTGCGGTCTTAGGCATCCCTTGTTGTTAGGTCATTGGTACAAACGTCATCTTTCACGACGCGAAGTCAAGCTTAAATTTTTTCCAAAATGGTCCTAACCCTTTCCAACGGGATCTGTCAGAAGTGGCATGGCTAGACATTGATCCCCGCATAACTAGCAAGTTTCTGCAAAACGTTACCATATGAGCGAGAACTACTCTCTTGTATTTAATCCATATCACGGACATATAGACTACCGCGGATGCGGGAATTCCTGATGAGGTACTTCCGCGTGACTCTATATACACATCCACGGCAACATATTCATTTCCGTGACATGTAGCTGTAATAATATTTTTTTTTATCAAATCTATTGTTGTTAGTATCTAAAGATAATCACAAATCATTACTTGATGTGTTTAGCAGTGCCGCGGGGGGAAATCCGCATAGGGTAAGGCGGTTGAAAAAAATATACCGTATAATGCAAGCGCCGACTACACCGCTGTTGAAAAAGTGTCTACCTGGCGATATATTTTCATATTACATTTTGTATTTTTATTTTGCAATCTTGCCGCATATTTTAAAACGAAAGCCTGTGTCCGACCGATTTTATTACTTAAATGATCTGAGTCTTGTTATTATAGTATCCTCTTGACAGTACTTGCACCGAACCTAATTAATTTGAAGAGATTTACGATTTTATGTTGGCCACATGTCATAAACCCACACATGTCGGGTGTAAATTGAAGTCTAAAAATTGCCATGCGAACCACATCTGTCAAAATGTTCTCATTTTCATGGCCATCAGCCAGAGATTTCGTTTGTTGAAATTAATAAAGGGATTTTGCTTTCGAAGTTGGATTAAGTGCGGTTTGAACTTTAATGACGGTTGTCTGGGTGGTTTAATTAATGGGACTTTTTGTTATAGTTTTTCATCTTTTAATCATATTAAAAAATTTTGGAACGAAGTTCTTTATCGCACGTTACTCGGCGGATGGGAGATAGACGAAAAAAAATGGCGAAAAGAAAAATATTGACCGCTGTTTATTGATTATTATACAATTTCGAACTTGAATGCAATGAAATAGGATAGAAATCGAATACAAGGTGTTTTGAAATTAGGTCTTGTAATTGCCCTTATTACTATACGATTTCTTCGATGGTTTCTGAAATTTTGTATAACCAGGTGTACCAAACACAGGTCATTAGTTTTTTATTTGTACTGATTTCCACTGGAGTATATTTTTTGAAGGTGATACAGTTAAAAAATTAAATCTACTTCCTATGCTGTATGTGCCGCTTCACAACGTATTATTCGTGGTCATTTGATTTTTTCTTTCGGAAGTAGCATAGTCAGCATGGGATATGCACACGGTGCATTTTTCAAGAAGACCCTCAGGGCCAAAAATCGTATATGCTAAACAAGAAAATTACTCAAGTTTTGAGGCCCACTTTGACTAAAGTGGCATCCTTACATATTTGAAAAATCAATTACATACTCACATTGAGTTATAGTTTTAGAAGTTTGGAGGCTTTTATAAAAGCATACAGAAGCCATTAAACTTACTCTAATTCAATATGTATAACCGTTAGCATAAATTTTAACCTATAAAACTAAAAAAAATGGGTCTGTGCTGCAGTTCATACGCAGTAGAAGTAAGAAGTTTTACTTCTACTGCGTAGAAGTAAAAGAATATAATCACAGATAATTCTTTTTTAACTTTTATAAATATAATACCTTAAGGACCGCTTGCATAACGTACCTTAAATTTATTTAAGAAACACTAAACGCATTTAAAACCCTTAAATACGATTATCGTCTTGCAAAACGCAAAATTTGACGCTAAATATGTTTAAAAAACTGACAATATATTTTGTGTAAAACGTATTTAGGCAGTTTAATATGATTAACTAATTTTACTTAAAGGCGATCGTTATGCAAGCGACCCTTAGTCTACATCTGTCAAAATATTATAATTTAAAAAAATACACTTTAAATCACTAGGATAAAGTTCAAAATTCAATACACACATTTTCTTTGGTCTGCGTATAAAAGAATAATCTGCCTGAAGTATATACAGATAGAGCTGAAATTAATTTAAAACTGAAACGCGTGATCAAGACAGCTAGTGTAAAAATGTGTTTTTGTTTCAGATCTTTGAAGCCCGCGATCTGCCCATAAAGGATGTCACCGGTAGCAGCGATCCGTATATTAAGGTTTTCTTACTACCCGATCGAAAGAAGAAGTTTCAGACCAAAGTCCACAGGAAGAACCTGAATCCAGTATTCAACGAAACATTCCTGTTCAGGTAAGTGTTTTTGACTTGTGTAGCGTTTTTATAAAATATGTTTTTTATTTATCTTCTCGACATTGGGTTTTAGCAGATTGTCATGAAATCTTACATTTTATTTTATTCATTTATCATTTCCCAAGTTTGCACGTACATACATTTCTACGATTCATTTTTGTTTATATAGATTATTTATTATATTCCAATCAGTTAAGGATTATGGTCTCTTTTTCTTCCAAACTCCTCTATTATGGAAAATGTCCGCTATATCACACCACTAATCATCATGTCATCCTTCATACGTGGCGAAATAAATCTTTTCGTCCATTGGTTGGCAGGCCAGATTTTGAGTTTGAATTGACAACTGCTATTACATTACTTTATATACAAAGAAAAAGAGATGAAATTATGACTGAACTTGAATCTAATTCAATCGAAATTGAAGAAAAAACAATAGTATTACAATAATAAATTAATAAAGACATACATAATTAAATAGATTAAAATAATACTTTAGACTGAAATCTGCCGTCCACGTATGTAATTTTTTTCCTATTTGTTGCATAATAATTACAGATTAGAATTTCCTTTGAGTCAGGTTGCCGTTTTAGCGATAATGTCGCGATTTGTTTTACCAAGTAACTATTGTTTTGTTGTGCATTTTTGTATTTTTTGTTTTGGTGAACAATAAAGTGTAGTCTATGTCTATCTTTCCGATTAATATACTTTTTGTCATGTAACTTTAATCCCTCCTCATTACATGCCCATATCATCTTAACTTTCTCGTTTAATTTTTTAGTTACGGGTACAGCTTTCAAAGATCCCCTTATTTACTTATTTTTCACCTTATCCATTCTTGTAAAACCGCATTAGAAATCAATATACATCCAAAATTACTAAAGAGTAAAAAGTAATAAAACGAGAAGTATTCGAAATAATATATCAAGTTTTTATAATCTTCGTTTCGCGGCCAATTTAATGTTACCCAGAACATTTTAACAAGTTTTGTAAGGTGACGAATGAAATTAAAGTTTCGACGAACTGCCAAAGAAAGCTTTTCAAGGAATCGCTTATTACCCTTAAAGTTTGTGAAGTCTTAAGTTATGTGAAGAAAAGACATTGCTTTGAATAATTTTAGTTTTCACTTTTAATATACGTTTGTATAGCCGTGGTAGCTTAGTGTTTAAAAACCATTTTACAAATGACATGAATTCTAAGCCTGGCCATTAACCACGGACCACTTAGGCATTTTTCTGACCAATTGAAGACCTCAGGGAAAAAGACGAACTTTTCAAGCAACATTGATTTTGAGATATCGCATTTTTAAGTTTTGGACCTCGGAAACCCATAAGTCTTACAATCAAACAAAAATATGTCAGTTAAAAATCAAAAAGGTTTCAAGCATAAACAAATTAAAAACTATCTAAGTCAGATATAACACGGAAAAGTGACAGGTTATGTCACTGAAAAACCTGTTTTTCCCTGGACTTTTCAGGTATGCTATGCTATATTCACTACTTTATCCCTGCATACGATTTTTTTAAATCCCTGTGTTTTACCCTGTTCGGCTTATTATCGTATAGTACCGGAACTTCTCCGTGCAGGAATGGAAAGAGAATACTATTTCCTGCGGTCGGGCGGCCTGTCGTAAGAGGTGACAAAACAACCCACAGCCAGATGGTAGGACATTTGCCTGACTGGATGGCTACGCTCTGGTCTAGAGTATACCGCCATAACAACTTTGAGTTATGTTCCGGCATCAGTGGCTTTATTACCGTGCCGTACTTTATTGTACAATGAAATTAATGAAATGAATGAATTAATGAATGCACAAAAACAGCTTAGAATTATGTAAAAATATATAATAATTTTATAAACGATGGAGAACATGATATAATTTTTGATTTCGTGTCTGTTTGTTCGGGATTTACGTAAAAACTACTAAACCGATTTCGATGCGGTTTTTGTTAATCGAGTGCAAATTTATAGATTTAAAATTTGTGTTACTTTTTATCCTGGAAATCCTGCGGGAATTTTTCTGGGAATTATTTAAAATGACCATAATGACAAAAAAAATGCAATTCCAATACGATTATTTTACGGATCGATGGCACATATTATAATGAAATAAAATGTGTTATACTTTTTATCCCGGGAATCCCGCGGGAATTTTAAGTCAATCGTGGACAAAGTCGCGGGCATATCCTAGTTTTTAAATAAAGGCAAAAACTTTGAAGTTATGAGAAAAGTTCCGAACTTCATCTAATTTTGAATGCATAACAAATAAATTATTCCCTTTCTTGTAACGAGAGAGTTTAAAAGGTCAATTGCCTCGAATGTGGGGAAGCAATTACAAGTTTGTGATTGAAGCTCTGTGCCTCAAAGTCCAACAAATGCTTTTTGTCAGGGCGTGTTAATTAGGAGGTTGGAGAAATTTAGTAATCCGTATAAGAGTTTAATATTGTTACGAGCTACAGGGCTCGAATTAAAATGCCGTTGAAATTACTATAGAATTTATTTGAACTATACAAACACGTATAACACAGGTACAAATATAACTGGACGCAACCAGTACAAACGAGATGCACGATTCAATAACACGCGCAAAGTTCGTCACTATATAGCTTATAAAATGTACACACGTCTTGTCTCGCTTGTGCCTATCGCTAGACTGCCTCACCCCTCCGTTCGGGCATTTCTTTATACTAAGCTGTAAAATATGTCTCATCACAATTCTCGACCGCGTTACAATAATTTTCAAGAATCACACCTGGCTAATACCTACCATAAAGGATTACAATATACAATAGCCTGTTTTTTTTTATTACAAATTTTAAACACAAAGTAAACAAAAGAAGTCCAGAATCCCAAAAGGTAATAAACTATAGGTTTGAATTGGTCTTTGTCGGTCGTAACAATATTAGGAGTGTTTTTCATTCCTTTTTAGAAAACTAAGGCACGACAACGTTTAAGAAGGAACTTTTGAATATTCCCAAGTAAATTAGGATTGTAAAATTTTTTATGTAAAATATTAATTTTCCTTAAATAATTATGCCTAATTTTTCATATATTAACTAATAATGTATATATCTTATAAATATGTTTCGATTTATTTAATTTGTAAAATAGTTTAAGTATATTTATTTAAATTATCTCTGTACCGCCTACATCGCCAGATTAGTTCAAAATATTCTTATAGTCGGGTTTCCTGGACAAGATGCTGCTTTGAGGCCGCCTATTGTTTTTACCATGACAATATTGTAATCGCACATTTTTTATATAATTTTTAATTGTTTAATTAGTGACCAATAAAGTGTTGTCTATCTATCTATGGGTAATTTTTCTAGTTAAATATATGAAATAGTTAAAATTTAAAAATGTTTCATAAAATTCTTTTGAAGACGGTTGTATAACCTCTGGCCACGTCTGATGAAAATCACTTTCCATCAGGTGGATCGGCAACGAGTCTATAAGTACAGTGCTGTAGCAATAAAAAATGTTATTCTTAATTTTCGTAACAGCGAGGAGTAAACAAGTACTGAGTTTTATACGAAGATACAAAAAGAATCGCGTCATTATTTGCTCTTGTCTCTTGAGGATCCGAATCTAGAACATAACACTAATAATAAATAATAACCCAAGTATTCACTCACTACCTTCTTTGATCCGGATCAAAGTATTACGTACTTACGTAACACCGGTGTTAAGTACATAATTATTCTCGTATTTAATATTATTTCTAGATAATTATTGACATTACTATAATCCAACTCAAACCTTTCTAGAAATTACAAGTATGTATCGCAATTATTGTAACAGCGTTCTGTTACTGTTTAAAAAAAAATTGGTACCCAAGAAATTATTTGTAATTATAATTATTGGATATTTCTTTTTTCTCGATATTTTATATTTTAATACACATTACAAAGAATAAAATATAGTCAAGTCTTGGCTCGGGCCAAAAGTGTTTAAAAAAAACACATAATACATGTACGACCGAAATGCAGATCTCTCGTTTAATAATGAATAATCTAAGAGACAAAAGTTAAAGTTAATAAATGCTGACATGCGTCTGTAGGCCTTCCGCTGGAGAAAGCTCACTCAGCTAGTCGCCCGCAGGCGCATGTTTACTAATCCAATATAGATGGTCGGGAAAAGTTCATAACTACATACACACACTTCCTAATAAAAAAATACCCAATATTATGCTTTTTTATAATCAAAATTCAACCAGCAATATTATTTTATATGTAGTGCTTACTTTATTTTCCCAATATTTAACATGCTTTTCAATAAATAATATAAAAGAAAAAAATATAATAAACATTTTTTATATAAAAAAAAACACAGAACTTTACTTTTTTATAATAACAAAATATTAGAAATTAAACATTTAAAAAAATACTCTGGTGGTTAGGGCTTAAGAGACTGGAACCTTGTCATAATACATGGCATCCAAGATTGCCACCTGTATCTGACCTTTCATTATGCTAAGTAAGCAGCCCAAAAGAACATTATTATATACTGTGTTCTAATAATATGACAGTATCCGTATTTTTATCCGTGCAGGAACGAAGAAAGAGTACAATTTCCTGCGGCCGGGCGGCCTGTCGTAAGAGGCGACAAAACAATCCACAGCCAGGGGGTAGGGCATTTGCCCGACTGGATGACTACCACCCCTCGTCTAAAGTATGTCGCCATAACAACCTTGAGTTGTGTTCCGGCATTAGTGGCCATATTCCAGTCTCCCTTAAGAGAGCAGCAGCGCATTTGTAGCACCTTTGGTGTTGCAAATGTCCATAGGCGATGGTAACCGCTTTCCATCAAGTGGGCCGTCTGCCTGTCTGTTGAATTCCTGCATTAAAAAAAGTAAAAAAGTATTCTACTTATAATATTTTTCCATCCCAGCGTACCGTATGAAGAGCTTCGGCAGCGCTACCTCCAGTTCTCCGTATATGACTTCGACCGGTTCAGCAGACACGATCTGATCGGGCATGTGGTGCTGAAAGGACTCCTGGAATCAGCTGACCTGCATCAGGAAATTGAATATACTATGAATATATTGGCTGCACCGCA
The DNA here is from genome assembly GCA_949752895.1 of Dendrolimus pini. Taxonomy (NCBI): domain Eukaryota; kingdom Metazoa; phylum Arthropoda; class Insecta; order Lepidoptera; family Lasiocampidae; genus Dendrolimus; species Dendrolimus pini. Next base: position 6,163,307 of record OX457144.1, read on the forward strand.
GGTAAAGAATTGCTCATTCCATAATATTTTGTTCAGATTTCGCGACTCGTATACATAATAAAACTACGTTTTAACGGTTAATAATTAAGTTAATACATGTACATTTATGTGTTTTTTAATCATATTTTTTAACTGAAACTTCTTCATCGATACATGATTTCTTTATAGATACACAGTTAGTATTACTGCTATATCAGATTGGATAAAGTTATGTACTTACTACACTTTTTTGAATGATTCATTGAATTGTCCAAGTGCGTGAGAACTAATGTAGAAGCTATTATGAACGTACAATATTTTTACAATGTTAAAATAAGTTGATTGTTATAGATACATATAAAACAAAATAAAAATTATATGTATGACGTAAAGAAGTTCATACATGAGTAAAAAACATACGCACATTTTTTATATATATCTATAGTCATATTTTCATACCAGCTGTGCTCGCGATTTCGGCCGCGTAATTTTTTTTCCGCGAAACCCTAAATAAAGTAGCCTAAGTTACTCATTATAACATCAGTTATCTGCCAGTGAAAGTCCCGTCAAAATCGCTCAAGCCGTTTCAAAGATTAGCCGACAGAAAAAATAATATAAATTGTTTTTTTGATATAAGTACTTTCATATGCATTTAAAAAAGCTGTTATTATGACATTACAAACAGACACTTTAATTTAATTTATCTGTATAGATTGAATGAAATCACTCATGGGATTAAATACAATAAATATATGAAACCAAAAAAATTGTATGAGGTGTGTGAGCAAGTGCTGTGCGGCTTTAATCAGGTGGTAATTTTGAGAAATATAAATTTTTTAAGAAGCATTATTAGTCCACATCACGGACGGCTGCTTTTTTCCATAGCGCTTTTTCAATTTTTAATAATTAATACTTGTATGTCAGTAAACTAATTGGCTTTTGCATCATCTTTGAATTTCATAGTAAGCTTCAATCGATATGCCGACAGCAGCGCCACCTACCGGGTCCAATTGTGAACCAATTCAGAAACCATCTTTGGCCTATGCACAACAACTTTACAACAGGTCATCATGACCAAATGTATAGTTTACGATTCTATAAAGGAAATACAGACAACCATTCATTTTTATATATAAGAAGATTTTAAATTTATCTTTTCATGCATCTTTAAATATATGGAAATTAACTTTAAGACATTATAATAATAACGACCATTTCATATATTTTAACAAACGTTCATATTTTGACTTATCAGTTAAATTTTGTCATAAGCTCTATATTACAAGTAATGTCAAAATTTAGCAGATGATAAGGCGAATGAATGAATAGTAAAATATAGCAACCGACCATAAATAACAATTGTTATAAATGCCCTTGTTTTCCAACTGTGATTGATAAATGTTTAAAGGTCGACCTAATAGTCTACTTTCACCGTTCAGCTTGACGATAAATCTGTTTTAAATCTCATTCTATAAAGTCCCTGACAATTCCTTGATCATTAATCAAGTTCCGTCCCTTGCCTTGGGCTCTTCCTGGTTTCTTGGACGTCGTACCGTCGTCATGCATCGCGGACAAGATCACGTCTTGAATATTAAATATGGGGTCACACTAATGAAATTTGACAAGAATCGACAGTTCCTTGGGGAACGACATTATTTTTTTTTCTAATTTTCTTACATAATAAAACTACTGCTTAACGGTTCAAAGCGCGGCAATTTATTTGATTTTGGTTTATCCGACGTTTCGGCCGCTTTTCAGTGGCCGTGGTCACGGACGACGTCGTCGGATAAACCAAAATGAAATATATTGCCGCGCTTGAAACCGTTAAACCGCAGTTTTATTATGTATCCATTCGCGAAAACTTAAGAAAATATTAATTTTCTTACATTCATATACATAAAACTTGTTCAACTGTGGCAAAGAAATCTCATAAGTTTATTTGTGCCGAAATGCGTCGTGTAGAATATACATTAGGTTTTTACCAGCTTTTGTTTCAAAACATGCGGCGAGATTGCAAAATTAAAAATAGAAATTGTAAACTATACATATAATAAAATTGTAGAGGTCAAATTTCTGTACAATGAAAAAAAATATAAAAACCGAGTAAGGGGGATGTAAGAAGTGAAATAGAACTAATTTAGATTTTTTTCAAATTTTTTGTTTCTCTGTTTGTCTGTCTGTTTGTACCGGCTAATCTCCGAAACGACTGGACCGATTTACATGAAATTTGGTATGGTGATAGCTTATATCCCTGGTCAACATATAGGATGATTTGATGACTTTTGATCCCGAAAAATTAAAGAGTTCCCGTGGGATAATTTAAAACCTTTAATTTCTTAAACAGCTTATAACAGACTGAATGTAATTTCTCTGCAACGTAACATAATAGAAGTAGAGATTTTGACAGGGTGTAGTGTCGGTGAGAGAGTTTTATCTTATATATATGTCGGAGAGAAGCTTTAATTGGACGTATCGTTGACTGGATGTATAACGCACAATATCATTTGTTTACATTTTAATTACTTCTAAAATTCTTAATTTAATTTAATTTGATTTGTTAAATGTTGCTATAACTTAAAGATCGTCCTAACCTAGTAAAAGTTATGAATATTGTAATTTAATTAACGACCAATCAGAGCAGAGCATATGGCGGAGCGGGTTGAGACGCCCTCTATACTTTGAGTAGTATCTACTTGGGTAGACGGAGGAGTTTTTGTGACACATTTGGTCGGTGGCTACAGGTCGAGTTGGACCTTTGAGAGTTTTAAAGAAAGTATTGAAGTTGAAAGTATGAGCGGGTGCCCTGAACCCGCTGCTCGGTCTAAACTATGTCATAATGTTGATCAAATCTAAATTAAAAGTGTATAAACCGTGGCTATTGTGTTTTATGCTCGCATTTTATCCTGATGACGCCCACTAAACCTGCAATAACTAAAGATGTCGTGAGAACGAGGCCGTTCTGCGACATCAGAAGTGGGATCTCAGCCTGTGCCCACAATGAAAGCAATGACTGCGAAGCCTTGCCAGTATAAGAAGGCGTGCTGATGGATTGAAGGATGCCCACAGTGGAAGCAAAAGCATTTGAGGACGATTGACATGTCGGGGCCATCGGCGGCAATAGCGGCGACGTAGTGGTGACATCCTGAATGTGCCTATGGAGCGGCAGTGTGTCGGCCTATGCATGGTTTGGTCACCGTTGGGCCTACTGTGTGCCAGCAATGGTTCAAATTCACGTTAGTACAGCGAGTAGAAAGGCAGTTTTATGGATCGTGAAGTCTAATCTAAGGTAAAAATTACGTGCCTATTCTACTTGGCACAGGAGGTATGGTAATTTTTAATTATTTAGTGCGAATTCTGAAAATGAAGAAAGCGAGATTTAAAAAAAATTTATAGTTCATCGTTTGTGGTAGACAATTTTACTACCCTCATATTTAAGTGATATTTTTCGTGTACGAAAAATTACGATATGGTTGCCAAAAAATGGAAAACGAACAAATTATGTAGGTAGTTTACTTTTCATCATTATTTTTGGGAGTTTGTTACTTACAAGAAATTTGTGTTCGTTATAAACGATGTGCGTGTATTCATTGTCTTTTCAAGTCTACCTTACAAGAGTTTTTATAATGTGAAAATCGGGTCTAGTTATTTAAATTATTTTACTTGGATTATGTATGGTAGAAAGTTGCCTTTGACATATTATTCCTATGCGATGTTTTCCTTGGTTTTCTGATTAAGGTAAGAAAACTTGTGTTCGTTATAAACGATGTGCGTGTATTAATTGTCTTTTCAAGTCTACCTTCCAAGAGTTTTTATAGTGGGAAAATCGGATCTAGTTTTTTTAAATTATTTTACTTAGATTATGTATGGTAGAAAGTTGACTTTGACATATTATTCCTATGCGATGTTTTCCTTGGTTTTCTGATTAAGATAAGAAAACTTCTGTATGTTATAAACGATGTGCATGAAATTCATTGTCTTTTCAAGTTTACCTTCCAATAATTTGTATGTGAAAATCGGATCTAGTTTTTGAGTTATTTTAGATTACGTATGGCGGACAGTTTGTTTTGACACATTATTCCTATGCAATGTATTCCGCTGGTTTTATGATTAAGATTTTCTTTCCTGTAAGAGTAAGTTTGCAGGCGTTATATGAAAGACATTTTAGATTCGGATGATAATAATTTTACCGTGAAGAAAGTGTGGCTATGAAGAAGTTTGAAAGCCACTATAAGGTACTCAGGGGGTATTTACGTTAGTAGACACTTTGGTAAGTTGATTTTTTATTTAAGATTATTTTTGTGATAGTTTCAAATTCGAATTGGGGTGAATACCCTAGTTATTGAACGCATTGTAAATTGGAAAATTATTTTGAGTTTGTTTGTTCCTCTATTATTATGTGTTTTCATAAGTTGTCGACCCTGGAGCCCGTAGAGTGATAACCTTGTTTACTCTGATTGTATATTCTGGTCAAAAAGTGTCATCCGAGCCACGCTCAGCGGGGCTTGGTTGAGAGTACATCACTCATTTAGATGTATTGGTTTGATTGACTGATTGAGAAGTGTTGTTAGCGGATTGGATGACTGATGCGTTCACAGGGTTTTTGTTTGAAGTTAAAATAATGGAATTTCAATAATTATTAAACTTGGTAAAGACTACTATAATGGGTAGTTTTTAAATTTAGAGGTACATATAGAGTGAAAGATTTTAGTCTGATAGTCAAAGATTATGAATTTGTGATTCTAGAAATAACAGCCGTTGAAAATTTTGAAAGTTTATTGTGAGTTTCATGTTAAAATAATCATTAGTGGCCAGTAAATAAAGGCGAGGTGGCCAGTGAAATGAGGCGAGGTGGCCAGTGAAATGAGGCGAGGTGGCCAGTGAAATGAGGCGAGGTGGCCAGTGAAATGAGGCGAGGTGGCCAGTGAAATGAGGCGAGGTGGCCAGTGAAATGAGGCGAGGTGGCCAGTGAAATAGAGGCGAGGTGGCCAGTGAAATAGGTGCGAGGTGGCCATTACAAAGTGAATGAGAGGCGAGGTAGCGATTGAAAAGTGGTATCGATAGAATGAGAAGCTGGGTATTATTTGGAGATATTTTTGTGTTTGATGTTTTGATTTGTGTTTTGACATTTGACCCAAAATACGTAGCTCGATGGCGACGAGGTGGCAGTTTCGATACTGCTGACTTGATTTGGTGTGTAGTCTGGAGTCTGTTAGGACTCGGATCTCAGAAAAAAAATCCAGAATGAAGTTGTTGCGCAGAAGATAAAATGTACACGATGTCCTTGGTCAGGAGTGGCCGAACTATAATATCTCTTTCTTTTTGCAGATAATCCATAATGGGTGGCCTATTACACGAGGGCGTGTAATACGTCAGGAGGGCCGTGTCGGAGAGAAGCTTTAATTGGACGTATCGTTGACTGGATGTATAACGCACAATATCATTTGTTTACATTTTAATTACTTCTAAAATTCTTAATTTAATTTAATTTGATTTGTTAAATGTTGGTATAACTTAAAGATCGTCCTAACCTAGTAAAAGTTATGAATATTGTAATTTAATTAACGACCAATCAGAGCAGAGCATATGGCGGAGCGGGTTGAGACGCCCTCTATACTTTGAGTAGTATCTACTTGGGTAGACGGAGGAGTTTTTGTGACACATTTGGTCGGTGGCTACAGGTCGAGTTGGACCTTTGAGAGTTTTAAAGAAAGTATTGAAGTTGAAAGTATGAGCGGGTGCCCTGAACCCGCTGCTCGGTCTAAACTATGTCATAATGTTGATCAAATCTAAATTAAAAGTGTATAAACCGTGGCTATTGTGTTTTATGCTCGCATTTTATCCTGATGACGCCCACTAAACCTGCAATAACTAAAGATGTCGTGAGAACGAGGCCGTTCTGCGACATATATTAATATATAAAGCTGATAAGTTTGTTTCTTTGTTTGTTTGCTTGAACGCGCTAATCTCAGGAACTACTGGTCTGATTTGATTTTTTTTCTCTATTAGATAGCCCATTTATCGAGAAAGTTTATAGGCTATATACCATCACGCTAAGAGCAATAAGAGCGGATCACCAATTAATGAATGTGTGTTTAAGTGGGTTCCCGGATGGTTCAGATTTGCAGTTAGAACCGGTAGGTGGCGCTGAGATCGGGTTCTAGAATCCTTCTAATAACCGGGGGCGATTCTGGTGATTTTGTTTTTGTGTGTTTGAGTGTGTTCCCGGATGGTTTAGATTCGCAATTAGAACCGGTAGGTGGCGCTGAGATCGGGTTCTAGAATCCTCCTAATCACCTGGACCGATTATGGTGATTTTGTTTTTGTGTGTTTGAGTGTGTTCCCGGATGGTTTAGATTCGCAATTAGAACCGGTAGATGGCGCTGTGATCGGGTTCTAGAATCCTCCTAATAACCTGAACCGATTTTGGTGTTTTTTTTTTGTGTCATGGAACAAAGTCTTTTAAGAATTTAGAAAATAGGCGGTACGAAGTTCGCCGGGTCAGCTAGTTAGAAATAAATACATTGCGACGTAGACGTTTTGTCAATAGCGGTGTAGTCGCCGCTTACATCATACGGTATGTTTTTTAACCGATTTACCCTAGTCGAATTTCCACCCCGCGCCATTGATAAGTGCTAAAAACATAACAATACTATAATAAATAAATATATAATAACAGCCCATAAAAGTCCCATTGCTGGACTCGGGCCTCCCATTATAGGAGGAACGGACAGTATATCCGCCACGCATGTCCAAGGCGGCTTGGCAGGTTCGACAGATCGGTTATCTCAATGTGCAGGTTGCATCACGATGTTTTCCTTCACCGTTATTGGTACGTAGTAATTGTAACAATATGCACATTGGATCAGAAAACTGCCACTTTCAGAAACTGAAAGTGCTGCATGCGTTCCGGTCAGGATCGAACCCGCGACCTTTGTGTTTGAGACGCGTGCGCAAGCCACCACAACTTGTTGTGAACTTGGTATAACAATACTGTCGAAACCGATTTTGATTATAGTACCCGATATGTACTGTTGACAATAAACCTCTGATTATGCTTAGGACCTATTTGAGCCAGTAATTTACGATGACACTACGGACAGGCTAAATCAGGTTAAGATAATATTACCACGTACCATATCAACACCGAAAGAACATGTTAAACTATGGCGGATTGTATCCAAGGCGGATAAGTGTATCCGAGCCCAGAATAGGACGTTTATGAGAGAGACCGCGGGGCGCAGCTAGTAAAATAATATAATAATAGCCATTATTATATTATTTTACTAGCTGCGCCCCGCGATCTCACCCGCGTGGTCATAGAAAATCGTTATATTTGGGATAAATCACACTATCTTATCATCTTTATAAATTATAGCCTATGTGTTATTGTAAAGTTTCATCAAAATCCATTCAGTACTTTTTGCGTGAAAGAGTAACAATACATACATCCATACATTTTTACACACTTTTGCGTTTATTATGTTAGCAGGATTATCTGAAATCATTCAATCATCACAAAAAATGGTCAACTGGTATTGTTCAAACTAATTTTTTGAAAGTTATTATTTAATAAGCTTTATTAAAACCTTGATTTTTTCTAAATATTTCACATAATCTGCTCCGGCAGAGTTCACATCAGTCCACGTGTATAACTATTAAGTGAAAGTAAAGAAGTTTTCGTTGTTACCAGGAGAAGAAAGACCTTGGCGAGCTGATGCTTTCTCTGTGTTACCTGCCCACTGCTGGCCGTTTGACAGTCACAGTCATCAAAGGTAGAAATTTGAAGGCGATGGACATCAATGGATCTTCAGGTAAGAAAAATTAAAACCATTAAATCGACTCTATTTAATAACACGCTACTGGGCTACCGTAGTAGAAGACGTGTCTTCTACCACCATGAATTTTGTTTATGTAATTATCGCAAAATAGATAGATAACAATTTATTGCTCACCAACAAAAAAATACAAATATGCAATACGAGGATATGCCCGGGACTTCGCCCACGCTTGAATTGAAATTCAAGATTTTCATAATACAAAGTACCGCAACAATCTAATAAGAATGTAAGCTATTCATTTAATGAAAACGATGTCGGAATAAGCTAATTTTTACGCACCTGAACAATTACAAACCGCTCCCGGGGAAATTCCTGCGTGATTCCCGAAAAATCACACATTTTATTAAAAAATTGGTGCAAATTTTAAGTCCAGGATTGTGCTATCGTTCAGCGAAAACCACACCGAAATCGGCCTAGTAGATTTTAAGTGAATCCCGAACAGACAGACAAACACAAAAATCTAAAAAACAATTAGTACACTTTTAAAAGTTTGTAACATTATAGATTCAAAAACTACTCAGCTGATTTGGTTCGAACCAATTTTACTACTCTATGATTAGTTTAAAAGTTTACTTTTCATTCAATCTTCTAGCAAACAAAAGATTATATGGACAAAGTATCAGAATGAGTATACGGTCACGAAACCAATTCCCGATACGGTCTCATAAGTCTCGGCCCTAGAAAGTTAGAGCTATACCTTTATCTAAGTTGGTTCCCAAAGTTGTCTAAATAGATCCCCGTGGTCGATTGTCGTAGGTATGAATGAAGGAATAAGTAATGTAAGTAGAGTAGTAGTACATAAATCCTCAAGATAGACCATAAGGGTAACCATCGGGTTTGCCCTTATTTTATTAGAATACTGACATTTTTTTAAGAGATAGATATAACACAGGTTTTAGAAACACTGAACCAAACATCAATAAATTGAGATTTTTAAGTGCTTAATGAATGAATGTCTTTACAATAACAACATACCATATAATATGTTATTGGTATTGACCATATAATAGTGTATTAGTAACTTCTAGTGATAGCATAGTTTGTGAAAATAATTAATATGTAATTATTGTTAGCAGTCAATAAAAATTACAAACGTTAGCTATGTATACGTCAGTTTTTATAGGTAATGAAGTAAGTGTTCGTTATAAATATTACAATATTAGGAAGTCAGAGGGTTAATTCTGGACATACTCGTAAAATATTGCCGTGTGGTGTACCAGTAAAGTTTGAGAATATCTGTTGTAGACGATACTTGAGTAAAATACTATAGTAAATTCTTTTATGTATCTACTGTGTTTATAGAGAAAGAGGTTTCAGAATTGATATTGGAATATTGACAGATTTGATTATAAACATTGTTTTTGTATTCTGTGCTTTGTTGTTATTGATGAAAATGAGACATAAATATATAAAACCTGTATAATTAAAAAAATGGTTATATGGTCGATTCCTTACTATTCAACCGCTTGCCCAACCAGCGGTAGTGAGTTGTATGAATAGATGAATGGTGATTAATATACATAGGAACTAGCTATAAGAGGATGAAAGCCGTATATTAATCTTTCAAGAAAGGAATTGGCGTAAACGTTGTTAATGAAAATTAATGTCATTACGAATAATAGTTACAAAAAAGACACATTTTTTCCATATTTACTCACCTTTTAAACCTTCCCTGAACTTCCGCAAATGATTCAAAATCATAATTAGCCAAATTAGTGCAGCCATTCTCGAGTTTTAGCAAGACTAACGCACAGGAATTGATTTTTATATATATAGATTTTGTATTATTATTGATTGCCAAAAATATAATATTAAATAATTTGATTAATTTAATAAACTAATTTAAATCACCTGTAACTTACAATGATATTTCAAGGTATTCTGAAAGTGTGAGATTTATGAAATTTTAATCACCGTATCAGTAGTTGAGAAAAGCGTAGTAAAATTTTAAGAGATGTAGTTTTAATTAAATTTTGAAACTTTGCTTACAGCTTCGTTTACGATGGAGTTCACTAAAACCGATTTCAGATAGTTTTGATTGTATTCAGTGGATTTTAATTAATACTGATCTCTATCTCTAACATAACTGTCTATTATAGGTATGATAAATCTGTAGAGGGGTGCAATTTGTACAATGAATTTAAAAAAGAAAAAAATGAGGGCTGTTTCGGACTAACAGGATCCAGACTGCGATTAACGCAACTCTTTCATTTCCATCAGACTTGTTTACATTATAACATAATATCTTATATGCTATAACAAAATGTGGCGTACAAATTCTTAAAATATGCTCTGTGTATAATAATGCATACGGAATGTAATTACGTCGCTATTTCTTCAAAAGTTAAAGTTTTTCTTAAAGTTTTTCTTTATTTATAAAACTAAAAATACATCAAAGCTGTGAAATCAACTAAATATATAAATAGAAATAAAACTCAAAATCTTTTGGTCCTTCGAGTCGAATTAAACAAGCAAATAAAGATACACATACAATAAATAAAATGTATAAAATTTTTGTCTGTTTGTTAAGTGAAATTAATTTTGTTACTTTTTCTCAATTTTCATATATTTTTGTGATGTTTTTAATAAAATATTATATACTAAAGTCATAGTATGAACATACGGCCATTGGACAACACAGACTCAACATTTTCATGATCAAACCTGCTAGCTTAATCCGAATTTCTATTCATTTAGGTTAACAATATATCCAGAGCTTTGAAAAGAAGCGAATAAAAAAGCTTGATGCCAGACGCGACGAAAAAAGCTGACCCTCCAATTATTATAACTTTATTTAATCTGCCCATAGTGTGATCGTATTTTTCTGGCTAAAATAGGTCATAAGCCACGAGCACACGACTTGTTCGATAATCAGATATTAAAACAATTCATATCGAATACTGTAACCAAAATCGGTTTCGACAGTATTGTTATTATATTTTATATTGGCCCATAAATGTCCCACTGCTGGGCTCAGGCCTCTCACTATAGGGGTACGGACAGTATAGCCCCGCCACGCTTGTCCAAGGCGGCTTGGCAGCTTCCGATCGTTCCTTATTGCTATCAGTTCTTTTTTACTAATAAATAAACAGTCGGCAAACAAACAAGCACATTGTTTTGTTACGAGTTACGCAGGACTCGTATTAAAATGCCGTTGGAATTACTATAGAATATATTAGAACTGTACAAACACGTATAAAACAGGTACAAATATACAACCAGTACAAATTGCACGATTCAATAGCACGCGCAAAGTCCGTCACTATATTGCTTATCGAATGGACGTCTTACTCGTATCGTAAATCCTCGCTTGACTGCCTCCCCCCGTTCGGGCTACGTTTTATACTAAACTGTACAATACAACAAACGACCGCGTGGACTGAGGTATCCGAGAAATAATCTGTAATCTGCATACCTGCGACTGGTAAACAAGTATAATAACAATAGGCTATTGTCTAATTGCAAATTTTAAACACGAAGTAATTCCAACGGCATTTTAATTCAAGTCCTGCACTCGTAACAATAATATAACCAACAAAACTTTATAACAGTAATCTATAATTTTAAAAGCCCGCTGTTATCTTAAACCTGTTTATTGCACTTTGATTGCTGTACCCCTGTTATCCGCATCGTCTTACTTAATTCTTCCATTTGTCAATTGTTTTCGTTCCGTCGCTTTCCCCATCTGATAAAAAGGTTTGAACAAAAACGTGGCTCAAATATTGGATTAATCTGCTTCACGTTTTAGATTTGTCGACGGATTTCTGAACTAAAGCTTGCGTGTTATAAATTACTAACTTCTGTCAGTTGCTTCGTCCGCATGGAATAGTTAAAAGAAAAAAACCCCGATTTTGAAACATTCTTCATTAGTGCTCCGCTCCTGTTGATCTTAGCGTAATGATATATATATATAGCCTATGGCCTGTCTCGATAAATGGGCTATCTAACACTGAAAGAATTTTCAAATCAGACCATTAGTTCCTGAGATTAGCGCGTTCAATCAAACAAATTCTTCAACTTTATATATTAGTATAAGATAACATTGTTTGCGTTAATATTAGTTATGTATACTTGGACTTTTATATACAGATATTGAATTTTCTACACATCTTTATAAGTATAATTCTTCCGTCCGTGTATATGTCACTGAACTCCTAAGCGGATGGACCGATTTTGAAGATTTTTTATGCGTGTTTAACTGGATTCTAGAATGATTTAGATTCACAATTGGACGCGGTAAGTGGCGCTGCAATAGGGTTCTATATTTTATTTTTAAATAAATAGATAATCGGCAGGCTAACACACATATTGTATGTCCCCAAATTAAGCAAGTTATGCTTGTGTTATGGGTAATATACAATGGACTAATCTGGGACCGATCCCAGACACCCAGACTATAGAAGATAACGGAAAATGCGTATCCGAAATTTACCATACCAAGAATCGAACCCGAAGCCTCTGCGTTACAGTGAGGTAAGCCAGCAAAGGCTTAGCCCGCTCAACCACTGAGTTTTTTAAGCGTAGGACAACCTCTGCCGGGCCCGCATGTTGTACAGTGAAACTTGGTTAAGTGGGACCTGGTATTTGACAAACCTCCATAACTGGAACTCATGCTGAGGTCCCAACACTTTGGCACTGAATTTCCTCTGTTAGTGGGACGAAGCAAACCTCTATTTCTGGGATTCGTTCTTTCGATTTATCATCATAGTTACCTCTGAGACAGCGACTGAATTTTATACGCATAGACCTCTGTAACTGAGATAACATCGTTTTGTTTGTTTACTTATTCTACCCGCAAAATCCGCACTTAACTACGTAAGTAATTTTGAGCCTCAATTACTATATTTGTACCTGTATATCTGAGATACTAGGTAAGTGGAATACTTCTATAAGTGAAACCACATTGCAGGTCCCTTGGTGTCTCACTTTATCAGATTTCGCTGTATAATAAATTCTAGGACAATGTAAATAAAAGAGAGAGATAGAATAGAATAGAATATCATTTGTTGCATAAACTGTCACATACATATAATTTAAAGAAGATGTGTTGTTTGTAGGAACGACAGTGTGTCCTTTTGAACGTGCCATACTGGCAGTTTATAATGTTGCCAGGAAATTATATAATATTATTATTATTATCATGTCATTTCACAAATATTTCTGTTATTTGTCACAAAAAAACCCAAAAAAAATCAAGAAGAGAGAAGAGAAAAACTTGTCTTCGAAACGACTTGTTATGAATAATTTTAATTATTGTTTAACTATAATCAATAAGCTATTTGACTCATTACAATTATGACGTCACAACGCTATACATCCGTACAAATCGAGGAGGCTGAGACGTTTTGCACCATAATAAAACCTTCCTTATTTGATTAGGCTGTCAAGTACCATATTGGTTATGATGTTTTGTAAGCCCTCGCCAAACATTATTCCAAGTTGGGTTCTTGAGATTTTAATTGCAAGCTTTATTACAAATTAGTTTTGTTTCTTTCAAACTTTGTTATGACTTGAAACTTCTAATTAACTAGTGTTGAATCTAAGTTTTACGATGACGGTTACGTGTGGGTGAGAATATTAAATGCTAGTAACAACTTATTATTTGACGACTTTATAAAATACTAGCGGGTTTGGCAGACGCTGTCCTACTCTGAAAAATAAATATCAAAAAAATGCGAAAATTTCAGCGTCATCTAATTAATTAATTTAATATTGAATTAAAACTTTATTGAAATAAAATTTCCAAGATTGTATTAAATATATGTGTTATATTAAATATGTGTTTAGTAATAGATATTAAAAAGAAAATTGCTGTTATTTGCATCTATAGATCGCCGTCACATAAAAGAATCGACTCATTTATAAATTCACTTGAAACATTACTAAACCAGTATCGTAATCACGATAGTATTTTAATAATCGGTGACCTAAACATAGATATCAAATATAATAACGAAGACTCTAATTCAACCGATTATCTAAATCTACTCGCAAGTCACGGAATTTTGTCAGGACATGAATTTCCAACAAGAAATAATAATATAATAATCACATTATGGTCAAATCTAAATTCCCAGCTACCACTATCGTTTTTGATGCTCCTATAACTGACCATTCTGCTGTCTTTACTTCTCTAGCCCTTAAAACTAACACACATACTACTAAAAATATCACATTTCCAAAAACTAATTATGACGCAATCCTAGACGATCTACAAGATTACTCATTCGACAAAATAATGGAATCAGAAGATCCTAACTGGTCAGCAGAACAACTTGTAAATACCCTCAAATCAATTATCATGAAAAATACTGTTACTATCTCTAAACCTAAACGTATGAACTGTATTAAACCCTGGATTACTCCCGGTTTAATACGTTGTATGCGTCATCGCGATCGCCTACATCTTAAGTGTAAGAAAGATCCCACAAACATCATATTAAATAAATCATATAAAAGATACAAAAACTTTTGTAACAATTTACTTAAAGATCTAAGAAACAAATATGAAAGAGAAGAACTCACTAAATATGCCAATAACACTAAGAAAAAATGGAAAATTATAGATATGGTCACAAATAGAAATAATAGCAACAAAAAAACTACAGCTACTGATTTACTATATATAGAAAAATCGCCTGAAATATCTTTACAGACAGTCAATACATATTTTTCCAATATTGCCAAAGATTTAGCAGATAAAATTACTCCATCTAACACTGATAACGAAGAATTAACCTTATCTCTTTCCCCCCTCAAGTCCATGGTCATGCTTGGTACATCGGAGCAAGAAATCGATACCATAATAAATAGCCTAAAATATGATAGTGCCGTAGGGTGGGATGCCATACCGACTAAAGTTTTAAAAATGGCAAAAAACATTGTTACAGTACCACTTACGCACATTGCAAACTTATGCATTGAAAAGGGAGTTTTTCCAAAAGTTTTTAAAAAATCAATTATTCATCCCATATTTAAAGCTGGCGACAGAAACTCTATCGGTAATTATCGTCCTATTTCAGTCCTTACATCGCTCTCTAAAATATTAGAGAAGATTGTTAATAAGCGACTCGTGACCTATCTTGAAGACAAACATATCTTATCTAATAATCAATTCGGCTTCAGACAGGGTAAATCTACCGAGCAGGCAGTGTCAGAACTTGTTAACTTTGTAGCTAAACATGTTGATAATAAAGACAAGTGCTTAAGAGTCTTCTTAGATCTCGCGAAAGCCTTTGACACCGTTTCTGTTCCGATATTAGTAAACAAACTGGAAGCAATTGGTATCAGAGGCATGGCTCTAAAGCTATTTAAGGATTACCTAAGTGATCGAACTCAAATGGTGACTATTGGTGGGTATTTCAGTAAAGAAATTCCCATTACGTATGGCGTCCCTCAAGGAAGCGTTCTCGGGCCAACACTTTTTCTAATTTATATAAATAATTTATGTAATTTAGAACTAGATAAAAGCAAAAATTTTAGTTATGCTGACGACACTGCAATTATTTTCTATGGCAAGACTTGGGAAGAAACAAAGTCTATAGCTGAGTTAGGTTTACACAAGATATCTAAATGGCTTAATCTAAACAAACTTACTCTAAATGTCACAAAAACGAACTATATTCTTTTTAACAACACTGAACGTTCACTCCCATTAAATCCAGATTATGGTATTCAAATACACACTTGCAAGCCTTCTAGTCTTACATTCAGTTGTGATACATTGGCAAAATCAAACTGTATAAAGTATTTAGGTGTATTACTTGATGACAAGCTTACTTGGTGCTCGCATATTAATAAATTAACTACACAGACTAGAAAACTAATTTATATCTTTAAGAAATTAAGGAATGTGGCTGACCAATCACTTCTTAGAACAGTTTACCTATCATTAGCTCAAGCTGTATTATCCTACTGTATTACATCCTGGGGAGGAGCAAGGAAAAGCCACCTAATCAAATTAGAACGAGCGCAACGAATACTTTTAAAAACATTAAAAACGAAACCTTACAGATATCCGACGGTTAAAATTTATTCTGAGTGTGACGTCCTAACAGTCAGGAAACTGTTCATACTAAATGATACCATGTCCTACCACCAAAAAGCAATACACAATACAAAAAATAATACTTCAACTCGAGAAAGGACAAAATTTTCCCCATCGATTCTTATAACTCATTTTATATGACTAAGTTCCTATGTTTCCTTGGGCCTTTGTGTTATAATAAAATAAATAAAATTCTAAATATTTACCCTTTAAACAGGTACCAATGCAAGAAAAAATTGACAACGTGGCTAAAGACTAAAGACTATGAAGAAGTGGAAGAACTTTTTAAGATTTTAAAATGATTATCTCAATTCTAGTCTATACTTATACTTAGGTACACAAAAATTCACACAAGCACACACACCTTTCGCATACTTACAGGCACACGCACATGCACACACAAACATGCTTTTACACATGATAAAATTCACGAAAGTTTTATTATTTTACACACTCGCAATAAACATTTACCTAAGTTCCTACTTTATATACTCACGTTAACATCCGTCTATACAAGTTTATACGGCAGTACAATATCTCACAAATTTTGTAACAGATCTACCCACTTGTGAACATAAAATAAATCATTCTATTTAAGTTATAGGAAGGAACTAACACCTATAGTACAGGCTTTGCCTAGTTTAGGTGTTAGTATCCATTAATTTTATTAATTATTTTTAGTTATCCCTAGTTATTAATTACATTTACCTGTTTTATTGTAATAGAACTTTATAGCACCTTCTGTTATTGTTGTTACAATGCTGTGGTACCTAATAAACTATTTTATTATTATTATTATTTAAATTCTTTTTTATGTTTTTTTAATACATATACATATATATATATATATATATATATATATATATATATATATATATATATATATATATATATAAATAGACACATATTAAAAAAATATAAAAAGATGACGTCCGTCGGCAGCGGGGCCTAGGGTCCAAGCTACCGGTGGTTAAGGCTCCAGGGACAGGAACTTCCTCACAATGCGTGCCGTGCTCAGGAGAACCGCCTTCTGTATCTGGCCCTTCACCCATTTACCAAGCGAGAGCCTCTCTAGGTGTCGGTCGAGGCTCTTCGCTATTAAACCGTTAACGGACACCACTATCGGTACGATGACCGTTGACTCCATATGCCACATGGCCGTAATCTCGTGCGCGAGGTCAAGGTATTTTGTTAATTTGTCAGATTCAGCTTTTATGAGATTACAGTCATGCGGGATACTTATATCAACGAGCATCGTACGTCTCGCAGATCGATCTATTATCACAATGTCAGGCTTATTGGCAACAATAGTCCTGTCTGTGATAATAGATCGATCCCAGTAGAGCGTGCTATGACCATTTTCGAGAACTGGTTCAGGGGTATATTTATAATAAGGTACCTCAGTCGCTATCAGACCGTATCGAAGAGCAAGTTGCTGGTGGATGATCCTGGCTACTAGGTTATGCCTGTGCAAGTACTCGGAGTTAGCAAGACGAGAACAACAGGAAGTAACATGCCTGATGGATTCGCCCGGGCGATGACACACCCGGCAAATGTCGAGCGTGCCGTCCTTCAGGATGTACTTCCTATAGTTGTTCGTCTTGATAACCTCGTCCATAATTGAACAGACAAACCCTTCGGGTTCCCCAAAGAGGTCACCGAAACGTAGCCAGTTCACCGACGCCGGCAAGTCTATGTCGGGCCCATATAACGCCTGGTAAAACCTGCCGTGCAGCTCCTTGCTCTTCCATACGTCCACCCGCTCGGAGGTACTCAATACCGCAGGTCTGAGCCAGTTCTCTTTTGCAAGAGAGAGCGGGGTGAATCCCTTGTCTACTGACACCATATCTCGATGCATACTTGCGTTAGTTTTAAGGCAGTATTCTCGTAGATTATACACCTCACGGTTGTGTAAGTCTTTAGCATTTAGAAATCCCCGGCCACCACACTTCCGTGGGATGTACAATCTCATCACCGATGATCGTGGATGGTGCATCCGATATGTTGTCAGCATACAACGGACCCTACGATCCAGGGCGTCTAGCTCTGTTTGAGTCCACCTTAGTATACCAAAGGAGTAAGCTAAAGAGGGCATGACCCAACTGTTAAAAGCACGAATCTTATTACCACCTGAGAGGAGGCAATTTAATACCTTCTTCAAGCGGTTAAAGAATCGCTCCTTTACCAGCTGTTTCACATCCTCGTCAACTATACCCAATGACTGTGATATACCAAGGTATTTGTAGGTCTCACCTTCGGAGAGGGTTTTGAAACACACACCCTCGGAGAGCTGTAATCCGTTAGAATTTACAACTCTCCCCCGCTGCACATACATAACCGCACACTTGTCCACACCAAATTCCATTCCTATAGAGCTGCTAAACGTTTTAGTTAGGTTTAGCAGTTCTAGTAGGTCATGTGTTTTCGATGCGAACAGTTTGAGGTCATCCATGTACAGCAGGTGAGATATGGCTTCACTCCCTCTACGGAGATGAAAGCCTAGCCTTGAATCCTCCAGCAAAGAGCTTAGGGGATTCAAGGCCAGGCAAAACCACAATGGACTCAGGCTATCTCCCTGGAAGATCCCTCGCTCTATCTTTATAAGTCCGTCCGAAATAGGTAAGCTACCACCGCCAGGCACGCAGAGTCTGGTGACCCATTGCCCCATACATGCGCCAAGGAAGGCACGTAGAGTTATATCAATTTTATATAGCTCCAGTACCCTCATTAGCCATGTATGCGGCACTGAGTCATATGCCTTTTTATAATCTACCCAGGCGGTGCAGAGGTTTTTCCTATTTCGGCGGACTTGTTGATTAATGGTCATATCTATGAGGAGGAGTTCTTTAGTACCGCGGGACTCAGGCCTACATCCATTTTGAGTATTAGCCAGAAGTTTGTTGTCAACTAAATGTTTTAATAATTTTGATCTCAAAATGGATGTGAGCAACTTGTAAATGGTGGGAAGACAAGTTATAGGTCTGTAGTTTTTGGGTTCCGTGGTACTGCCAGATTTATATAAAAGGTAAGTGGCCCCTGTGGTCATAAAAGTTGGGATGTTACAAGTGTTTGAGGCTTCCTCGAATTGTGCAGCCAGACAGGGTGCAAGACTTTGAACCATTTGATCCAGAAATTATGCAATCCGTCCAGCCCAGGGCTTTTCCAGTTGTGGGCTAAACCGATTGCATAACCCACATCAGATGGCTCGATAATTACTGGGTCCATCTCTGGTACCCGTTGGCATCTCTGTTCGACAGCACTCTTCCAGTTGGCTTCTGTGTGACTGACAGGCAACGACCAAATTCCACGCCAGAAGGCCGTTATGTCGTCAGCATTTGGTGGCTGCCTGTCATTACCTAGTTCATCAGGTTGTTCCCAACTTCTATAAACCCCTTTTTGGTCAATTTGGAAGCGGTGATTGAGATAAAATCTCTCTGTGCGCTTCCTATACCTGCGTATTCGATTTGCCCACGCACAGACTTTCTGTTTCAGGAAGTCTATGCGTTCTGTGACCCTTTGTTTATAATCATTAGGGCTGATATTAGTGCCTGCGAATGCTTGGGTTACAAAACGCATAATTTTAGGTCGAGTGTTACCCGATCGAAAGCAGAGTAGCTTGGCTATTAAGGTTCTAGCTGTTTTGATGCGACATTCTATTCTGTATTGCCAGGCTGGTTTTTCGCGTCTATTTTGTACGGGCTCTGGGTTTTTATTGAATTTTACGCCGGCTGCTTGTCAGACAGCGACGGCCCCGCAATACAGAATAGAGTGTGTCTCGACCAGGTCTTTACTCAATTCAAAGTATGGTATTAAAAGTGAATTCATATTACCAATAATAGCCAAGCTACGTCTATGGATGGGCAAACGAGGTAGCCTCGGCCTGCTCAATGTAGGTACATCCTTAAAATCCTTAATCACCGCCTCCAAAATCCTCCTCATGTGCTCGCTATCCTGGCTGCTTACGTAATCAGCGGAAGGGTTACCCAAATTTGCTTCTGACGTTACCGTTGGTACCGGCGCTAAAGTTGTTAAATTATCGTTTTGTGGTACTGGATTTTGTGAAGTTTCGGTAACCCTAAGACTGGTTCGTACTTCAGTGCGAAGACGATCAAGGACAGATTCATCCAGCAGGTGTAACCGCTGAATAGCCCGCACTTGATCCGACAAGCGTTGTGCCGTAACGGTGGTATCTGGGTGAAGTACCTGAAACAGAGACAGCATCCGATCACGATACGCAGTGAGGTTGGTTCCTATCTCTGTCGCCTCGAAGTACGCTCGCATGACGCTCTCATTCATTTTCTGAGTCCATCTCATGCGGCGCACTGCACCACCGGTAGCGGGGGCCGAGTGCGGGATACGTCCCGCAGGTCCCAAGCGTGCCGACGGTGGCCGTCCTCGGCCTCGCGCAGGTCTTCTTGGCGGGGCTGACGGCGCTGGCCCCTCCTCACTGGTGCTCGACGCCCCGGTGGCCGCCGGCGTCACGAAGTCTTCATCAGATGACGGCGACCGAGGTGTGGAGCCGGGCGAGGCGGGCGCAGCAGGTGGTAGTCGTGCGCGTGTCCGGCTGCTTATTTTGCTCTCTGTTTTATTCCATAGCTGCTAATTTTGTATTTCTTTGCTTTATAAATAACTTGAGTTTCATTTTCCATTTGACAGTTGTCATTCTGATAATATTATACGTATTTGTAACTTTTCTTCTATTTAATATTTGAGATGTAAATTTAGGTAGATAGGTTTTATTAAGCTCTAAATAACATAGAAATTATTATTATTATTATTATGTATTATAATTTTCTTATAGTTTTATGAGCCAAATATGTAACATGAATTATTTGTTTAGTGGAAACTTAGTTGATATGTTGTGTGTTAGTGTTAATTTATGTGTTTTATATTGTAAGAATTAAAATAATTTGTATGTTTCCCAAATAAATAAATAAAAACCACCGAGGGACCAACTCAAATAAACATAGAAAATTTTTGTTAAAATCTTGAAACCCGATTCCAGCGCGACCTACCGGGTCCAATTATGAATCTAAATCATTCTGGAATCCACTTGAACACACATAAAAAAATCATCTAAATCGGTCCACCCGTTTAGAAGAAGTTCAATGTCATAGATACGAACAGAAGAATTATGTATTTTTTTTATTTTTTTTTATTGCAGCAGATCAGCAGACAGGCAGACGGCCCACTTGATGGAAAGCGGTTACCATCGCCTATGGACATTTGCGACACCAAAGGTGCTACAAATGCGCTACTGCTCTCTTAAGAGGGACTGGATCCTGGTCACTAATGCCGGAACACAACACAAGGTTGTTATGGCGGCATACTCTAGACCATGTATAAAGATAGAGTCAAGTAATTCATAAAGTTGGCTCCTTAAGACTTTATTTCATACTAGTATAATAATATCAACCCATAAATGTCCCACTGCTGGGCTCGGTCCTCCCATTATAGAGGAGAAACGGACAGTATACCCGCCACGCTTATCTAAGGTGGCTTGGCAGGTTTGACACATCAGTTATCTGAATATGCAGGTTGCATCACGATGTTTTCCTTCACGGTTGTTAGCACGTGGTAATTATAACAATGTGCACATCAGAAAACTTCCGACCAGAATCGAACTCGCGCCCTTTGTATTTAGGACACGTGCGCTAGCCATTGCGCTATCACGACTTACTAGTATATGCCATGAAACTTCGTTTGCGTTGCCATGTGCACAACGAATTTCAACGGTGGCGGGGCGCACCAACATTTCGGCTTTCGTTTCCTTTACCCGACAGATAAAGGGTCTTGAATATTGACCCGGGAATAACTTTCTGTCGAGTTTCATTGAAATTAGTTCAGTAATTTTCACGTGATGCTCTGACAGACAGACAAAAATTCTTAGTATTGTATTTTTGGAATCTGCCGGTGCCTTAGAGGTTTAATGGTCTAAGGCCGGCGCGAATTAGCTCCCCTGATTTGATTATATTTTTTAAATTCATTATAAAAATGTCAATTGTGCGTCACCCTCTATAGATTTGTTATGTCATACCTTATTCATTATAATTTTATAAGGAGGTTGCTCTAGGCTTAAAAAAGTAGTTTTCACATAGATTTTTTTTATTGTAGTAGTTCAGCAGACAGGCTGACGGCCTACTTGATGGAAAGCGGTTACCATCGCATGGACATTTGCAACACCAAAGGTGCTACAAATGCGCTGATGCTCTCTTAAGGGAGACTGGAACCTGTTCACTAATGCCGGGACACAACTCAAGGTTGTTATGGTGACACTCTAGACCAGGGGTGGTAGCCATCCAGTCGGGCAAATGCCCTACCACTTGGCTGTGGGTTGTTTTGTTGCATCTTACGACAGGCCGCCCGGCCGCAGGAAATTGTATTCTTCCTCTGTCCCTGCACGGATAGTATATATAAAAATCAATTTTAGTAAAAAAAGAGTGCGTGTAACGTTCACACGCGATTGAAGTAAAACTTTTTTACTAATATGTTTTTTTTCAAAAATTTTTGATTGATTTGTTTATATACTATCTATTGACAAAAAATATTTGAAAACCGGATGGTACGCCATATTGCGACGCCATATTGCCGTAACGGACTTCCGTTGCATTGTCGTCCAGTTACCTCCTAGTCGCGCCTAAAGAAGTTTTACTTCAAAAATTGGATGTAATCTTGTCTGAATCAAAATTATTTTTTAGTGAAAAAATCATAATATTGTTGAGATAATTATGTAGAATACACTTTTGTCGTTATTAAATTCTGTCATATGTAATATGAAAAACACTTTTTTTCAAAGCGCCTACATACCTCAATATCTGCTATGAATGAACAATATAAGACATGAAAAGTCATAGATAAGTTTACAAATGGCCAAGACTTCGCTTTTAGCGATGAAACTCGAGCCAATTCGGCCAGATACCTCGCAAAAACACCACATCAAGAACAAATGTGCTACATTTATATTGCTCTGCCAGAAATGTTAGTCTCAATTACGTTTATAGCTCATAAGACGGAGGTACAAATAAATTGACTGTCAGAATAGGATATAAGATACTGAAACACGCAAATCAGTATTTTTGTTAAATAAAGTACAGCAATTTTCATATATTAGAATGGCTAATAACATAATTTTTATGATTAGCGGCTTTTATATATCGATAACCTCGATATGCAAGTTTTTTATATTATATTATATTATTTTATAAAAGTAATTTTATTTTATTATATTTTTTTAATATTTATTTGTATCATAATACAATTTTTTGCGGCTGGGCGGCTTGTCGTAAGAGGGGCGACAAAACAACCCACAGCCAGGTGGTGGGGCATTTGCTCGACTGGATGGCGACCACCCCTGGTGTAGTATGCAGCCATAACAACCTTGTGTTGTTGTATGTTCCGGCATTTGTAGCACCTTTCGTGTTGCAAATGTCCATAGGCGATGGTAACCGCTTTCCATCAAGTGGTCAGTTTGCCTGTCTATTGAACTCCTGCAATAAAAAAATTGGACCTTTTTTTACAAAAACGTAAGATCTTTGAATAGGAGTAAATATATGAAATAATAATAACATTCAGTAAACATTGTCCAAGACGGATTCGCGAGTTACACACATTGGTTATCTTGATATGCAGGTTTCATCACTATGTCTTCCTTCACCATCCAGCCAGCCCCAGCCGTGGGACATTTATGGGCTATTATTATTGTATAATATTGTTATGACCCTGGTCCCGACAAAGACAAATTCACACCTGCATACCTGTAGAAACACATTTGATTACCTTTCGGTATGTGGACTTATTTTGTTTACTTTGTGTTTAAAATTTGTGATATGAAAACAGCCCATTGTGTATTGTAATCTTTTATGGCAGTCATTAGCCAGATGTGTCGGATTTAAAGTATAAACTGATTCTAGGAAAATCGGTCCACGCGGTCGGGCAGACATATTGCGCCTGTGCAATATAAAGCAATGCCTCGATTGAGGGACGAGGCAGTCGAGCGATAACCACGAACAAGGCAATATGTGTGTACTATAATCGGAAATCATTAAGTGACGGACTTTGCGCGCGTTATGGAATTACGACCTACAGTACTACGTTTGGACTTGTTGTGTTCGGTTATTTGTACCTGTGTTATACGTGTTTGTATAGTTCTAGTAAACTGTATAGTAATTCTAACGGCATTTTAATTCGAGTCTCACGACTTGTAACAATATATTATTCAATTATGAGGAAGATAAAGAGCTTAGTAATTACCGGCTACAAAAGTTTCGAGTTATTAAATTATTCATGTTTCGTTTTAATTCTCGTCTCACAATAATTACGAGGTTAACAAAATGTCTCGTTTCTACCTGGATCTGGCCACGTGGAAAAAGGTTTCACGATTTTCAGGGTCGGGTCCTAGCAACAAACAACTCTTTGTTGTTATACACAAAGCGATTGTGTTCAACACAATGAAGTAAATGGCACGAAAATGTACTGAGACTCATACGTACTGAGATATATATGTTGTACACAAATAACACATTCGTCAGTAGTAGAGACGTGGATACTGACAGTGGGATTAGGCTAAAAAGTTAAAGTCGTTAAGGATGTGTTTCTACTGCATTAGAGAGCGTCTACAAAGTGCCAAAGTGGTGCGTGGTACATGCTTTCCTCGGGCAGAATCCGAATTCACGTCGTTTGAAATGCAAGACTGATAGCCAAGAAACTTCTACGGGCTTAATCCTAAAGTCTCATTTAGTCATTCTAAAAGAAAAGTATATTTTTTTTGTAACATTTAAATCACGTTATATCTAGAATAATGTTCCGCCTTTTTGTGATCAAATTATCTTTATGATAAAATGATAAGAATATGAAATATTATTTGAACACATAGATAAACATAGAACAGATATAATAAGATACTAGTATTGTCTCACGGAGCAACGGACGATATTATTAAATATATTATTTTCCCTGAATCTGTTTTTCTACTATATCAATTACTCCAATATTTTTCCTTACAAAATTTAGAGATGTATTTAGGAAAACGTTTAACGACTACTTGGAAGTTGAACCCGTCACTCAAGTGTTAGCATCGATCGCGAATCCTGCCTAGTAAGATCTTTCTGCGAAATGAACATAACCGCCTATTGTTATAATAATTGAAGATATTATATTGAACAAAAAAATGTACCATTAGAAATACATACCCACTAACGAGGTTAGTTGGTTTTGGAGAAAAACAGCAAAAAATACCTCGATTGTAACAAAAAAATAGATTTATTAATGGTGGATTTTTCGGAATGTTTTGCGATTCTAACAAGGCTTTATATACGATATGTTTCTTTTGAATTTTAGTTTTTATGCTGATATTAAACGGATCGATAAAATATGTATCACATTTTTTGTTATTGGACTTGACTTTATGTTGTTGGTCCTAAGATCTCACAACTATACCGGGGTTACCGGGGTGGAACCCGGGGAGCAACTTGCTCGAGGGGGCCCTCTAGGAGGGTTTACCTTGGCTGGACTGCTGCCATGAAAGGGGGATGAATCTAACGATCTTGACTAGAGGGCGACGGGTAATATAAAGCTCGAGAGGAAGGATCTCGGCGATCCGGGTTCGGCGGTTCGCGGCGGCCTACGCTATCTTACTGCCGTTTCGCAACGGCGAAAGAAACTTGCCAGCAACGCGCCTAGGCTATCCTATTGGACTGTATACCCTCGCGTCCCTCGCGGAACGTGGACAGATCGTGATTGTGTCTGTCTGTCGGTGCCTGCCAGCTTGCCGTCCTAACCGCAGGCGGGCTGATCCGGGCCAGCCGATTTGTAATAACGTCGACCCTGTCCGTGAGGACATTACGCGGTCGTCGCACGAGAGCCTTTTGCCCTGACTTATAATCGGACGCATATATATATCACATATCCTGAACATTACGACTTATATCCTCTATTTCTGCAACTAGCCTCTACCTGCGACCTTGCGGAGATCGTCGAGCAAAATATAATGCACTCTAGTATAAGACAAATTATTTTTCATTATTTAAATAATATTGTTCGATATTTGTGGCTTAATTATGTCCTTAAATTTTTTAGTACAATTTATATTCTTTAATGTTCTGTTAGCCGCAACTCTTAAAACTCTCGCCTTTAAATATAAGTTGTAAGACAGATAGTAAACCTATCCTTTAAGTTATATGACTTTTAGAAAATGTTCTTTAGCAAAACAAAGTTTGGATATATATAAACCTTTGAATCTGAATTTTACGTTCTTTGTCCAGATCCGTACGTGAAAATCTGCCTTATCTGCCAAGGGAAGCGTATAAAGAAGAAGAAGACCACTGTAAAGAAGAACACTCTTTGCCCGGTTTATAACGAGGCCTTGGTCTTCGACTTGCCTTCGGAGAACGTCTTCGATGTTACCCTGCTGGTGAAGGTCATTGACTATGATAGGTAAGTTCTCAGCGAGAATAAAATTGGGCATTCATCTAACACCGGTATGTAAGTGATATTTCAAATTATCCGATATATCGGGGTCAAAGATATTAATTGGTATTTGATACATTTTACTATGAGTTCTAAACAATGTCTGAAGAAAGAAAGAAAGGAAAAGATTTATACATATAAAAACGACGCACTATAAAATTGATAATATGGTTTCAAAATTTCATTATAACAATAATAATGAACAAGCTATTTGGCAGATTACAAGTATCGCATTGAAAGTTCAAAAACAAGACGGTACATAGGAAGGATATTTCAATTATAAACGAGTTATAAAATTTTCTTCTAAATGGGTGGTCAAGGTTGTAGCCGAATAAACGCAATATAATTTGTCTACTGCTTTAATTTTGCGAATGTCATCTCATGAAAAAATATAATTTATGTAAATAAATTACCAAAATAAATGAATATATGACATATGCATATGATCTAATGAAAATATTTTGGGAATATTTTCATTAGATCATATGCAGTTAAAGCAACGTGGACGGTTTCATTTATGCCAAAAAAATTAATTAATTGTATCGGAATCGTACCGGCAAATTTCTATATCAATGCATCCTTTATGAAAATTATTATTCATTTTCGCTGAATAATTAGTATCTACCAGATGTCTTAATAATATAGAACACTATATTTCGTTTCAAGCGTATGCCACTAAACTCCTCTTAAGCTCCAGGACCGATTTTGTTGAAATTTTTGTTTATGTTTGAGTGGGTGTCGGGTGGCTTAGATTTATAATTGAATCTGGTTCTAGAGTATTGTTGATTTTTTATATATGTTTGAGAGGGTCCCGGGAAGGTTTAGCACTTCAGATAGACGATGCGCTTGCGCGACGCGACGGCAGTGCAGGTCAATGATGATAATAAGTATCTCGCGTACATACCATCTTGCGAATCGGAATATATTTTTGTCGTGTATTTGTTAGATACTATTTAATATTATATAATCAATTTACACAACAACAGTTACATATTCGATAATAAATATATCAACTCCTTATTTGTGGATTTCATTCGGTGTTGGTAGGCAATGCCGTCAACGTCATTAACCATTAACGCCCTACAGATCAGTGAGATCTAGATGTGATCCGGTAGATGTCGTTCGTTACAACCGAGTTTTTGGATTTCATTTTTTTAGGCCATGACTACGTCTGTCGGACCTGCTAGTACACTATATTTTTTCTGAGCAACATTGACTGTCTGAAACTGCATTTTTATAATATAATTTCTATGTATGTATCTACGACATCGTCGCGTCACCAGTCTTATCAAATATCTGGATAATTAATTAAATTTATAACGAATTTCCTTGAATAAGCAACTTTTTAATACTCTCAATCATTTTTCATTTCAAGTCCGTTATAGATTAGAAAAGTTGTTGACGATTACACAAAATGTAATTATTCTTTTTAGTCACAAAGTTATTAGACATTTAAGTTTCTTATGGTTTATTTACTCTATTTTGATTGAATGCAATGTTTGGTATACGTTTCTTGAACTATAAATATTATTTCGTGTTAATTAGCGCCTGCATAAAAAGGAGTATTTACGTATTTTTTTTAACCATAGTCAATTTAATATTACTATGAGTTTGTTTACTTATCAGCTAGCTGAATGTTCATTACGGAGTTTTTCAGGAACTTTTAACAGTTATTAGGATTTATTTTTTTGAGGCGAGGGAAAATGCTGACCGATTTACGCACTCTCTGGGCCGTCACTAGGAAGCGGCACGCATCCTTTGGGGGCGATAACGCTAGCAATAGTATGCTTTGTTTGCGCTCCGTCCGCGATGGCGTGACACAGAGGAGTGTGGAAGACTCAGAGCGATGCCGCACGGGCGAGCAACCTCAATACCCACTAAAAACCCCCTCCTCCCTGTCGACCCTGCGCTTTTGTTGTGATGGAAAGACTGAGATATAGAACATAGTTACGCAACAGTCGATCCAGCGCAGAAAAAAACAACAGTTATTAGGATATGTTAACATTGTCCTACCCTGTAACTTTTGAATTGTAGGTGTTTGGAACAAAAAAAATTGAGATTGTAGATATTTAAAAAGGCTTTCAAACAAAATTGTTTTAATATAGCATCCACTATTTACGATTTTTTATAGTCAAAACTGGTGTCTCGGGTTTGGTCAGAGGCAGAACACTACACTTATTGTTACTTCACTTTGTTTACACTGTTTGTAACGAAAAATTCTTATAGTCTTTACTAAAACTTTCTTAAGGGAGGGTAGTTAAAAAAATCATAAAAAGAAAGTGGAGCGGGGTTGTCTTGGAGGGGGAATTGCAATATTCACTATAGACGATTACAACACTATTGGTGAAGTCAATGCGTTGCTAGCTTATAGGATTGGATCAAGAGGATGGGATAGGGAGATGAGATAGAGGGATAGCATAGGAGGAATGGGATTAGGAAGATTGGATAAGGGGAAAGGGAGTAAATGGGCCATCGGAACTCTCACTCATCGCACGAAACACGATTATCTCAATGGTAATCGTTTCACGTCGATATTCCGTGAGAGCATGGTGATACCACCGTTTGAGCCGGCCCTAACAACTGTTATCTAAAAATAGACATGACAAAAAATTATACAAATAGTACCCCAGAAAATTTTGTTCTTCCGATGGAATGAGAAAAAAAGTATTCGAGATAAAATGATTCCAGCATGATTCTGCAACGTGTTTTTTTCCACAGACTCAGCCCAAACGAGCTGATCGGTTGCACGGCCATCGGTTCATCCTTAATCGGAATAGGACGCGATCATTGGTTGGAGATGTTGGACAACCCTCGCAAGCCTGTAGCCCAGTGGTACCCGTTGAACAAGAGCCTGCCTACAAATATCACGCTGCCTACCACTGACCACCAGAACGTGGCACTTAGCTGTTTGAATGGAAGGTAAGATTTTTTAAATTCACCATTTGTTCTTCAACGTTTACGAATTTATAGGAAAGAAGTCCTACGTTGCTCGCGGGTCTGATCCGCCGCTAGACGAAAAAAAGTGTTAAACCAAAATGGAATATGCTAACCGCTGTACATGATTATACAATTTCGAACTTTAATACAAATCAAATCATTTTTATTGCGAACCAAGTGTTACATAAATAAATGGTACATAGGTCTTATTAAATATATCAGAACTTATTACTTACTTGGCATTACATAGCATCGCAATATAAACTCACTTAACCTATCTCTGTGTACCTAATATTCAAGTCTTTTATTTTATTTAATACAACACAATATCTTCATAATTATCTCTCATTTAAATATTATTGGACGCTATAATAGGATTTTTTGTCAACCACTCGAATAATTTTTGTTTTGTGTTGTTTTGTTTTGCATTATATTGCATGGTAACTTATTATATATTTCTTGGTGCCACCCCAAATACGCTTTAATCATATAATGCAGTGGTATTCGGAGGCATACAAATTTTATTAAAATGTCGGACACTTCTATAATTTTCAAATAATGTTGGGTTGTGTACAGTGAAATAAGATCTAAAATAATGTCCATCAGTGGATATTCAAAGATAATTGTACTTAGGGGCTATTTATTTTATATTATATTTTATTAATCCGGAATTAGAATTATTTATACTCGTATGTATACATACACATACACACACACACACACCTCTCCTCCATACACACACACACATACACTCACACGTACGTTAACATTACAACCGTACTAATGAATAATTGTAAAAAAATGTATGGTTTTCCAGCATGATCTGACAATCTATAATTAAGTCTGCACTTAGAATAATAACTCAATGTATTAATATAAACAGGTGTATGTATGTACTAGTGTAAGACTTGTTGGTAGTTTTCAATAAATAATAATAAAAGGATTTAAGTTATTAGAATGAGATGCA
Source organism: Dendrolimus pini (assembly GCA_949752895.1). Lineage (NCBI taxonomy): Eukaryota > Metazoa > Arthropoda > Insecta > Lepidoptera > Lasiocampidae > Dendrolimus > Dendrolimus pini. The sequence continues at coordinate 6,193,539 of OX457144.1, forward strand.
AGTTATTCACTAAGCTAAAATGACTTCTTTATAAAAGAATTACCGCTAAATCTAGGCCGTGGTCTGTCACAAATGCTAATAGTATCGTTTAGCATCAGTCGACGTTGTATGCCGCTGTCGGCGTAGGATTGGCATTACACCAATGGTAACTCTGTAACAATTAAACGCGTATATTTTTTCCCGCGCACTCTGTATGTTCGGGCATATAAGTTGAAGTAAAAAACGCGACTTTTTTAGGCATCAATGCTTGCGAATTATGACGCGGTGAACGTACAGTGTGCGCCGCGTCAAGCGTCTGAAAGAGATTACTGTAGTGAATCCATAATGAGCGTTCATTGGCTGCGTAGAGCGCAATATTGTAAGCATTCTACAGAGCATGTAGCAGACCACCGCCTTAGTCAATACTTTTAGACTTGTTATTAAGTGAAAATATATTTACAGATGAAGAGGCGAATCCCCGACGACTGAAGTTAATAAGAACAGTGGTGTCGCTGTAGAGAAGAAAAACAGCTCTAAGTAGCTCATGTTAAAGTTTAATTCGCTAAGGCAGGTCTCCTGATGCCAAAAATTCGGTTGCCGTCAAACAGACTAGTTCATTGTATTAGCTGCTTGACTTTTGCTTTAAGTTTTGTATCAAGAACAAAAAATTTCGGTAAACACTATGAGTCCATACTCTAGAATATAGCTCATCGGGCATTATACATATGTTTTTATATATTTCTTCTCTATGTTTTAGTGTAAAAGAAAATAGTTATCTATCTACACTCTGCATAGAGTGAGTAGTTATTGAGTTTCTTTCAAAATACCAGTATAGTTAATCATTGTTAATAAAAAAATATTTCTAGGGAATGTTAAGATTGAATTTAGCCATTACCATTATTTCACGACATGTTCATTGCCAAATCAAAAATATGAATTTCTTAATAGTGGCCGATATAATTTTTAAAATATTCTCATTAGTTATGATGACATTGCGTGATGTCGTGTGACAAACAATAAAATGCTACATAGGCACTCGACGTCGCGCGATTGATATTGAAAACATGGAAAATAGCTGATGTGTCATTTATGGAGAGCAAGTAACAAGCAGAAGAATATGTGCTTGTGTGCTGTTCTATTGCGTCACTACATTTTAAGCGCAATTCTTAAAATATTGTTGTTAGAATATCAATTACAATTTGAATAATTTGGCTGCATGAAAAGCTCTCGCTTAAATTTATATCAGTTTGTATAAGTGTATGACATACTAATAATATGTGAAATATATGCAATACATTTCTAAGATTTTGAAGGATTACTTATTTTTTACTCGTATTTTAATCTTCTATTTAGGTTAAATCCATACCCATTTCTCTCTTGAATTCCAAAGTCAAATAAAGCATAAAATATTCTGTGAAATTATTAAATATGTAGGTTTTCCAAATACGTTTTCTTTGAAACGATTCAATTTGTAAGTTACTATACTTAGAAGTTAATATCATAAAAGATCCAATTTAAAACACAAGATATTAATGCTTTATTCATAATTGCTTTTATTGTTAAAGAACTTTTAAGATTTCTTTCAAATATATAAGTAATAAACATCTGTTTGACGTCATTTTACTATAAGTAAATGTGATTAGAGGAAATCGGTTGTATGTCCATTTATTGTAGAGATTGTATACATATAATACGTTCGTATATAAGTGGTATTGATAGTAGTTGTTTAGATATAGTATTAGAGTCTATTCCAGTAGAGAAAAGAATTTAATATAGTAGTTATATTACGTTCTAAAATATATTAATTTTCAGTGTAGAGACAATGTTCCAAAATATATATAATCCATCATAATAGTGTCGTTCCTGTTCTTGAATTTTCTATAAAAAACAATTTAGCTGCGCATTGTATTGTCTATATATATAAAAATCAATTGCTGTTCTTTAGTCTCGCTAAAACTCGACAACGACTGGACTGATTTGACTAATTTTTGGGTTTGAATTATTTGTGTATGTCTAGGGAAGGTTTAAAAGGTGAGTAAATATGAAAAAAATGCTTGGAGTATAGTAAAAACACCAATTTCACTTTCCCTTACAAACTATTCTTACCTGTCAAACATTTGATGTTCGTCGCGTCGATATCAATAAATTTAAAAGTTGTTCAGAAATCAAATTAAATTTAAAAGTGAAGTTTTTTTTCATAATTTTGGTTTTGAATGTCAAATGTTTGATGTTCGTCCTGTCGTTCAGAAATTAACATTTTCTATTTATTAATTCTGAGGCGGTACGGCGTTTGTCGGGTCAGCTAGTTATAAATATTTCAAATGTGAATCAAATGTGAATGAAACTATAATTATTTTATACGCACACTATTATCAAGACTAATTCAAGAATAACATGTAAAAATAAATTATAGTACGATGTTAAATGTTGTATAGTTGTTGTCTTTTTGCATTAAATCAAATGCGAATCAATATTAAATTCTATATAACGGTACTTTCAAATATATAATAATTATAATATATTGTGTTATTATACTTCTTCACTACAAAATTATTGCACAATTGTAATATTTATTAATCTGATATCGTGAATGTTATAAACGTTCTTTCAGTATTTGACAATAATGTAGTTTTGAAAAAATATTAAACATGCATCACTTTAAAAGTTGGTTTTGTTTATACAGAATATAAAATTGTATAACATTATAATATATTATGAATAAATATTGTATGTTATAAATCTTAGTAAGATAAAAAGAAGCTTTAAATCGTGTTAAAACTATAAAAAGTAATATTTGTATATTATTATATTTATTATACTCAAATAATATTGATCTCCCTTTAAGTTTTATGTTATTCAATAGATAATAATTATAAAGTTGTTTGAAATATAATATTATTTGTGGTAACATTCCAATTTTGAATATTTTTATTTGAATATATAATATATTTTAATATTATTATCAATTATAACTATAAATTAGTACAGTGAATGAAATTAACTTATATTGTATTCTACCTATAATCCCCTAAGAATATAAGTAGAATACTGAGCCTAGGTCATCCAAATCAATGGGTAATGTTCTCAGATGGCTGGCTTCGTTACCTTGCTGGATCGCCGTACTGATCCGTTTTTCAAGGCAGGAGGAACCAGTCCTCTGATCTCCTGAAGAGTCAATAAGTCGTTTTGAAATATCGTTGTAGAGGCTCATGGCCTCAGGAGCCCACGGTCCAAGCGTTTCTATAGCAAACGGCATAAACATATAACTCTCACTGAGGGTTGCATATTTGCGCCGCTTGAGTGTTGGCGAAATATTAAAAACCAATGCGATTGAGCATTGAAACCGAGCTCCTATTTTGTTTCTTGTTTCATATTGTAATTCTATAATATATTGTTACAGCCATATATGTGTAATTATAAGCATTTAGTACTTATCGATGTTATTCCTACTTTTATACTAAACTGTCCAAATTAATACCAAAAATTCCAGGGTCAACGACCTTTAAGGGTAATTTGTAGCTTTATATATCTTTGCTTCGTCAAATAAATTAATTAAACAGTATATTATTATACTAATAATATTAATTATAAAATACCCCTATATGGAACAAAAATATCTAATACAATATATAATATTGTATTAGATCATTTCTTGTAGACTCTAGTTATTATTATCTTTTATTGTGTTTATTATAATGTTTAATTTGTAGTACACTCAACTGGCAGGTGGAGAATTTTAGAAATTGTATTGCCTGTTTGAATTATAACTTAAAATTATAGTATATATAATTATATATATATTTGGTATTATTTCTGGTAAACATATATACGTATATATTATTAATAAATTATTAGATATTATATTATATATTGATAAATTGTTACTATATTCTAGTAATATTGACTATTAGCTAATAAATATATTTTGTTGTATGTCTGTTTCGAGTATCTCAAGTAGTACTTGTGATGACTTTTTATCCGTCTGTAGCGATGATAGTTTTCGCAGTTTGCCGTCGTTAAGTGATACCCTAGTTTCTCAATTCACTGACTTTCCGAGGAATTTCAACGCTGTTCACATTAATGCTCAAAGTATACCGGCTCATTTCCCAGATATGCTGGCGACTTTTAATTATAAAAACATACATGCTATTCTGATATCAGAATCTTGGCTGAAGCCCTGTCTCTCGTCTGTTGCCTACACTTTACCAGGGTACCAATTGATACGTAACGACCGACTTGGCTCACGTGGTGGTGGTGTTGCCATATATTTACGCAATTATATTCCTTTTAAATTAGTATCTCAATCAACACAACCGCCCCCTCCAAATGCAGGTGAACATATTTTCATTGAACTCAATTTACAACACGCTAAACTATTACTTGGCGTATACTACTGCCCCTCATCTAATATAAACTTTTTCTCATCTTTTGAGACTATTTTAGAAAATTTTATGCCCTCATACAATCACACCATTATTATGGGTGATTTTAATACATGCCTCTTAAAACAAGACACACGTTGCTCATCCTTTAAATCTGTTTCTGAGTCATGCGGCCTGTCAATTCTACCTTTGAATGCTACCCATCATTTTCCCAACTCCACTCCCTCTCTACTTGATCTTATCCTAGTATCATCCCCTAATTTAGTATTAAATCATGGACAATACCCTGCTGACGCATTTTCATGCCATGATCTTATCTTCTTGTCGTTTGAAATTCGAGCCCCCAAAGTGAACCCCAAACTGCTGTTACAGCGTAATTTTTGTGGTATGAACATCGAGAATCTTAAAGCAGACGCTTTAAATATTGATTGGGCGCTCCTTACCGGCAGCAGTTGTATCGACGAAAAAGTCAGTATCCTAAATGAAAACATAATAAAATTGTATGACAAGCACGCACCAGTTCGAGCTATTAAAATTAAACATTTACCTGCGCCTTGGCTTACTGAAGAAATCAAGTTGGTACTATCGAAGAAAGCTACTGCGAAAACTAGATATAACCGTCGACCAACTCCTTCGAATTGGGAAAAATATGTTTTGATCCGTAATCACTGCAATAAGGTGTGTAGAGATGCACAACGTCGCCACATTCACGATTCAGTTCAAAATGGAGATCCAGCTAAAGTCTGGAAATTCCTCAAATCATTGGGAGTTGGAAAGCCGCAAAATAACTCTATTCCTTCAGACTTAAATGTTGATTCTCTGAATAGCCATTTTGTTTCGTCGTCTCATATTGATAAGACATGTAAAGAAAACACACTTAAACTTTTCTCTTCACTTCCAACCCCTGATTATTCTCAATTCGTCTTTACTCAGTTCACCGACTGTGATGTTAAGAAAAGTATTGTATCAATTACATCGAAGGCGGTGGGTAGCGACAGTGTTAGCCGTAACATGATTCTTCCTATCCTAGACATTGTTCTTCCTATTATTACCCACATTTTAAACTTCTCCATTTCTAATGGCTTGTTTCCAAAAATTTGGAAAGAAGCACTTGTCACCCCTATCCCAAAGAAATCCAATCCTGCTTCCTTCTCTGACTTTCGTCCCATTTCCATACTTTCATTTTTATCCAAAGTTCTAGAACGACTGGTCCATAACCAGCTAAGCATTTTCTTAAATATAAACGATCTCCTTAACCCTTTTCAATCCGGTTTCCGCCCTGGTTATAGCACTGTTACTGCCTTAGTCAAAATCACCGACGACATAAGATTCGCTATGGATGAAGGCAAAGTGACAATGATCACCTTGTTAGATTTCAGCAATGCTTTCAACGCTGTTGACTTCGACATCCTGCTCGGTATACTCTACTCTCTTAACATATCTCCAAAGGTAATTGAGTGGTTTCGAAATTACCTGTTTGGCCGGCGGCAGCGGATTCGTATTGATGAATCCCATTCATCCTGGTGCGATACGTTTGCCGGCGTGCCACAGGGTGGCGTCTTATCTCCTCTACTTTTCGCAATTTTTATAAATTCTATCTCCAACAATCTTCGATGCTCCTACCACCTTTATGCAGATGATCTCCAAATCTATACGCATGCGTCTATTGAAGAACTCTCAGATGCTATTAAGATCATAAATGAGGACTTATCATCGATCGTAGACTGGAGTAGATCTCATGGACTAGCAGTGAATCCAAAGAAAACCCAATGTATTGTTGTTGGGAGTTCGAGGTTGGTTGCGAAAATTCACTGGCCAATGTTGCCCCCCGTTACATTCGACGGAATCCAAATCCCTATCGCTGATTCAGTGAAAAACCTAGGGGTTCATATTGACAAAACCTTATCCTGGGAACCTCAACTTAAAGAGATTAGTCGCAAATTATTCGCTTCCGCAGCTTCCTTGCGGAGACTGCGTAATTTCTTGCCACATACCACGAAAGTTGCACTGGCACAATCCCTTCTTTTGCCCATTCTAGACTATGCCGATGCCAGCTATCTCGACCTCGCAGAATACCAGTTAGATAAACTTGAGCGACTCCAGAATTTTTGTATACGTTTCATATTTGGTTTGCGCAAATATGATCATATATCTGAATTTCGCACTAAGCTCAAGTGGCTCCCTATCCGCCTTCGCCGGAATACGCACATCCTGTCTCTATTATACAATGTATTGTTTAGTCCCAAGTCTCCTCCTTATCTTAAGGAACGTTTCCAATTTTTCAATCAGGAGAAATTCCTCAGGTCATCAGTGAATATGAGACTAGAGACACCGCTCAATACAACAAGGTTTTATAATCACTCCTTCAGTGTTCAAGCTGTCCAATTATGGAACATGCTTCCACTGGAAGTAAGGCAAGCCCAATCCCTATCCGCCTTTAATAGGCTTGTCAAGGATTACTATCTCAAAGTATAATTTATGTTATTATAATCTTTATGCTATATTTTATTGAATTATTATATAATATGTACTGCTTTTAATATATGTAATATGTATATATATATATATATATATATGTATACTTATATATATGTATGTATGTGTATACTTATATATATAATATTACTATGCTTTATGTATTTAATCATGTGTATATAAATCCATATGTGTAATAATAATATATAGAATATGTAACACTTTTAACGTATTGTGCAGCAAACCCTACCCTAGCTTTGTGCCATATTTCTCTCTCCATCCCAAGGTTGTCTGGAAGAGATCGCTGTCAGCGATAAGACCGCCATTTGTACCTAATTCTAAGCTGTTCTTGTATATTATTTCATAATTTTTATTGTACAATAAAGTATATTCTATTCTATTCTATTCTATTCTAAATATCAAATGATCCATATCATAAACTATAATTATTTATATGGTTCTCAAATAAAAAATGGATATTATTAAGAACGGCGTGTCAAAGCCAAAAAACAATAGAGTCTGCTCCGCAAAAGAAGTCCCACAGAAGTGCCATTGCAATCACTGTACTAGAGTATTTATTTACTTATCCTTAAATCAATGCAGGAAGTCACTAAATAATAAACAAAAAATTACATTGCATGCGTTGATACTATAAAAACCGCAACATCTCTGTACATGCATTACGTAATAAATATATTATATTTTATTTTAAAATATTCCATAATTAAAATAAATTTATTTTCTGGCTGCTTTAAAAACAACATTCTATCAAATAGCGTAGCTGCCATTTTTAGTTCCTTTCTTTTCTGTGGGACGTGTGGCGCGAACTCAACATGACAGATGACAGTTTTAAAATACGGGACAGATGATTATAGAGATATATTTTATTTTTCTAAATTTACATCTTCTTATATATAAAAATGAATGTTTGTCTGTATATCCTTTATAGAATCGTAAACTATACATTTGATCATGAGATGATGTTTAGCAAAGTTGTTGTGCATGAGCCAGAGTCACAAATGGACGCGGTAGGTGGCGCTGCTATCGGCATATCGATCGAAGCTTTTCCGGGCAGGACGACGTCTGCCGAGGCAGCTAGTTTATTATAAAGGGCGTACACCTAAAAGTGTCCTAATGGCTTATACTTACTTATTATATCAAGATTTGGAGAATCAAACAAATTAAAACCAAGTACTTTGATTGCTTCCTAGGTATGTACTAGTTTAAAACAAATAATAATACAATACTGATAGTATTTTGATTGTTTATAACAGCAAACTGTTATCTAAGTTTGATATTTTAAAAGATGAATCTCAAAGAAAGTTTTGAGCATATAATTATTACGTTATTTGCGAAATATGTGAGTTTAAATATCCTATTATCTCCTTTCTATTACCTATACACTTGTAAGCCAAATGTTTATTATAATAAATGTTTATAGGTATATATAACTTAAGGATGTATGTTAAATGTGTAAGTTCTTTTTATAATTATAGTATAGTGTGACTGATTGATTTTTAAAATACAAACAATTTTAATTTACTTCGTTTACCACCTTAATACTGTTAAGAAAAATATATATTGAAAAAGCAACAACCAAGCCAGGTTTATTCCAATGCGATTTGTAACCGTTGCTCAGCAGGAGCTGCGTATCAAAGGATAGTATAAATAGTAACAAAATTGCTATACCCTGTCCAATAGTTTATTTTCCTTTTGACAGGTCGATTATTGATCATTCCGTGCCCTAAAGCTTTGTCAATACATTTTAATCAATTTGATGTTCGCATATGATTTACTAAAAATACTGTGTGTAATAAATAAACTGTGTAATCCATATCTTTATACTTAAAAGTAAAATGAAAGCACGAGTAAAGACACAAATCTAAATAAATGCCGAACTTTTTGATTTAAATAAAAACATTTTCTTTTGATAATGATTAATTTCAATTATATTTAGATATGATAACGATAGTTAATATTATATGCATTAGATGGCTCACAGAGCTACTACGTCGCTTGGAACAATGAAGTATGACAATTGTGACATGTGAAATTTACAGTTAACTGTCAAAAATGTGCAACTTGATGGGCGTACTAACGTCAAAAATAAAATTTATCGTTGGATAGGGTATAATGTTAATATTAGACGGATGAACCAAATTGAATCGATTTGGATAAAAGACAAAAAACTGAAAGGACACGACGATATTAATGACATCGGATAAATCAAGTCCACGTTTCTACGAGTACGTATCACTTTGGTTGATTGATTGATCTTAATTGAAAAGCAGAAATGAACAGTCTAAAATCGGCTTAACAAAAAATTTGTAATAGGTATACATGCCGTTTGACTATATTCTGATTATTTTGACTTAAATAAAAGTATTTAGTATTTTCTTAAATTTGTTGAATGGTAAACATCATAAAAATACGTTTTACGGTTTTAAGCGTGGCGGTGGTATTTGCTATTTTAAAAGCATTTATTTAACTTGCAATGGATGTACCTAAGTATGTATGTATGTAAGTTCGGATGGAGTCTTGCAAGTTAAATTTGACCAACTTCCCGTTTTCTGATTGAGCTGAAATTTTGCACGTATATGTATATCGCGTGTCAGTGCAATAATATGGTACTATGGAGCTGATCTGATAATGGAGTCGGAAGGTGGCCATAGGAGCTCCTATACTAAACAAGATAGACCCGTCGTGTTTGGGCTCGTTTTACTTGTCTTGGCTAGCACTCTGCAGCTACATGACATCCAGGATCTCAGAAGCTTGTATTTAAAAACCTTTTTAAAAAACAAGTTACTTTTTATTTCGACGTTTCGGTCACTTTTTATTAGTCGTGGTCGCGGAAGAAGAGAAACGTCAAAATAAAAATCATATAAAATTCCACGCTTAATAACTCTAAAACGTCTTGATTAAAAGTATTTAATACAAAATATATTCACATCTCCCAATTGCTTTCAAGTTTTTTGTAAAATGAGATCCTCTGAAATTTTAATAAGGTATAATAATAAAATCAGTCATATTATACAAAAGAATCCTCTTGAATGTTAAAAATGTCCTTTCTTCCCAAAATTGTATTAAAATCGATGGAAATGAAAGTACAAGAAGATGGTTGAATGAGAGGCATATTTTTGTATGAGACTAGAATATTCGTCTAAATGATCTTTATACTGTAAACTGTATAATTAAAATGAATGTAAGTACTTATACTGATTTATGAATAAAATGTTGACATTTTTAATGTACTGATTTTCATTTTTATTTTAACCTTTTCCAATATAAATGATAGGAACCTGATCCAATTAATATAATTATTGAAAGTTTAAAAAAAACGTGTGTAATGCACACACACGGTTTTTTTGGAACGAAGTTCCTTATCGCGCGTTGCGAAAGGGGGCTAGACGGAAAAAATTAAGACCAAAAGTTGTAACGACACTTTTTCTATAGTTGTAAGCCGTACGCTGTGTGCGTGTTTCTCTGTCTGTCTCTCTCTCTCTCTCTCTCTCATTATTACTAAAATTGAGCCTACTGATTAAGTTTATATTATATTATATTTGTTTATAATAAAAAAATATTATTATAACTTAAAACAAATAAAATGTTATTACAATTCCATCACTAATTAATCGAAAGGAACTTCGTTCCATCCGGGTGTCCCTTGACACCTCTCAAGTTTTTATTTACGCAGTACAGGTGAAAAATGTGTGATCTGGACCTCCCGCCCGGAGGGATTCTAAATTTCGTGACGTCACATTTCATATTATATTATATTGTTACGACCTAGACGCCGACAAAGACAAATTCACACCTGCATACCTATAGAAACACATTTTATTACCTTTCGGCATTTTGACTTCTTTTGTTTACTATGTGTTTAAAATTTGTGATTAAAAAAACAACACATTGTGTATTGTAATCTTTTATGGCAGTTATTAGCCAGGTGTATCGAATTTAAAGTACAAACTGATTCTAGGAAATTCGGTTCACGCGGCCGGGCAGACATATTGCATCTGTGCAGTATAAAGAATGCCTCGCGAGTGAGGGACGAGGCAGTCGATCGAAGCAAGACTTGTGTATATTCGGTAATCTATTTAGTGAAGGACTTTGCGCGTGTTATTGAAATTACGAATTTCTGCATTACGTTTGGACTTGTTGTATTCGGTTATATTTGTACCTGTATTATACGTGTTTGTATAGTTCTAACAAACTCTATAGTAATTCTAACGGCATTTTAATTCGAGTCCTGCAACTCGTAACAATATTGTTACAATATATTTAAGTTACAGTTAAAACACGAAATTTGAAGTATTAACGAAAACCTTCAAAACATTCCCAACTCTATCTGTATGAGCAGTGTTTAAATGATTAAATATAATGTATTCTATCTCATTCTCTCGCAGGCTTAGTCCTATAGATTTATGTGTTTATCTTTACTTAGTTTCCCTCTTTCATTTAATCGAGTATCAAATCAGAACGACACTAAAGAAGTTTCACAAAAAAAAAAAAAACATGTTTCACAAGCATAATTTATAATTTCATTAGTCTAGTATCTTGTGAAGAGAATGAAACACCCGGTAAGATATAACTCGTATATCGGTCTGCGTAGAGTGATAGAAAATTATAAAGTACCGTAACTACCCTCCTATTCTTTGCACTCAATTAATGCACACAACAATTAGTACAGTAGGTAGTTTACTTGGGAAACTATATAATAATAATAATCGGCAGACAAACACACATATTGTATATCCCCAAATTAAGCACGTTACGCTTGTGTTATGGGTAATATACAACGGACTACTCTGGGGCCGATCCCAGACACCCAGACCATAGGAAATAACGGAGAAAATACGTTTCTGAAATTTACTATACCAGGAATCGAACTTGGAGCCTCTGCGTTGCAGTAAGGTAGGCCGGCAAAGGCTTAGCCCGCTCAACCACAGAGGCCGCCACTGGCGAGCTAAGTTTCTATCAAACTTTGGACGCCAATTTCACAGTATAATACCCGAACACAGGTCAGCAGTCTCTATTATTATCAGAGAATACTCGTTTGTATACCGTGCTTATTTTGCGCGTGCTTCTTCTACAAGAATTCCGATCTAATGATTAAGTACATTTAAATACAGGTTATGATTCTCCCATAATTATTATAGTCACCCTAGAGCGCTACTTCGACATATGCATCGAACCAAAGCCGAAGTGAGAATCTATACCCGACCAATCTCGGAGGGATAACCTTTATCTGACCAAAGTTGGAGTGAATCTATATATCTTCTATACTATCTATATTATTATTACATGCCGGGAAAAGGTGAAGGAACACCTGCCTGTGATAAAACGCAGTTTATTACCTTTGTCGCATTTGGAGTTCTTTTGTTTACTTTGTGTTTAAAATTTGAAATTATACAATAACCTATTGTTATTGTTCTCGACTTCGTCGTTCGCCGTTCGCAGGAATAATGAACCAGGTGTGCAGATTACGGTTTCTCGGAAACCTAAGTCCACGCGGTCGATTTTTTGTAATGTATAGTTAGTATAAAACAATGCCCGAACGGAGGGGTGGGGCGGTCAAGCGAGCATTACGATACAAGAAAGACTTGTACATTGATAAGCTATATATATATATATATATATATATATATATATATATATAGTGACGGACTTTGCGCGTGTTATTGAATCGTGCAGTTTGTACTGGTTGTATCCAGTTATATTTGTACCATCACGTCACAACTACTGAACGGATTTAAATGAACAATAAGCTAGCTTATATTCCGGAGTTAAGCTCCGGAATATAGGATACTTTTATCCCAAAAATGACGTCATTTCTTTAAAATCGCATTTTTCAATTCACTTTATATTATGTCGCATTATTTTTTAACGACTTCCTTCCTAAAAAGTACTTTTTACTCCTGTAGCCTCAAAACAAGAACTCCCATAGATAGAAACAAGGAATAAAAGAATGCTTCTTTAGCATATTTTTGTTTGACTTATAGGTCAACTTGCGAGTGAATGAATTAGAATTGTATATCCTTCTCTATTCCACACATCAAATTGTGTCATAAGTGAAAATAAAACAACAGTATCTATGTTGTTCGTATTTCAGTAAGATTTCTATGTGAGTTCTTATATTGAACGTGTACCTATTGCTTCCCGACATCATTTAAAATTGAAACATTTGTACCCAAATTTCCATTTTACTGGTGATTATTTTGACCGTGATATAGGGCAAAAGGGCTTAGATTGTACACGGGCGCTACATAGGTTAGAGACGCCTCTATAAGTAATTCTTGTAACACAGTTAGAATACAATATACATGCTGAGGGTCAATTCCAGACTCCTAGACCACAGTGGAAAGTACCTTCACAAATTCTACCTACGACAGGAAAGGAATACAACCTGTTGCGGACAGAGAGCACCCCCCTGACCCGCCCGCTGGGCACACCTACTCTCCGCGCCCCGCATACCGTCGACGCTAAGAGCTCGCGCAATTAGCAGCTAGGTGTCGGACGGTACGCGGGATATAGGAGCGGCCCTGGAGGCAAAAAATGGTTAATTCTTCATACAATTCTCATTGACGACTTACCACTCTCACTCTCGACTCTCTCGCACAATTTCTCATTTTCATTACGTACTTCCTTATGTATGTACATTCAAAGTTATATAAATAGTTTAATAATAATCATACAGTCCAATTTTATATCGAGTTTCATTTCCAAAGAAGAACCAACTGCTACCAATAAAACCTAAGCAGTTGTAAACAATGTAATATCTGAAACGTCTGGAATACCATCAAACAACGCAATATTAAATGTTATAAATCCTAATCCTGTATTCTATAGGGATAGCCCAAAATAGAATCTTATAAATTTTCCCGTTACCTGAATGAGTAATAAAGGAGCTCGTTTCTAAGTACAGATTATATAAGATATCAAAAGTTTCGAATAATTACGGCAATCTCATAAAGTAACTACGGGATTAACTTTGTTACTACAAAAACAACAACAATAACAATACTCTTTATAATACTGACATTACAGAGAAAAAATACATAATACGCTTAAATACTACAAGGTAGTACAATGGGCGGCTTTATTGCTTAAAGCAATCAATCAAAATGAATTGAAATAACTGATTTTTATTTTACATTACACGTGCAGGGAATACGTTATGTCGGTAAGTTCGGTAAGCTTCGTCAAATCTTCTCGTCAATCATTCCGCAATGCTTGAAGACAAAAGTTTTCGAGCAGTGCGTCGTCCCCGTCCTGACCTACGGGCCGAGACATGGACACTGATGGCAGTATTGGTCGAGAAGTTCCAAGTCGCTCAACGCACTATGGAGCGAGCAATGTTGGGTGTTTCTCTTATAGATAAATTTGGAAATGAGCATAACCGTAAGAGGACCAAGGTAACTGACATAGCTCGTAAAATTAGCAAATTGAAGTGGGAGTGGGCCGGTCCGGTCGGCCGCAGGACCGATGGCCGATGGAGCAGACGAGTCCTGGAGTGGAAACCGTGTCTCGGTAAACGTAGTGTCGGACGCCCTCCAGCTCGATGGACCGACGACCCATGCGAGGTCGCTGGTAGGCGCTGGATGAGAAAATCAGAGGACAGGGATGAGTGGCGCCGTCTTGGGGAGGCCTACGTCCAACAGTGGACTGCCAATGGCTGACGACGAAGTGCAGGGAATATAAGATTATTTAACAATACAAGTACAATTTTACATTGGCGTGCAAAGTTAATTCTGGTACCCGCATTAAGCTGGGTCCATATACGTATAATTTTCCCGATCCGATTGCTGTATCCGTATCACCGTATCATTCGTCGGACCTACCACATCAAGCTCCATATGTAGTTATTGTGGTGTATCCACATCACTAATTAGAAAGTTTATATAGTCTATGTTTTTGTTCTTCTCTTTGTCTATGTGTCATGTTGGTCAGTCGCATTATATTGTATCTCTTTTTAAAACTAATATAAACAGTTTGAAATCAGTTAGTATAATAAATAATATTTATAATGTATCTCTCGTGTCCTCAGAAAAAGAGGAAGAAAACCTGCCGTATCTCCTTTGATGATCGGACAAAAACCGACTCGAAATAGAACGGGCCGTGTCTCGTATCGTGTCAGAGTGGCGTATCAAGACTGCGTCCAGATAGGCGATGATGATAAGCGTCGGCGATACGGGTATTGTGATGGGATCGAGAACATGATAATATGTGGACCCACCTTTAGATCTCTACAAACTCTGTTTGGCGGGCTACAGTACAGTTATAGATAGATAGCTAGATAACACTTTATTTCTCACGAAATATACAATTTCAAAATACACAATTACAATATTGTCATGGTAGAAACAATAGGCGGGCGGCCTTATCGCTTAAAGCAATCTCTTCCAGGCAACCTAACTTAGGAATAATTTAAACTACTACTTACTTAAACTACTTTATAAATTAAATACATACATACATATAGAGTTCGCTTTAGTTGTTACTTCCTTAGTGCGTGGTGCACTATTATCACGGAATTTAATATTTAAACAAAATTACTATGGCTCAAAAGAATTGCTGTGAACGCATAATTTTTGTATCATCGAAGTAGTCTATACTTTTCTCTCTAGCCCCTCTTTCTTTACTTGGTCATGGTTGTTGGAAGCTGGAAGGTCAATAAAATCTATAATATTATGAAAGTATTTTTTAATATTATAGATTTTGTCGAGTCTTTTGTTTTTTTTGTGTTTGTTTGTTCGGAATTCACGTAAAAACAACCAGACCGATTTCGATGCGGTTTCCCCTGATCAATAGTAAATTCAGACTAAAATCTGCGGTACTTTATATCTCAGGAATCCCACGGGAATTTTCTTAGAAGCGGTTTAAAGAGGCACGCTTGAAAAAAAACGGATTCTAATATAATATTTGCACTAATCGACAGCAAATTGTCTGTTTATAAAATCTGTAATACATCATATTCCGGGGATCCCGCGGGATTTTTCCCGAGAGTGGTTTTAAGTTGTTAGGACACGTATAAATTAGCTTATTCCGTCAAACATGGACAACGTCTCGGGCGAATCCTAGTTACAAATACAACAGTTTGTTCAATCCTAAAAAACAACATTTGCCAAACACAGAGAATTACCAAAATAACAAAATCAGCCAAAAATATAACTTGAAACACTACGTGCCTAGATGCAAGATTAATATAATGTATATGAAATTGTGAATATAGATTAATGATATGTGTTCAAACTTGCCTGCGTGTGTGTGCGCTCGTGTGTGTTTTGTGAGTGGATACGTTTTGAGTGAGTGTGCTAAAGTATTCGTTTTAAGTTAACAATAATTCATAAGAGATTATTAACTGACAGTAGGTAACAAACAATTCTTCAGCATTTTTATATAAAACTAGCTGTCCCGTCAGACGTTGTCCTGCCCTGAAGAAACAAAATTTAGAACCCGACTGCAGCGCCATCTGCCGGACTTATTTATGAATCTAAACCATCCTCGAATCTACTTGAACACACACAAAAAAATTCATTCAAATCGGTCCAGCCGTTTAGGAGGAGTTCACTGTCAGCACACGTACAGAAGAATTATGTATATAAAGATATGGAGAACCCAATCTTAGCGGCCAATATTATTCTAAGATTGCGTCGAGAAATAACTCCTTGTAAATTCTCCCTCCCCATCCTCGCTATCAAAAAAAATCATAAAGTTTAAATGAAGAACGTGCAAACAAGAGAAAAGTCTCACATCGTGCAGTGCTGTCACCGTAAATATATAGTTTGATCACGATATAAAGAAAATCACTTTTAATTTAATTAATTAACTTTAATTCGCCTGAATCAAATCCTTGTGAAGTGTGTGAACCCCGCCGGGAACATGTGCAGTGTGGCTACTTTTTTTTATTGCACGAGTTCAGCAGACAGGCAGACGGCTCACATGATGGAAAGCAGTTACCATCGCCTATGGACATTTCCAATACCAAAGGTGCTAGCAATGTACTGCTACTCTCTAAACTCTAAAGGGAGATTGGAATCTGGCCACTGATGCCGGAACACAAGGTTGTTATGGCGGCATACTCTAAACCAGGGGTGGTAGCTATCCCGTCGGGCAAATACCCTACCACCTATGGGTTGTTTTGTCTCCTCTTACGACAGGCCTTCCGGCCGCAGGAAATTGTATTAATTTTCCGTTTCTGCACAGATAGAAAGCGATGGATTTGTGATGAGGTGAATTTCGCTTGCTTCATCTTCCACGTCCCTTTGCTTTCTATCGGCCAACATATCGCGCCCGCAGTTGTAGTCGATCCATAATTACAAGAAGCCATCAAAAGAGGCTGCGACGAGGATACAAAGTCTTACTTCTTAGTGTAGTATTTTCTTCAGTTTTCGCGACTAGTACACGTATTTAAAATCAAAAATACCCACATTCCAATTGAGAAAACGGTTGGCAACTACCCGCCCGAACTAACTTAGTGCTGCACGAAGCCGCATCGATTACATTTATCGATACCGATCTAACTCACGTGGGTTGGTAATGTTGCTTGTATAATAGTTGTATATTGTAAAAAACATTCTAGCAAAAACGAAATCGCCTTCAAGTGTAACTGAAAAAATATTTTCACAGCAACTTAATGTTGGAGCTTATTATATTTAATAAATTTGTTATTGTTTTTTTCTGTTTTACCTGGCACTGGCTTCAAGATGTAGTTAACTTTTTATTTTTCACTGGTAAGTTATGCATTTGGTAGCCAATAAATTTAAATTGGAGCACTCTGAAAGTATTCTGAATTTAACGCAAAAAGATTGATCAAAATCGGTTCAGAAAAAACCAGAACTTTACGTCTGAAAACATATTTTGAAATCGGTTCAAAAGACTCCGATTGCCTCTTCGTCAAATACAAACTAGTCACAAAAATATTTAAAAAAATTGAAATGACATTAAACCGATTTTTTTAATATCCTGTCAATCAAACAATGAATAGCACTGTATTTGAAAATGTTCTTGAAATAAAAATGTGGCAATACTATTATTTTGTTGCGTGCCAAAAAAATAGCGACATCGGCGACCTGGTATGTGGCATCACATCTAGGCCAACAGGTCTAGATGGCAATTTGCTAGTGATGTAGCTATATTTTACAATAGTAAAATATAGCTACAAAAGTGAAAAGCTTACATCTTTCAGACGTCTACGTTTCAAGGCTCATTGGAGACAGTAAACAGAGTTTTTACAGCAAAAGTTTCCCAAGTCGATTTTCTTTAATTTTTCCTCTAACTCCCAAAGTTATTTTCTTGCCCTTTGTTAAGGAAGATGTTTCTCGAGGTACAAGTTAAAAATAAACCCTTATCGTCTCACTTCATTGGATATACAGCTGATTTTCTAAGATGCTAGCATGTCTCTAATACCATATACCAAAATTCACCAAAGGCACATAATAACATATCGAAGATTTATCCTTGTTTATCTACGTAAGTATAATGGATTTATTTATCACTAGTTAACTGCGACTTCGCCCGCGTGGTTTGTTTTTTTCGCGAAACCATAATTTAAATAAAATTAGTTTCAGTTACTCCTTATACTCGTAATATCAGCTATCTGCCAGTCAAAGTTCAGTCAAAGTCTAGACAGATCAAAAATGTATATCTTTGATATAACTACTGTATATACTTTATATATGTTGCGAACAGAATCACCCCCCTGACCTCTCCCCCGTAAATCCCGTACCCCACGCCCCGTTTACCGCGGAAACGTACCTCGCTCCGTTAGCTGCTAAGCGTCTGCATTTTTGTAGTACCTTAGTAAGCGCGGGGCGAGCCTTTTTTTTTTTTTTTGAGGCGAGGGAAAATGCTAACCGATTTACGCACTCTCAGGGCCGTCACTAGCAAACGGCGCGCATCCATCGGGGGCGGGAACGCTAGCAATAGTATGCTTTGTTTGCGCTCCGTCCGCGATGGCTTGACACTGAGGAGTGTGGAAGACTCAGAGCGATGCCGCACGGGCGAGCAACCTCAATACCCACTAAAAACCCCCTCCTCCCGTCGACCCTGCGCTTTGTTGTGAAGGAAAGACTGAGATATAGAACATAGTTACGCAACAGTCGATCCAGCGCAATAAAGTGCCTGGAGTGTGCCCTGGGAGAACACACCCCACTTCGAAACGGGGGCAGATGAATCCCTTGCGTTGCCTAGTAGCAAGGGGCCCCTCGTACCGGAACCTAACTCAGGGAGGGAAGTAATGCGCGTACCTGCCTCTCCGGGTGCTAGCTGAAGGCCGGCGACCTCGGGTGGAGACATTAGCACGCGCTGCAGGACTTCGCTCCCTATCCCTTTCTGCGGCCTCTTTGAGAGACATTACTGCCTCACAGAAAGTAACCGCAGACTCCCAGCGGTCGTCGCTGTGCAACATGGCCGTTACCAAGTCGCCAAGCGATCGGACGGCTCCTACGTGTGTCTCGAGCTCGAAACGCTGAGGCGCCCATGCAGCGCACTCAACAAGCGTGTGGAACGCCGTATCGGGTGCGCCGCATTGGCGGCAGTCCGGGGAAGGCAAGCAGCCCACAATGCGAAACAGATACTGATCGAAACAACCGTGTCCGGTCAGTATCTGAGTCGTCCTGAAGGTCAGGGTTCCGCTGGTGCGGGTCACCCATCTCTCCAGCTGAAGCGCGGGGCGAGCCTACAGCAACTTCGTCGGTTGAATATATACACACAAGGAAAAGAAAGAAGACCAGGAAGATCAAGGAGCATTCGGAAGACTCTACAGCCAACGGACTCTCAGCGTGACTACGTGGATCTTGTGGGCCACCAGTGCATTGTGATTTGATTAGTGCCACTCGTATTGATCGGTGTAATCGATATAATTAGTGTTATCTACGTTCAGTGTAACGTCTGGGGCTAGTGCTAAGTTGTGTCGGTTAAACTTGAACGTGCCGTTTGATACAGTTGTGCCGATCGCATCTATTGCTGTTGTAGCGCCTATAAATAAATACAGTCAACTTGCTAAGGGGTGTTTCATTTAGGGCGACCCTTGCCCCCACACCCGACAACGTATATACCCTACCTATAAGTCATTTATATTTAGTAAAAAGCGGTTATTTTGACATTACAAACAAACACTTTAATTGTATTTATTTGTATAGATTGTAAAGAGAAATAAAAATTTAAGTCTCGAACTCACAAAGTAAAGTCGGCTAAAAGACGCCGATCGCGCCGGAACGCGTGACGAGAACTCAGTATTAAATCGAATTAAATTAATCGATTTAGTACGAATAACATTGGAATGGTTTCCAGTGGTACATTACTATTAACCACAAAGATGGAAACCATATGTGTATTTTATTTGACGCTTTTTAACAGACTTCCAAAAGAAAGGGATCCCAAAAGGACGAGAATAAATTCGACTATATTTTTTGAAGTGAAACTTCTTTAGTATCGTTGTGATTTTAAGGTCGATGAAACAAAAATAAAGATAGAGTTAGAAATATTTTGAAGTTTATAAATCAAATTGAGCAGTTGTTTCCTATTATAGTTATCTTAAGCCCCTCGTATCATTTGTTCAATGTGAAAAAATTGAATCTGAATAATATGCGTAATAATTAATATATCTTAACGTAATATTTTGCATTAAAATACAAAATAATTTTTATGGTGGTGCACTAAGCATCCACCATTTTTATCCAAACTAATCATAATCATGTTACTCCATTCTCCATAGCAACAACCCGAAGACGGCCCTGCATCAAGTACGGTCCTGCACTGCGATGACTCAACGGCATGGGCCACCTGCGTCGTCAACAACAGGCGACGCGGTATATAAGGGCGCCCTCGGCATGCAGACCCCGGTAAAGTTGTGAGGTCTTCGGACCAACAACATAAGGTCAAGTCAAATAAAAAAAAGGATACACATTTCAAGTTCAACATCAAGGCTTCACGCTGCCACGTACTCGCGCCCCTTCAACGGTGTCACTCTGCCCGTTGAAGCCCTATCATATTTCAAAGAGCCGTTCTCAAAAGTATCAATTTGTATCCCTCAAATAACATAAATAAGTACTCCTTAATACTGTATAGTAATTGTAATAAATAACATCTGCAACGAACCTGCGTATCAATTTGAACCTGGGATGGAGGAGTAAGAAGAGGCTTTGCAACACTGCACGCAATTGTGGATGTGATCAGAGATCACACACATATGACACCTCTGGTCACCCCCACATTTTTGAGCTTGCTATAAATATTAAGAATAAAACTAGAGAGGTGTCAAGGGACACCCGGATGGAACGAAGTTCCTTTCGATTATTTACAAAAAACCTGTATACACTCAACAAAAATAATCGTCGCGACACCACACTGTTCAATGCGAAGTGTAATAGTAAATGAGTAAGTTTGAATCCTATTTACTTCAATAAAAGAAACAATTTAAAAATTGAATCACATCCTGCAATTCGACTCTTGAAACAAATTTAACTTTAAACCAGATTCGCGATATTGCTCCTTATTTTAATGACATTAAGACTCTATATGTCCGCAAATACTATCTGTACGTCAGCAACCCATGACATTTAAAAATAATGTACTCCAAATTAAACTCTAACTGCGTGAGCATAAACTGCATTTTATCTTGGCAAGTTCAAAAAGTGTCGACAACTTTTTCGTAAGAATTTTTTCCGTCTAGCCCCCATTCGTACCGCGCGATAAGGAACTACGTTCCAATATGATAAACCTTATAATTATTCTAGTACCCTATATTTATCTCATTCTCTCTTAGGCAACTTTTCTGAAGTTTCACTTCTGCTGTGTCTGAATTGCTCACACACAATTTTTGAAGTAAAACTTCTATATAGACGGGGGGTCTTACGATGTTTCGCTCACGAAAAGGTGTCACGGTCACGTGGTGTAATTCTTACATTTTTAAACTCGTGATATCTTTCGAATGGAATGTCCAAAATGAATAATTCAAAAAGTTATATAAAGGTATTGAAGCAGTCTTGAATACGAAGTAATTTTTTTTGATAAGGATTAATACCAAGATACAAATAAAGAGGCTTTTCTAGCGGTGGCATATTAATTAAAATTTTAAAATAAAAGAACACTTATTGTAGCATAACTATAATAGTTAGATATATAGTGTCGCGACACTTTTTGAAATAATGATGTGTTCTGCAAAGTCGTAGTACATTATTTTATTCTATCATCAATAGTTTTCGCAGCGCACACGATTTTAGATATTTTGTTACACGTTGGTTTACATTATTGGAGTTTTAGTAAGGACCGCTAATTTATTTGTAATTTAATAAGTGTGTGTAAGTAGTGAAAGAATTTTTCAAATCGGTTCAGTAGTTTCAGAGCCTCTTCATCAAAACATGAGCAAACGAAATTTCATTGAGTTATTTTTTTGGAAATATTTTTCTGTTGATATAATTTGATGTCCGAATGAAGTAGATGACGAAAGATGCACATTTGCTAATATTCCGTTGTATTTTAGAGTATACTATGAAATTTTTTTTGGTTCCGGATGGAATTCAGTTTTTTGTTTGATAAAATAAAATGTTTAAATAAAAAATGCATTCATTAAAATGTACCTAACCTAATCAAATCATAATTTGCAGTAAACCTGCGAAAAATCGAAATGTGTGCTGGGACACATATTAGAAGTGAAACTTAAACGGACAAGTTGAAAAACGAATCGCACCGGACAAGTGGAAAAACGAATGGCAACGGATAAGTAGAAAAATGAATCGCAACGGACAAGTGGAAAAACGAATCGCAACGACAAGTGGAAAAAATTCAACTGACAAGTGACAAAATGAAATGAAAACCTGCATTGTACTCTTTTATGGCCGTTTGCGGTCGAGTCATTACCCAGATGTGGCGGATTAAGTCGGCTACGATACGGGCACATTGCATTTGTGCAGTATAAAACGAAGGCCTGATTGAGGGAGAGTGGCAGATCAGCGACAACTACGATACGGGCGTGACGTGTATACTACAATCGGGAATCTAATAGTGATGGACTTTGCGTGTTTTATTGAATTACGACCTTCTTACGCATAACGTTTGGATTTATTGTATTCGGTTATATATGTACCTGTGTTATTATACGTGTTTATATAGTTCTAATAAAGTCTACAATAATTCCAAAGGCATATTAATTCGAGTCTCGCAACTCGTAGCAATACTTTTATACAGTCTGAGAACGTATCACAATAAAGATCCAATTATTAATGTCACATCGAGAGACTAGCTTTCAAATAGACACTCAGTGTATAGGAATTATACATGGCACACAGTCTTAATCTTAAATAGATTGTCGTAAAGTATTAAGTAACTGAGCCTTAAACACGTTAGCATTCGACATCGCACTGACGACTAAACAACAATACCGAAATCTCGATATCTCATAAAAGACAGTCGTGAAATACTACCCTCAATACATAAAATTCACATAACAGAGAATATAACACAAAAAGCCATCCAACCGTACTTATTGACCTTCGAAGAATTGGGGGGAACAAATAAATTACACGCATCCTCCGAAGTAATGAGACTTGCCCACGTCCCGTCTCATTTGTGATAACGTATTGTGCGATTGAATTTACTCGTATCGATTCCATTGTGAAGGGCTTAAATTGTTGGTTATAAAGTCAGACTTTATAAAATATAAGATTTATTACTGTAATTAATTGATAGTTAATTTTTAGTGTTCAATTGTATTATTTTTTAATGTTTGTACTTTAATTAAAAAATTATGTCATTTTAAGAATGTGATTTGAATTTATATGGACCACAGATTTATTAAATATATGTATAATTGTATATATCTGTGATATATATACAATTATACATATAGGACAACATTTTGAAATATGTGAATGAATGTATTGTTTGGTGATGTTTACTAATATTTTTTTAAGGTTCCGTAAACAAATCGTCATCCATCGGCTGGTGCATTTGGGTTTCAAATTCCTCACATTTTTATCATAAACTACTGAGTCTGTAAGGATGGTTTTAATAAAATTTTATATATGGCGTAACCAAGTTTACAGTAAAATTGTGCAAAAATAAAGATTAAGAGATTATTATAACCGAGAGTCATTTGGTCAGTGTAGCAACAGCAGTTTGTGCAGTGTCCAGTTTTAGTGTAGATTTAGTTTAGTTGTTTAGTTTTAGTAAGTTACTTTTCTTTCATATATTAAATATATAGTATAATTGTATATATCTGTGATATGTATACAATTATGCATATAGGACCAAGTTTTGAAATATGTGAATTTATGTATTGTTTGGTAATGTTTACTAATATTTTTTTAGGGTTCCATAAAAAATCGTCATCAGTTGGATGAATCACCAGCAGCAGTTTGTGCAATGTCCCGGTTTATTCTACTTTTAGTCTAATTTTAGTGTAGATTTAGTTTAGTTCTATAGTTTTAGTAAGTTACCTTTCTTTCATTCAATTCGCTTGTTCATAATTGTCGTAGGTTTGTCGTAGTGTCGTAGGTCAAACAATCACCCACGTGAATACCATCAAGGAAATGTTACGTAAATATTTACCATTTCTGTGGAAATCACCTTGCTATTTTTAAACTGAAACATAAATTGTGGGCGAGAGACTATATACGTGGGCTGATTCAAACTGTGAAGTTCACTTGAATACAATGTAAAACATTGCCATTCTAGGCTTTATTGTCGTTCTCTCGAAGTTCTTTAAGTTTTTTCTTACGATGTATTTTTTGAAGTGAAGAGTTCTTTAGGCACGTTGGACATTTTAGGACGAGGAAAAAGCATAAAATTCGCAGCTAAGTTTCCGCTATTTTTATAATAATGATATTGTTTCTTGTTCTCTTGATTATCATATTTCAAAAGCTGTTAGAACATTTCATTTAAACACGTATGTATAAAATTGATGTATCACAGATGGAGATATATTTAATATATTCTCACTTTCATGGTAAAACTATGTAACTGTCAACTTTTACAATATCGATTTTAATGCATTTTCTGAAAGCTGAAATTGTTATTACTATGTATCTTTCGATTTATTTAATATCTATAAATCTTTGATATTAACACAAATAAAGTCAATAAAGAATTTTATTAAAAAAAATCAATAAACCGAAATCAGAGATTATGTGTATGGTAACATTAGTTAAAAATAGATATAATAAATATTGTTATCTTTCTTTCATTTGCTGGTTTATAAAAAGGTCTACAGGTAAATTTGTTTAGGGTTCAAAAATTAATGGCATTTATTAACACATTCCCACTCTGCTTTATAACATATTATTTACTCCTAAAACAGTCCCTAGTACCTTAAGGAACGTTTTAAATTCCTTCGCCTATACACTGCCCACAATTTGCGCCACGATACGTACCGAAAACTTACAACGCCTGCACACACTTCATCCTATTATGATAATTATTTTACGGTGCAGGCTGTCAAACTTTGGAATTTGCTGCCTCTTACTGTCAGAGAGGCCAAATCGTTACCAATATTTGGAAATTTGGTCAGAAAACTCTATTTGTTCACAAATAGCTATGCCTGATTTACGAAATTTATAGTCATGCTAATACATTTATTATAATAACTTATGTATTATTGTATTTATATGACTATGTACTAGGTACCTACGCTCACGTATGGAAGCGAGAGTTGGGTATGGAAGAGAGAGCATGAAAGTAGAGTAAACGCGGTCGAGATGCGAGCACTGCGCAAAATCTGCGGAGTGACGCTCGCGGACCGCGTTTGTAATACCGAAGTAAGAAAGAGAGTTGATCTAAAAGAGAGTGTCGGGGTGAAGGTAAGGAAAGGAATGCTCCGGTGGTTCGGGCATGTGGAAAGAATGAATGATGGTGTGAGGTGTGTAAGAATAAGCCTAAATGGCGCTCTGTTGTTCGTGCCTACACCGCAAGGGACCTGGCGTGAAGTTATGTATGTATATATGTATGTATTTGTATATTTATTTCTTAAATTGACTTGAGTATTTATGTATCTATTGCCTTTTTCCTGCACCACCTATTTCGCCTGATTCAATTTCTTTCATTTAGGTTGCCTGGAAGAGATCGCATTGAGCGTTAAGGCTGCCCATTGTATTGCCTAGAAAATATTGTAAATATGGTCTGTGTATGTAATTATATATTTTGGTGTGCAATAAATTGTAATCTCTCTCTCTACTATATCGGGGACGGGGGAGCGCAAATAAATCAGGCGAACCACATATTGGGTTACTGCATCGAAAGGCTCTCGTTACGTACTGAATTCGATCATTCGATCTCAAAAGTCCTTTGTTAGTGACATTTATTTTACATTTATTTCCCTTTTCCAGTAAATCAAATTTCATACTTTTCATCCTTTTTTATGGCGTTATTTTTCCTTGTAAACGTGTTTAAGACCCATGCATAAATTACGTTACACGTTAAGAAAGAGAGGGGGGGGGGAGCTGATCGGCGAAGTGTGATGTCAAGGAGTGGGGGAGGTCTTAAATTTCGTAAATATAGGAATTTCAAAGTCAAATACAGTATAAACTCCATGAAATGTCACTCGATTTAACGACATACTCCCTTAAGCATCGAAATCACTTGGTTTTGGTTGGTTTAGCTTGTCTTCCATGCAATGATACACTCTATATAGCATTACACCCACTCTTAATAACGACAACAATTAAGTAATAAAAAGTACCTTTTAAGTTGCCAAAATTAGTAACAGCTGCGCAGCTGTGTACATTCTTTTGTCGTTTTATTATCCTAGCCCGTTATAAACTCGACTGTCGGCATCATGCATACCGAATTTCTCTAAGTACTTCCTTTATCACCAAGATGCCTAATATCGCTATGAAGTCATATATGATGATCTATGATATGAATACGATATGAAGAAAATAAGTAAAAAAACTACTTCAAAATTGTTGGTGCAGCAAAAAACGTCGGACAAAAAGAAAACTTCTCTTCATTTAACGACAACTCATTGTAACGCTTTAAAATGCACAGTGCCTTCAGTGTCGTTATATAGAGTTTACACTGTATATTTATGCTAATTACGGAACTGATGTTTTAATTTAACATCAAGATACACTAGGGAGGGAGAGGTAAAAAATCGTATAACGTAATTTGTTGACGGCCCCTTATTAAAGAATTTCAAGGCTGGCACAAAAACTCGATTGCAATGGCATCTCATTACATAAAATACTGTAGTTTATGTGTTATTAAAATAATCATTAACACTGTAATATGATTTGTGAATGAAATATACCCTTATGTTATCGTTTTAATTTTTGAATGCACTGTACATACTTGAACCCTTTACAGACGTAGTACTTTCTAGAAAGATAGATTTTATGCACTTATCCTTCATATTTTATTATGGTGACATTTATAAATAAGGCATCTTACATGTTTTTAGTATATAAATTGACAGCCATTTTATTTGTCGATTTTCGGAAAACATATCGCAAGATGTTTTATTCTATTATTAGTTCATTGAAATGTTACATGCGCTTTGCATTTTTTAGAGGACGCAATTTTATTTTTGGGACATGTATGGGGGGTCAATAGAAGCTTAACCTCAAGTTTGTGGGGTCGTCACCCTTGTCCCCCGGCCGCCATCTTGGAAAAAAGGGTGAAAACACTTTTTGCGCGATATCTCAGAAACTGTGCGTCTTACAAAAAATTTGTAAAGTCATAATTTATAGCAAATTATTTTGTCTACAAATATGTTTATATAACTTTTTGTCCTAAATTAAAATTTAAAGAAGTTATAAGCAAAACAGTGAGAATTTTTTTATTCATTCCCAACTCTTTTCTTTACCATAGAACTTACCAAATTTAACTTATCGAATGTTAAGCAGGTAGAAAAGGTCCCCCGTTTTCCCCGCCACCTATATTAACATAAATTACAAAACTTGAAAAATAATACAAAATAGATAACATGAACCAAGTGGATCAAGTAGACCCAGTGGTCCAAGTGGACTTAGTGGACCCAGTGGACCAAGTGGACTCAGTGGTCCCAATGGATTCAGTGGACCAAGTGGACCCAGTGGACCAAGTGGACCCAGTGGTCTAAGTGGACCAAGTGGACCCAGTGGGCTAAGTGGACCAAGTGGACCCAGTGGACCAAGTTGACCAAGTGGACCCAATGGACCCAGTGGACCAAGTGGACCAAGTGGACTCAGTGGACCCAATAGACCAAGTGGACGAAATAACTGGTAAGAACTTTTTGTACTCAAATAGTTAAACGTTCGGCTTTATCCGTATATTTTTCACGTGTTTTGAGGTTTAAATGAAAACTCGCTAGACGCTCTAGTTATTAAAGTAATAAACCAGAAGTTTTACCGCAGCCTTATCTAAAACTGCACGCGGGGAACCATCCAACCTGAAATTGTAAATAAACTGCAATCCTTTTATTTATATTTTAACCCGCACTGACTGTTTGTCTCATAATGGTAGGAGAAAAAACTAAGTCCACATAGCTTAATGCATGTCAGCATTATCTTCTTATATATAAAATTCTCGTGTCACAATGTTCGTTCCCATACTCCTCCGAAACGGCTTGACTGATTCTCATGATATTTTGTGTGCATATTGGGTAGGTCTCAGAATGGGACAACATCTATTTTTTATCCCCCTAAATATTAAGGGTAGTCCACTCCTAAATATATTTTTTTAATTTTTAGATAATTTTTTTATTTTTATTCTTTTATGATACAGCATTAAAAAATACATATAACCCTAAATTTTCAACCCTCTACGATCAACCCCTATTTTTTAATAACGATATTAGTATTTTTATAATTTTCTACTGGGATGATTTTGATTTTAATTTAACCAGGTAGATGGTGCTGCAATCGGGTACCAGAATTTAGGTGATCTTTTTGTTGTTGTATGTGTTGAAGTTTATCCCGGAATGGTTTAAATAAACGATTGGATCCAGTAGGTGGCGCCGCGATACTTACTCCTCCTAAACGCTGGGCCTGATTTTGATGAAATTTTTAGTTTGTTCAAGTGGATTTAAGAATAGTTTAGATTAACATTTGGTCCCAGTAGATGACGCTGGAATCGGGTTCTTGATTTTTATTGTTTAAAGGACAACGTCTGCCGGGTACAGCTAGTATTATATATAACTGAAATCCACGTACCTATATAGTGACTCATCACGATATCTCAGGAGCTATAATACCTATAGATTTGAAACTTGGCATGGACCTTTCTTTCGCCAAGTAGAGGTTAGCTTAGAACGGATTTTATGACACACGAAGCGGGCGGGTATCAACTAGTTATAAATATATGTACGCGTATAACTTGAGAACGATTTTGATGATTTTGTTTTTGTGTGAGTGGGTTTCCGGATGGTTTAGATTCACAATTGGAAGCAGTACGTGGCGCTGAGATCGGGTTCTAGAATCCTCCTAATCACCTGGAGCGATTTTGGTGATTTTGTTTTTGTGTCATGAAACAGTTTTGTAGGAATTCAGAAAATAAGGCGTTACGAAGTTCTCCGGGTCAGCAAGTAGTATATAAAAAGGAATTGACGTTTGTTAGTCACAAAAACTCGAGAACAACTGAACCGATTGGCCTAATTTTAATTTTCAAGTATATGTAAAAGTCTGAGGAAGGTTTAAAAGGTATAGAAATGAATCTTACAAACGATGTACTCGCCTAACTTGACAACGACTTTATCGTTTTTGATGATTTTTTGTGTGTGTTGTTGTTTTGTTTGTGTAATGTATTTATTTGATTTTGTTTTGAGTGTATAAAACACTTAATCATAATATTTCTGATATCATAATATTCCAATAGAACCAAAAAATATGTTATTTATATAACAATGTAAAACGGTATAAAACGATCCAACCGTATCGTTTGTGGTCAACTTGGATTAATAATCAAGTATTGAATAGAAAATATACTGTAGATGCTACAAGATTACGATAGATTAGATTTTTTTTATTGCAGGAGTTTAGCAGACAGGCGGATGGCCCACTTGTTGGAAAGCGGTTACCATCGCCTATGGACATTTGCAACACCAAAGGCGCTACAAATGCTCGGCTGCTCTCTTAAGGGAGACTGGAACCTGGTCACTAATGCCGGAACACAACTCAAGTAAGTATGGCGACATACTTTAGACCAGGGGTGGTAGCCATCCATTCTTTCTCCATTCCTGCACGGTAAGAGTACGCTTACGAATGCTTAAGATTGCGATCTGGACACAAGTGGTAGGTACATTTTTCTGGTTCAAAACAAAATGTCACGTTACTCTTACAAACTCATTTTAAAATCATGTCCTACGCAACTCTTAATTATATTTGGGAGGCGTTCCTCGATTTAAATTCAAATTATTATATTTCTTAATATATCACAATAACTCAGGCGGTTATTCGTTATAGTATACAGAATTTAGAACAGTTTGTTTGTATTATCATTCTGAGAAGCACTAATCCAATTCTAAACAATTCGTACGATGATGAATAATAAATATTATTTAGAAGTACAGGAATAGGAATTAATTTACTTCATGGAAACCGCTCTGAGTAATAATGACATTATGAGGCCAGATTCTTTTTTCTAAGAAATAGCTTTTTTCTCATCGATTTCTTCATTTAAGGGATATATGATGATATCCTAGTATCGATAAGCATGTTATAAGTATTGATATCAATATTATTGATATATGTTCAATTCTTATTTAATTGTAAACGTAAATCATTGCATCCTGTTGTTTGATTGATATATTTTTTTGCATTTGACGTTTTATGTATATTTTGCGTCTTAAATAATAATCGAAAAAAGTCAAATCAGACTTTGTGAATAATGTCTTGAGAAGAAAATAACATAAATAAAACTAATTATAAATTAATATAAACTTAAATTAAACTACAATATAAATATAACTAGACTTACAAAGTAACAATCTATAAAAAATAGACTCCAGGTCGCTGTCGGCGGGGAGAGTGCCGAAAATGCTGGCCGCACCAGGAGGTCCTGAAATGCTGCAAGTATGTGTCCATTGGTAATAGGTAAATATTTGTGGCTTTTGGGGTTGAAACCCTGGCCGTGGGTGCCTGGAGCTCATCACCTCTATCGAGACCTCTCAACGCGTATTATTGAGGTCTCGCGTGTCTAAAAGGCTGGGTTGCACCTAGCAACTCGTTAGCGTTGCCATCCAACGTGGAAATGCGTCTTGAGAATAATTAGATAATCTTATATGTTAGTATAATATCAGGCCATTTTAGTAAAAAGTGAGTGAGAGTTATGTTTGTGCCGTTTGCTGTCGAGACGCTTGAACCGTGGAGTCCTGAGGCCATGAGTCCCTACCAAAGTTGATCAAACTGACCCATTGACTCTTCAGGTGATCAGAAGGCTGGTACTTACCTCGGCCAACGGCAATATGGCGATCCAGCGAGGAAACGTAGCCGGCCTTCTGGGCACCTTACCCATAGAAGACGGTGATCTAGGCTCAGTATTCTACTTATAGTCTTGTGGGATTGTGGGTAGAATACAATACAAATAAGTTAAGTTTTGTTTTATTGTATTCGATTTAAAATTATATTTTTATAATTGACGATATATATATTATATGACGATATAATATTTAAATGTAAAGTGAAAGTTAAACGTCATATTTGTAAGTGTATCTACTAGGGCTAGGTTCCAGAAGGAACTCGCAACGACCACGTCTACAATAGCGATTTTTCCCGTTCCATTTGCTTGCGGACGTTACAATCATAAACTCTAGTGGAAAAGATTTGGCTTTGATGTTATAAACGAAGAAATACACAGATGTCATTGATTGATTTGAAAATCGCGCGTTTTTCAATGTCCAACCTATCCCCCATAGGAAACACGCGTGAAAATATGCATGTATGTATATGAGTCCACAATCACAGCACTTGGGAACGTTCCCAATACGCTGCCCTTCATACAGGCCAGGCCTTTTTCACGTAAGACCAGACGTGTCAATAGGTCTCAATAGAGTTGATAGGTTGATACTGAAAACAAAAAATATGTAAATTGTTAATGGATGCATATTTACAGAGTTTTGAGTCTTTCCAACGTTTAACTGTCGCGCCAGCTCTTATGGCCGTGTCTGAAAGATGAGAAGCAGCTAAAGTGTCAACGCATAGCGTAAAATAAATAAAACTACCTAATTAAACCAAGCAATCACAGACTATTTAAAATTAAATTTGTTAGTGAGACAATAATACCTAGTCCAGCCATAAGTTCTGTTACAAATGAAAATGCATTTTTTTTTAATGAATGTAAAATTATTAAAATTTATACCTACATATTTATATTAAAGTCTCTGCTAAAAAATAAAAAAATATTCTATTCAAAATGGCCACCTTTGGATTGTATCCAGGCCTTTAATATGTTTGACCACGAATCTATGGATTTACGCATTGCTTCCAAGGGAAATTTCGCCACTGCTTGCTCCAAAGATTTTTAAAGAGACTCAATGTCGCCGTTTCGTTTAGAGCAGGCCATGTCCTCTAAAACTGACCATAATTTG
Organism: Dendrolimus pini; assembly: GCA_949752895.1. Lineage (NCBI taxonomy): Eukaryota > Metazoa > Arthropoda > Insecta > Lepidoptera > Lasiocampidae > Dendrolimus > Dendrolimus pini. The sequence continues at coordinate 6,225,873 of OX457144.1, forward strand.
AAGTCTAAAGGGTTGAGGTCTGGGCTAGATGAGAGCCAGTCTTCAGCTCTTATAAAGTCCGGAACGTTGGTCTCAAGCCAGGCTTTGGTAGTTCGTGCCTTGTGACCAGGTGCAGAGTCCTGCTGTAAAGTCCACGCTATATTTTTAAAAAGTATATTGCTAAGAGGTTTCACAACATGATCCAAGACTGTATCTGGATACACTTTGGCTGAAGTTTTCACTCCTTTTTCACAAAAATGTAGTTTTGTGACTCCTTGATAAGACCAGCCCCACCAAACCATCACTGAGGCAGGATGATGACCACGTTGTACTTTTCCGACCACTTGAGCAGCGTCTTTAGAACTGTGAGCGTACACTTCATCATTTTGCTTATTGTAGTGTTTTTCAATGGTGAAATTTTTTTCATCGGTAAAGACCAAACCAAGACGAAAAATTCAAGAACAAAAAAAACAAGAAACATCCAGCAATAATGAAATCAAGTCGATGAAGAAAAACATATTTATAATAAGTGATGAGCAATTATTAGGATTATCATCCTCACTTATGGATTCTAGAGTAGGAAAATGGAATAACGAATACAAATCCACAGGTTATATTAAACCTAACGCTAGAAGTAATGAAATACTATCTCAATGTGATTACATTTCACATAAAGTTACTCAAAACGACATTGTAATTTTATGCATTGGGAAACACGATTACAATCCAAACCATATGACTTACTCTTTACGAAATTCTTTAAATATATTGAAAACAACAAATGTCTTGGTAATATCGGCTAATTATGCATATCATTTAAATGAAATGTTATTAAATAAGAGTATTAAATTTGTAACACAAGACTATAACAACTGCAGCTATATAGAGCTACAGAAACCTTATAATAGTATAAATAATAAAACGTACTTACAACAGCTTACAAAGCTTATCAATGTGCAAATTGACAGTGATGATTATAAAAAAAGATTTTTATCATTTGGCCGTAACAGTATACTTAAAAAACATTTATCCAATAATAAGATATATTCTAACACCTCTTTGGGATGTTCTTATACTACTCCTGCAATTTCAACGATACCCAAAAAAGGGACCACCCCCTATTATTTTAAAAAACAAGAAACAAATACTAAATATCTAAACACAGCTTGTAAGGGCACTATCCCGTATTATTTTCAAAAGCAGCGTGCAAATAATAATAGGTCCGTAAAATCTGGCGGTATTAAGGCTATTTACAGTATATCAAAATCAAAGTCACCTACTACGTTTTTTCGGTAATACATTTACAGTATTACATCAAAATATCGCTGGTCTATTAAATAAACAGCAATATATTGAATTAGCGCTAGATGAATTAAGACAAAACGGAAAAAATATTCAAATATTATGTCTAACTGAAACATTTGTAAAATCCGGTGAAGAAATAAATGTAAATCTAAGAGGTTATAGACTAATATCAGCGTATTCTAGAACTAAAGATAAAAGAGGGGGAGTTTGTATTCTTGCTAAGAATAATATACAATGCACTAAGCTTACAATCTTAGATCGTTATGCTGAAGAAAAAATTTTTGAATGTTTTGGAATTGATATATCTGTCAATAATATTATAATAATATGTTTACATCGAACTCCTAATTCAAAAACAGACATAATATTCAGTAAACTAAATTCTATTTTAAATGATTTGCAATCTAAATACAATAAAAAACGAATAATACTAGGTAGGTGACTTTAAAATAGATGTTTTAAAAAACACAAGCAACACGGAAAATCTTATAGATTTATTATGTAACTTCAATATGTCACTACACATAAGACAACCAACTCGAAAAAAGTCTTGTATAGACCAGATCGCCTGCAATGATCCCAATGCTATAGGGTACATTTACAAATTAGCTCTCTCAGACCATGAAACAGCACAAACTCTTGAAATACCTGTCAAAATTAAACAACTAAATAGAACATGGTATGAAGAAAAGAGAGAGGTAAATCAGATAAATATCTCAAAATTTGTTGAATGTATTAATTATCTCTCATTCTCAGATGTATATGCAGAACAATCAACAAATAGGGCTTTTAATGTTCTCCATGATACACTGACCTTATTCTTTGAACTATGTTTTCCAAAAAGTAATGTAAAAATAACAAATGTTAAGAAAGTACAATGGATCTCAAAAAGTTTAAAACGATGCTGCATAGTCAAACGGCGTCTATATCTAGACTATTTATATACAAGAAATAATAAAAAAATACTTAAAAACCGTTATACTAATTACGCGCGAATACTAAAACGTTGTATAAATAAGTCCCAAAAAATACAAAGTTATAAATATATACAGAAATCTCAAAATAAATGTAAAGCAGTGTGGAATCTAATTAAACCTCAAAACCACTGTGACCTGAAGTGTGGGATTACAATGATAGAGAAAGAAGGAAAACTGATTACCGATAAGGTAGAAATTGTTCAATCGTTCAATGATTACTTTATTGAAACTACGAATAAATTAAACACAATAATTAAAAATCAATCTAATATTGACAGTTTTAATGCTAATTTTTTTCTTCGACCTATACATCTCCTGACGAAGTATTACGGATTATTTTGACATTAAAAAATTCAAATTCTGTGGGTTATGACAATATCCCAACATGTCTACTAAAAACATGTTCATATAAGCTTGCACCAATTCTGACTCACGTAATTAATTTGTCTTTGTCTGAGGGAGTTTTCCGGAAAAACTTAAACTATCCATAGTGAAACCTAAATATAAAAAAGGCGATCCAAACAGTATGGGAAATTACCGGCCAGTTACTTTAATACCTATACTCTCGAAAATTATAGAAAAATGTATGATGACTAGACTAATAGAATTTACGGGTAAATTTAACATATTATGTACCGAACAGCATGGTTTTAGGAAAAATAGATCAACGTCTCTTGCTATTTACAAACTCATTAAATATGTAGTTGAAACTTTATCGAACGGTGACATGGTTGTAGCTATATATATGGACATGAGCAAGGCTTTTGACTTTGTTCATCATAATATGCTTCTCTCTTCTTCTTCTATCTAAGTTACAAAAGTACGGAATTCGTGGTATTGCTTATGATTGGTTTTCAAGCTATCTTAATGGTAGGTCTCAATGTACAGAAATTAACAGTATGGTCAATGATAGAAGAGTCGTATATAGATCTGAATATAGGGATAACTGCTATGGAGTGCCGCAAGGTAGTATAGTATACTTGGCCCCATGTTATTTCTGCTCTACATAAACGACTTACCAAAGTGTACTAAACATGAAATAATCTTATATGCAGATGATACAACCATTTTAGTAAAATCTAATAATAAAATCACTTTGGAAAAATAAATTAATGAAACTATAGGACATGTAATTGATTGGTTAAATGAAAATAATTTAAAACCAAATATAACTAAAACTAACATTATGCAATTCCATTTAAGAAATAATAAATTAAATGAACTTAATATTCAATATGAAAATAGTAATATAGATAAAGATAGAAATTTCTGGGACTACTGATTGATAGCTCATGTAATTGGAAGGCACAGATTGATAATATTTGTTCTAGATTAAATAGATTTGTATGTGCACTAAAAAGAATTCAGAACACAGTTTCCCAAGAAGCAGCTCTTCAAGCATACCACGGTTATGTTGCATCTGTCCTCCATTACGGTTTGCTCATGTGGGGAAATTCGACTGACGTAGACAAAGTATTTAGATGTCAAAAGAAATGTATACGAGCACTTAGTAGCGCACACTGTCTAGAACCATGCAGGCCACTTTTTAAAACACTCCAGCTGTTAACTGTGCCTTGTAAAAACAAGTATCAATGTTCGTAAAAGAAAATCCCGAATTGTTTCCTAGACATCACGAATTGCGGTCACGGCAACTTAGGGCGAAAACAGACAATAGATTATTGTTCCCCAGCTGCAAATTGTCTTTACAGAAAAATTCAAACTCTATGTCGGTGAAGGTTTATAACAAACTTCCAGAAGATTTTAAATATTTGCACACAAATCTTTTTAAACAAAGACTACATAATGGTTGTTGGATAAATGTTTTTACTCTGTTAACGAATTTTTAAGATAATTTTTTGACAATAATTATGATTGACATTAATGTATATTTTTGGTCCTTGTTAATTTTATAATAATAATTGTGATGATGTGTTTTTAGTAATCTTCTTTCTTGAACATTTGCACGCCTTATAGGCAAAACATGTGAACCTTGTATTCTTATGTCACCTCAAATTTATGTACAATCAAACAAATTGAAACATGACCCACCATAAGGTCATTTTCTTACAGTCGTGAAATACAATTAGGTTGAAATTCGCCTGAACATACATTTCCTTGGTAACGAACTTGTTATCATGTTATTAGACATTGACAGTTACTGACTACGTTATATTAAACAGATCGGAGAGACTCGTCTATACTCGTGTAACATCTGACAAATGCTATTACGTGCTATTACTATCTCTGTCATTAAGTATGTTGGATTAAGTGCCGTTTCCTATATCTTACCGACCGTTTATTTGCCTTACTAACGATTAAAATTTGAATTAATCTCTATACAAGCAATGTCAAAATTCAACCTACGGTAAAGCAGGGGAAGTGAAGTGGAGTGAATAGTGAGATATCGGAACCGGTCATAAATCGACAAGCCAAAGGTGACACAGGCCAAACCTTTTGTATATACAACATTAGATATTAGGGTTATCGTTATACGTTAGGTAGCAGAAATACACAAGAAAATAAAACATTAACAACATTAATGTGGAAGAAAACAATTTTTTTATTTATTTTTTATTAATTGGTTGTATTTGATGTCAGGAGCCTTAAGAACAGACGAGCGTGCATGACAAGAGCTATGAATGTCAAAGAAGCAAGTGAGGTGTGTAAGAATAAGCCTGTATGGCGCTCTGTTGTTCGTGCCTACCCCGCAAGGGACTTGGCGTGAAGTTATGTATGTATGTATGTATGTATGGTTGTATTTCAAAGTTAGAAATGGCACTCATTTTACTTTACTTATACCTAAAACCGGGTATAAGCACCATTGTTTTCAATGACGTCTAATAGTCGATTACGCATCGACCCGATTAGACGATTGCAGATGTCGGTTCCCCTCATGTAATTCCAAATTACATTACAGTGCTGCTCAATTGCTTCCTTTGTCCTCTCGTTTCTGTTATCCCACATTTGAACCATCAAACCCTATAAATTTTCTATTGGGTTGAGGTCTGGTGACCTAGATGGCCATGGAATTAGAGTAATTTCATCTTCATGCTGGGTAAGCCAGTTCGAGACAATTCTGGCGGTATGTACTCGACAATTGTCGTGAACGTAGGAGAATACAGGGACTTCATCAAGTGGGTACACTATTCGCACTGTCGGTAACATTGATTCTTCCAACAAATAGACATAGTTTAATGCGTTTTGACGAGGAGAAATTTGGACAAGTTCACCTATACCCCCGGTACCCATCCAGGCCCACATGTTAGCTGAATTTCGACCAGATAATTGATTGGGTACTACGTGTTCCTCTGTGTATCGCGTATTGTTATAACGCCACAAAGTTAAGCGACCATGTTGAGAAGATTTAAATGATTTTTCATCTGAAAATATGGTATTAGTCCAGTCAAAGTCTAAATTATTACGTGCAAAATTTAATCTTGCAGTTTTGTGTGCTTTCTTAGCATAATAATACAGTTATAGTATATAGTTCACAAGAAGAGATCCCAAACCCAATTGGTATTTCGCAAATAAATATTCCAATATTTACTATGGTCTAAATGTCTTTGATCGGGCCATAGTTATTTTATATTAACCATACACGTAAATTATATTATCTCGTGTATTTGCAGAGGTTCGGGGAAATTCCTTACCCAAACACTAATAGTTGGAGCAACACTAATTGAATCGATCGAAGTAAGACAGAATGTAGACATTTGGTATGATTGCGGTATAAACACTGTGACTCTCCCCCCCCCCCCTTATCAAATTTATATTTAAATTATACCCCTCACATGTGTAATAAAACACACATATGAATGACACATATGAATGTGTGTTGTAGTCATTTAAGAATATTATATGGGACTGTATCTAGAACCATACATGCTACATATACTTCCTCATAGATGTAATTAATTTTATATCATTTGGCGTGAATCGTCATGGTAGAACCTTTGGTTGTGTATTGTAGTGGCCCTTAGTTCTTTTATGGAGGTCTATCGAACAGAACTGCTTAGTCAATTGAAATGTCTTGAAATGAAACCATTAATATCTTGAATTTAACTAGATTTATTTGCCTAGAACTTTACTATAATCAACTTCATTTAACAGTCAGAAAAGTTATTAATATAACATCTATAATTATAACATCAAGTTTCCTATATGTGATATGAGATACTGGAAAAGTCTTTTACATGTTAAATTTGTACCTACACTGCAGTATTTGATATAAGATATAATTGTGCTAATGGTTTAATATAAACTATATTACTGTTATTCATTTTAACAATACCCTAAATCCCACAATTTTATAGCCGTATGGACAATATGTCAATTAGTGAGTTACAGAAGATTGAATTATATTGTTACGGGTCGCATAAAAAGTGTAAAATAAATAATCCTTTTCTCATACATATAAATAATTAGAAATTAGTATATAGATAATAAAGATGTATAGACAGCCATTATTTACTTGATATAAAATAAGGAATAATAATATATCTTGGATGAACAATGGTGATGTACTGTTCCTCCCTTAATATTTTTATATAAAATATATAAAAATATATGATGAGAGGCTCCCAAAAGCCACCGCCCGGCCAACTGAAGGCTGACCTCAACAACAAGGCATCATCATTGTGTTAGGACGGATTCAGGGATAAGGTGCGAGACCTTCATCCAAAATTGTACTTTAAAGTGTTTATTATTGCTGATTATTGCTCTAGTAATTTCACGTTACAGGTCAAGACGGTGTGAAGGCTGTTTAGTATATTCTCGAGGCTGCAAGCAGACCTGAGAGCGAGACTCACGATTGATTCTGCACAGGAGTGCGGCTTTGTCAACGTACATCAAGGATGTGTGCACAAGATTGTGACTTACGTGACTATAAGAAGCCTATATGCAACTCAGCAGTGTATCCGCTCGCATGTGTGTATTCGAAGCCTGATAATTTGGAAGTCAAAGACGACCACCTGAACGATCTGTTACTTCGAGCCTAAATCAGCTGTGTATGATTATAATTCATACATTGGTAATAGTTAACTCTTTGTTGGTCTCGAACCCAAGAAGGATTGATCAGACAGGTAATTTGGAATGTTTCACCATCACCTCATATAGCTAGTATATATATATATATATATACATATAGGCATATATGTCAAGCAGATACATATAAGGCGGGTATACTACCATCTGCAATTTAGTTACATGTGAATGTAGTATGATCTCAGCCGACAATGGATAGGTCAAAGTATATTTGTAATATAGACAGGTACATGGGAGGATTCTCACCAAACCCACCTGTAGTTTGTAATGTATATGTGTAATATGATCACAATCAACAATGGATGGATCGAAACATACTTGTAATATGAACAGGTATATGGGAGGAGTTTTACCAAGCCCACCTGTAGTTTGTAATGTGTAAATGTTATATGATCGCAATCAACAATGAATGGATCGAAACATACTTGTAATATGAACAGGTATATGGGAGGAGTTTTACCAAGCCCACCTGTAGTTTGTAATGTGTAAATTTTATATGATCGCAATCAACAATGAATGGATCGAAACATACTTGTAATATGAACAGGTATATGGGAGGAGTTTTACCAAGCCCACCTGTAGTTTGTAATGTGTAAATGTTATATGATCGCAATCAACAATGAATGGACCGAAACATACTTGTAATATGAACAGGTATAATGGGAGGAATTTTACCAAGCCCACCTGTAGTTTGTAATGTGTAAATGTTATATGATCGCAATCAACAATGAATGGATCGAAACATACTTGTAATATGAACAGGTATATGGGAGGAGTTTTACCAAGCCCACCTGTAGTTTGTAATGTGTAAATTTTATATGATCGCAATCAACAATGAATGGATCGAAACATACTTGTAATATGAACAGGTATATGGGAGGAGTTTTACCAAGCCCACCTGTAGTTTGTAATGTGTAAATGTTATATGATCGCAATCAACAATGAATGGACCGAAACATACTTGTAATATGAACAGGTATATGGGAGGAATTTTACCAAGCCCACCTGTAGTTTGTAATGTGTAAATTTTATATGATCGCAATCAACAATGAATGGATCGAAACATACATGTAATATGAACAGGTATATGGGAGGAGTTTTACCAAGCCCACCTGTAGTTTGTAATGTGTAAATGTTATATGATCGCAATCAACAATGAATGGACCGAAACATACTTGTAATATGAACAGGTATAATGGGAGGAATTTTACCAAGCCCACCTGTAGTTTGTAATGTGTAAATGTTATATGATCGCAATCAACAATGAATGGATCGAAACATACTTGTAATATGAACAGGTATATGGGAGGAGTTTTACCAAGCCCACCTGTAGTTTGTAATGTATATAAATATCAGACAGACTTATAGGAAATATATTTACCATACTATGTTTAGTCTGTATTATATACATGTGTTCAGCTCATATGGACCAATCGTTAATTATTCAATCGTTTTAGGTCAACATTGGGCACTCAGAGGATACCAACACAAGAGGACAACTAGACCACCAGTACAAGCTGATGGTTCCATCTGGTCGGTAGATTGTACTCATGTCTCACAACACATTAAACTGATTTTTAGGGTACGAAGTCTACGCTCAGCCATAACATGGGGAGGCCCAGTTATACCTACGACTGGTTAAACTTCTAGCCAAATCATTGTTTAATGATGCAGGAATGATCCGAAATCAAAACAATTCACTGCGAAGTCAATGGCTTTGATGACGGCCCAAGAGATGTGCGAACAACTCTTTAGTCAAATGCCTAAAGCACAATACAACCAACTCATGGACTTTGAGGGAACCCTATAATGAAACACATTTTGTGAGCGTCAAACGTTGGTCTATGATTGGCATCAGTACCATTTGAACTTCAACACATATACTTTGCCAGAAGCACACATAGTGAATCTAGTTTATTTGTTGAGTGTAATGTGTCAAATCGAATATACATATATTGTAAATATATAAAATATACCATGAATCATGTAGTATGTTATTGCAAGTGGTAAGCATACCCAATACATACAAAGTAGAGCATCCATGCTTATGTATTTATATAAATAATATCCATTATATTAAGTCAATAGTATCATTGGACTTGCATGCATGCAGCACATATTTACTTGTGCATAAATATTTATAAAGCAAGGGTACCAATATATATGTAATAACCCATGATATATTAGATTCAATAGTATTTTAAAGGACTAGTATACATGTGATACATAATCATACATATGTATATAATTAACTAGTATAATTAATGAATACATATGTATAGAATAACCTTTAGGATATTTATTTCATTTTGTTCTAATATTTCAGAGTAGGAATACATCCATAACTCCTGGACTAATAATAACATATAAGTGTTAGGGTATTTTAATTCATTTCTGATGTTGGACCCAGTATGTATGGATATTATATGAATTAGAGCACATAAATGCATGTAACAAGTACCTAACTCATGGACCAATAACACACAAGTGTTAGAATGTTTTAAATCTTGCTAGTATTCCAAGCATTTAGGACCTTGAATAGACTCTATGTGAAGTAGGTATTGAACCTAGGTAATAATTACATAACTATTTCATTAGTGTTTGATATGAATCATATCATTTTGAATTATCTTCTACGAGGGAGGCTAGGCTTACTTAATTTTAAGACAGCTATGAACTATTAAGATAGTACTGTAATGTGTGATGAATATTTACTTCGAATAAACCAGTAAATGGAAGACAAGTTTCAAGTTATTTATGATAATTTTTGTTTAACAATTTAGTTATTATTTATAAGTGGTTCTATAAGTATCTTTCAATGTTCCTACCATCTATTCTATATACTACGACGTTCTAATGATAACGTGACGGCCGATTCATATATATATTATATCTATTGAGCGTATAAACGTTTATACTACTCATAATTAACGCATTAGCCAATTAACGTGTAATGATCATTAACTTGCTTACAACTACCTATAATTAATGCTTAATTTAACGCAATAATAATAACGTATTACTCAACGTATAATGGACGTTAACCGCTTACACTAACTTATAAAATAACGCTTTAGTGTATTTAATAATAACACTTTTGGCCGTTTCCCAACTTATTGTATAACGAACGCTCAAATCCGCTTACTTTAAACTTATAAAATAACGCTTTAGTGTATTTAATAATAACATTTTTGGCCGTTTCCTAACTTATTGTATAACGAACGCTCAAATCCGCTTACTCTAAACTTATAAAATAACGCTTTAGTGTATTTAATAATAACACTTTTGGCCGTTTCCTAACTTATTGTATAACGAACGCTCAAATCCGCTTACTCTAAACTTATAAAATAACGCTTTAGTGTATTTAATAATAACACTTTTGGCCGTTTCCTAACTTATTGTATAACGAACGCTCAAATCCGCTTATTCTAAAAATAACGTCTTAATCTAACGCAATAATACTAACGTATTCGCCACTTTTTCCATTATCGTATAACGAACGTTCAAATCCGCTTATTCTAAAAATGACGCCTTAACCTAATGTAATCATAATATCGCATTAACCGCTTCCTTTTTTTTTTTTTTTTTTTTTTTATACAGGGGAAATCCGTTGGAGGACCGTAGGCCGCGCGAGGGGGAAAGGTCGCGGCCCGTGTGTGGGATTCGCCAGGTCGGGGTGGCACTAGCGCCCCACGAGACTGTGAAGAGCTATTGCCACGCCACAGTTAGGGATACCCACTAAAACCCCTGTCCGATCCCGAGCGTCCTTTGTCCGGGCTGTGGGCTCGCTCGCGCATTCACCACCAGCCCGGACGGACGGCGGCCGGCCCCTTTGCGGGCTGGCCTCACCATTTTGTGGCCGGAGATCTGGGTCTCTCCGGCTCCTCTTCCTCACTGAAGGTGAGAGGGGGCGCGCGGATCGGCGCACGTCCCTCCTCTCCGGCCTTAATGTGCGGGCGGATCCGGTTTCCCCGCCGGTCGCCCGCACGGCCGTAGCCTACGGCGGCTGGAGGTCGTCGTGAACGACCCTCCGACGCCGCCGCCGGCTCTGGCGGGAGGGGAGCGTGGTGGTCTGCTCCCTCTCCCTCTCCGCCGCCTCCTTTGCGGACATGACGGTCTCGCAGAAGGAGGCGGCTGCGTCCCACGCGTCGGCGCTCCCGACCATGGCCCTTACCACGGCCGGGAGGGACAAATCCGCCCCGATGGCCGCGACGAGATCTCGGCGCTGCTCGTCCCAGGCTGGACACACCTGGAGGGTGTGCAGCGCCGTGTCTTCGTCGCCGCCGACGCAGTGGTGGCACCCTGACGACTGTTCGCGCCGTATTTGACACAGGTACCTCCCGAAGCATCCGTGCCCCGAGAGGACCTGCGTCAGGCGGAACGTTAGGGTGCCGTGACGCCTCTGCAGCCATTCTGGCATTATCGGCCTCACCGCTTGGATGACGGCGAGGCCGGCGCTGGGGTTTTGTAGGCGATCCGCCCACTCTGCCACCTGGACCTGGCGCAACTCGTCCCTGCGCCCCTCGATCTCCCGGGGCGCAGGTCGGCCCATACTGGCCTCCTTCTCCTTGCGCCACACGTACAAGGAGGCCAGTATTCTGGCCTCGAGGTCCCACGGCAGAGTGCCGGCTAGTAGGGAGGCCGCTTCGAAGGATATCGTGCGATACCCACGGACGGCCCTGACGGCCAGCATACGCTGTGTCTGTCGCAGCGTTGCGACGTTGCGAGCCGCCAGGGCACCCGCCCACACCGGGGCTCCGTACAGGGCCATAGAACGCACGACTCCCTCGAAGAGTTTTCGGCACGTCACATTTGGACCCCCGACGTTAGGTAGCAGGCGCGATAGTGCGCCCGCCGCCCTCTTGAGTCTGGGGGCCATCTGCTGAAAGTGTGCCGAAAAGTCCCATCGGCTGTCCAGAACCAATCCCAGGTACTTCATACTGGGCTGGACGCCGATGCGGACGCCTCCCACTGTGATGCCGGATCCCGCCGGTGGCTTTCTCCGAGGCCCGTGAAAGACCACGGCCTCGGATTTGTGTAGGGCCACCTCGAGACCCAGCCGCCGGATACGATGGACCACCTGAGCAACCCCAGCTGTCGCCAGAATGGCTGCCTCGGGATACGTCCTCCCCCGCGCGACGACCAGCGTGTCGTCGGCGTAGCACGTAATGCTCACGCCGCGGAGGAGGACGCCCCGCAATGCCCAGTCGTAGCCGATGTTCCACAGGGTCGGTCCCAGTACCGATCCCTGTGGAACACCGCACGACATCTCTTGGCGTCCCCAGCCGTTTTGGCCCGGGAAGATGACGGCCCGGTCGCTGAGATACGCCCCGACTATGCGGCGGAGGTAGGTCGGCACCCCGTGATATCGGAGGGCCTCCCTAATGCAGCTCCAGGGCATGCTGTTGAATGCATTGGCGATGTCAAGGGACACCGCCATTAACACTTCGCCGCTGGAGACTGCTTCCTCCGCCTGGCTCTTCACCCGCATGATTGCGTCAATTGTTGAGCGCCCCTTACGGAAACCGAACTGGACATCGGCCACGTCCGGCCCCTCGATTGACAGGTGCTGGACGAGGCGGTTTGCGATGATTCTCTCGAAGAGCTTGCCCGCCTCGTCCAGTAGGACGATGGGCTGGTACGCGGACGGTGATTCCGCGGGGCGCCCCTCTTTTTTGAGCAGGACCAGTTTCCCGGTCTTCCACTGCCGGGGGAACTGGCCCTGCTCTAGGCACGCGGTGAAGAGCCCTAGTAGTCGGGGCTCCAGGGCGTCGTGGGACAGAACCCACGCACGCCCTGGGAGGCCGTCTGGGCCAGGGGCGGTGTTTTTGGCTCGCAGCCTGAGAACCGCCGCCCCCAGCTCTTCCCGGGTCACGCTGGGCACGTCGCTGCTGCTGACATCCGCGCTGGGCTCCCAGTTGGGCGGAACCATAGCGGGCGGCTTGTGCTCGTCTCTCGAGGGGAACAGGACGCGGATAATTTCCGCGACCTGTTCCGGGGGGAGACTCTCAGTTAGCGGGGGGGCCCACGGGCGGAGCTTTTTCCGCACCATCCTGTAGGGCCGCCCCCACGGGTCCTGGTCCAGGCTCGCCAAGAGTTCCCCCCACGCTGCAGACTTGGCGGTTTTTATCGCCGTCTGCAGCGACTTTTTCGCTGTGCGATAGTCCTCGTAGAGACGAGCTTCATCCTCGACGAAGGTTGCGTCGCGGCGGTGCCTCTTCTTGTGCCGGACGTACTGGCGCCGCGCCACAGAGCAATTTTGGCGCAGCTGAGCGATTTCGTCGCTCCACCAGTACGCCTGGCCCTTGGGTCGGTGGCGACCCACCCTGGGCATTGCCGCATCGCAGACCTCCGTCATTGCCGCCCGCAGACGTTCCGCCTCCTCGTCGACGTCGAGGGCGTTACCAGGGGCAACGATGGTGTTTTGCGAGCCCCACTGGCATACCAGTAGGGCCTCCTGGAACGCCTCTCGGTCCAACTTTTTTATTGCCCAGCGCGGACTGTTCCCAACCAGGGACGTTTGGGCTGGCGGGCTGGAGGTCTGGGAGGAGACGTCGAACCGTATGTAGCGATGGTCCGACAACGTCTCCACCCCCTCCAGGACTTTCCAGCCTCGTACTCGGCCCGCGACGGCAGGGCTCGCGAACGATATGTCCACGATGGATCCGCCCTGCCGCCGTACGCACGTGAGTGTATTGCCCCGGTTGAGAACCAGCAGGCCCGTTTCGAGGGCCCACTCCTCCAGCGCCTCGCCCCGGGCGTCGGTGACTCGGGAACCCCACGCCGGTGATTTCGCGTTGAAGTCCCCGAGCACCAGAATGGGGCGAGGGAGGATTCGTGCAGCAAACGTGCCCAGCTCGGCTAGGAATACTTCGAATTCGGCGAGTGCGCGGTTGGGGGAGAAGTATATGCCCATTACTACGCACTCGCCGATGGTGGCCGCGACGTAACCCATCCCCCGCGTGATGTTTGTGAGGGACGGGGAGCCTGCGGCGACTCTGCTCGTTAGGGCCACCAAGCCGCTCAGGTCGCCCACCCAATCGTCGCGGTCGGGGACCCGATACGGCTCGGCGACCACGGCCACATGGATGTTCCACTGCGCCAGGGCCTGGAACAGGAGATCCTGGGCCCCAGCGCAGTGGTTTAGGTTTGTCTGGAGGAGACGAATGATGGCCATTAATTGTGGGTTTCATTCGACTCCTCCGTTATTTGTGGCTGCGTGGGGGCATCCTTTTTTGCCCCTAGCGTCTGCCCCTTCTTATTTTGGCCGGCGCAAGCCCTGCCACCAAGCTGGTGGTTGGCTTGCTTGCCGGTCGCTTCGCACCGCACGCAGTGAGGTTTGGCGGTGCAATTGCCCGCCCTGTGGCCTTCTTGTCCGCACCGGAAGCACAAGCTGCTCCGGTCGGTCTCGGCCCTGCAGTTTGCAGCGATGTGTCCGTCCCCGAAGCACCGGAAGCACCTTTTCGTAGTTTCGGGGAGGAGTTTTACGTGGGCCGAGGTCCACCCGACCAGCAACCTGTGCCCCATGAGTCTGTTGACTCCAGCCACAGGGCAGGTCACAACCGTAGATCCCGTGCCGTCGAGCCCCAGCCGGATCGGTGTACACCTTATCTGTTCTGCCGGGCATTCGGCGACACGGGCGATGGCGGCTATCAGTTCCTCCATGGTAATTGAGTCGTCGAGCTCGGAGACTCGGAGACGCGCGCATCTTGTCGGTCTCGACACTTGAATGTCGCCTGCGTTGAGGGACTCCCTTATCTTTTGTGCCAGGGAGTCAGCCTTCGCACCACTCGACGCACCTGGGACTTCCAAAATGCGCGCGCCCGTTGCCGCACGGCGGAAGCGGATGGACGCGATGCCAAGGTCTGGCAGGTTAATTTTATTTTTTGCCTCGGCGATAACGCTTGCGTACGTGACACCGCGTCTCTCCGCCTCCGGCTGAAGTTTTATGAGCACCGCCTGAGTCTGCGGCTGCTTCAGCCTCGGTTGGACAGTGGCCTTTTTAGCCTGCTGTTTTGCACTGGTTGTGCTTTTTTGGGCAGCCCCTGAGTTCTTAGGGTTGCCCTTACTCTTCTTTTTTCCTCCTTTGGTCCCCTTTCCCTTCTTCTTATTTGTCACAACCGTCCACCCCTCTTCTTGCGGGCCGGGGGGCTGTGACATTGTGGGGGTGGGGAGACTACGATCTTTGTCTTTAGCGGAGGACTTGGTGGTGGTGGAGGGCGGTTGGGCCTCTGAGTGCTGAGAAGCGAGAGGCCGAGCCGCGGGTCGCTGGGTTCGGAGGGCTCGAGTCGCGGGGAGTTTGGCGACTGGGGAAGGAAGAGGGGGGAACTCCTCATTCACGAGGGATACGTTGGGGGGGTCCTTGGTGACGGTGAGGCCAGCCGAGGATCTGATTTCCGCAACCAGCTCTTTAAGCCACAAAGGTGGCTGCGTTTGATCATTGGCGCTGGGTCCCGCCGGTGATGCGGGAACTATGGGTCGTTGGAGTCGAGCTTCGGCTAGCTCCATCCTCATGTTAGCGACCTCCTTACTGAGGTCGCTGATTTCGGATTCCAGGCGCTTGTTGTGCGCCCGGAGTCTGGTGATCTCGTCGTTGGTGGTCCGATTGATGAGTTCCCCGGCGATCTCCTCGATCGCAGCCACCGCCTTTTTTAGTTTATTGGCACAGGTGCCCTTCAGTCCTTTGGACACCTTGGCGACCTCTGAAATGTCTGCCAAGGCGCCCGTGATGTGAGACTGAAGGCCCTGTGCCGCCTCACTGCGAACGTTTAGTGTCGCTGTCTTGTTTGTGTCAAGAGGTGCCAGGGAGACCCTGGCCAGCCTGCGGGCCTCTAGTCCTGCCTCTCGCTGAGCGCGTAGCTCCTCCTGCTCGCGTTCCGCTTCCTTGAGCGCTTTTTTTGCCGCGCTGAGTCCGACGTGTTGGCCAGTAGTAGGCGGGCGGCTGCGGCTTTTCCTCGAAGGGGTGTTCAGAGCCTGTGTAAGGCATACACTGGGGGTCGGGGTTCTCTCGATAGACTCCGGGGACGGGGAGCGGGAATCCCGTGCCCAAAGACGTCCGGTCACTGGCGAACAGCTGCGGCGTGTCACCGCTTGTGACGGACTCGCGTGGGTTGAATTTTGAGTGTTTGACGCGGATGCTGTTGGGATAGCAGTTTTCTCAATGTTCGATCGGTGCGATCTAAGACATCGCATCGATCCCATTGATGAACACGACGTTACTGAGGAGGACCGTGAGCGGTCCCCCTTCTTTGTTTCGTTACCCATGGAAGGGTATTACGGAGAAACGAAGATAATAACGGGGCACATAGGTCGGGAAATAATGAAGTGGCCTATGGAGGACCTAGAAGAGAGATAGATTGGGTCGTACGAGTATATATCGAAAGAGCTACCCGAGTTCTGTCGATTGGGATGATAAAAATATTTTGCCCAATCTACTTACGTCAAGACTTTTGGGTGGGCTTGGGTGGGCGCGAATTTTCCCGAAATTCGTCTGTTTTTCAGGAATAACAGGCCGAATTCGGGTCCGATCGCGGAGTGGCGTACACCAAACTGTAGGTATCGATGAGACCTACGATTTGGTAGTCGCCGACCGGGGGTTGCCCTTGGAAAATCGGGACTTAGGGGTGGAAAACCGGAATTTACGTGAATTTGGAAATTTAGAATTCGAATTTCCGAGTCGCTATAAAGCGCACGGAGACAAGAGTGGTGTCGGCGGATAGCCCTTGATGAGTGCTGTCCGACGATGGTAAAAAACGAGGGGGGGCCAGTAGAAAAAACCAGAAATTTCAAAGGAAAACTGGATTTTTTGGGGAAAATCTCCAGAAAACCGGTAGACCTTCAGGGATCTCGACCAACGAACTGTCCCTAGAAGCGCCTTGACGAGACCTATCTGATGGTATAAACAACTCTATGAAGAGTGGGATAATAAAAAATTTGGCCAGGGGTTACCCTTAGAATTAGCAAATTAAATTTTTACAAGTCCAAGTTTTGTGAAAATTTGAGGAAATTCGAGGAAAAACCTATCGAAAACGCCTATAACGATGGTTTGGAACCTATTCGAAACAATTGAGACAGAATTCGACAGCGAAACCCTAAAAACGAGGAAGGTCGTTTAACGGTTTTGTCTCGCTTAGGTGGACTCGGTTTGCCCGAAATTCGTCTGTTTTTCAGGAATAACAGGCCGAATTCGGGTCCGATCGCGGAGTGGCGTACACCAAACTGTAGGTATCGATGAGACCTACGATTTGGTAGTCGCCGACCGGGGGTTGCCCTTGGAAAATCGGGACTTAGGGGTGGAAAACCGGAATTTACGTGAATTTGGAAATTTAGAATTCGAATTTCCGAGTCGCTATAAAGCGCACGGAGACAAGAGTGGTGTCGGCGGATAGCCCTTGATGAGTGCTGTCCGACGATGGTAAAAAACGAGGGGGGGCCAGTAGAAAAAACCAGAAATTTCAAAGGAAAACTGGATTTTTTGGGGAAAATCTCCAGAAAACCGGTAGACCTTCAGGGATCTCGACCAACGAACTGTCCCTAGAAGCGCCTTGACGAGACCTATCCGATGGTATAAACAACTCTATGAAGAGTGGGATAATAAAAAATTTGGCCAGGGGTTACCCTTAGAATTAGCAAATTAAATTTTTACAAGTCCAAGTTTAGTGAAAATTTGAGGAAATTCGAGGAAAAACCTATCGAAAACGCCTATAACGATGGTTTGGAACCTATTCGAAACAATTGAGACAGAATTCGACAGCGAAACCCTAAAAACGAGGAAGCATTAACCGCTTCCTACATTAACCACGTTTATTAATTATCCGCCCTACCAGCCTTCTAAAACTAAATGTATCTCAGTTTATCATAACGCATCAAATTATACGTAACCCTACTTACGAGTCTAGAATAATCTTCTTATCCGCCTACTTACATTAGCCGATTCTAATATATCGCAACCAAATTCCGAATAACATATTTTGTAATAAATCTGTAACACACATAGAAATCTTCAACAAATGCAATAAAAGTAAAAGAAATAAATATAGCTCGAACATCCCTGTCAATCTGTTCAAAAACTTACCCAAAAGCCAGGCTCCTTTGCCCGACTTACCTACTATTGTAGAGATTCTAACACCATCTAACTAGTAGACTCACGAAACTAGTCTCCTACGCTAACACACCTTCCGACACAAGGTTTCCTACCATCTATACGCAGATCACAATTCCTAATTTTGTTGATTCAATCAAGCCTACAATACCAGAATTAAATTTGCATGTCACAGTTCTATTAATGTATTAATTATTATGTTTATTTTTAATCAATCTAATGCAATTTGACAATATTTTAAACAAGCTAACGCCTTTTATTCTACTAAATTTATTGCATCAACCATGTCTTTTCAGAACATAAGTTATTAATGGTTGCTTATACATATTTTGGTTAATTTTACATCAAATTTTATTATATATTAACCGAACTATTACTTTCTATATTTTGTATAATTAAATTCGATTTAATACCGCTTAATTTCTCATATAATTTTATTCTCTCATTTTTAATCAAATTAAAGAAGGTAGATTCATTTTTGAATAGTTTTAATGAATTCGTCATCGTTTCGTTTAGTGAACTCATATTTAGTTTTGATGATATTAAAAGAAGGTATGGTTTTTATTTATCGCGACACCTTAAAATTGCTTTAAGATATTATATTATTTCCCGTATTATTTTGTACAGAAAGAGATATTAGAATAATTTTACACGAATCGTTTATATAAGTTTTTAAAAGCAATTTTAAACAATCATTTTTAATTAAAATCTTACGAACTCGCGTAATCTCTTTGCATTTTAAGATTTATTTAATTATGAATTTTCTTAATTTTAATTTTAATTTAATTTAATGCTGATTGAATCACCTAGCTATACTATTCTGAATCAAATATAACTGATTTAGTCTCACCGTAGACTCGACGACGCAGCACTTATTTAATTATTAAATTTAGTTTAATTAATTATTTAGCGGCGCAGAGCGGCAGCGCTTCGCCCTATGGTACTCAGTAGGGGGCGCTAGTTTCCGGCTAGCAGCGCTTCGCGACGGATAATGGTATAACGTAGACTGTCTCGAATCTTTCTCGAACCCCAGTATTTATATTGTTCAACCCCGCTCCCAGTAATTTTCCGCTGTTTACCGTCTTTCTACCCCTTCGCACCGCTTTCCTCAGCCCCCCTGGTATCGGCACCAACGTTTTTCAACCAATCAGAGAACAGCGTTGCTTCCTACATAATTATTTGTAAAACTAAGAACTTCGAATTATTTTATTGTAAGAAAATCTTTTTAAAACCATTTTGCCATCTTCTGACATAAATATTTCATACATATTCCTAATAAATCCCGAAATATTCCATATTAAACGAAACAGCATCGCTGAAAGCGCCCTCTACTTAAAAATCGTGTCTTATGTTTCTCTTTTAATAATTTCTTGTTTTCTATCTATAAACGTCTATTACTTTATGCATAATTAATTACTTAAATCTTTAACTATTTTACCCAATCACAACATAGAAATATCTCCTTAATAACGTATATTAACTAATAAATGCTAATTTCTTACTTTTCAGAAGTACCTCCTTTTATGCTAATTAAATTTAATTATTTCCTGCTTTAAAAATTTTAGTTATTCTTTATTGCATTTAGTATAGAATTACTAATATCTAACTACTAGATTCTATATGTAAATTTACAGTTTAAATTGCAATAACTAGCTATATGCCCATAAACTCATTTTGGTAATATCTTGTCTGTTATTGTGAAACGTTATTGATTATATTAGTTTAATTTTTCCCCATTATTTATAAACTGCTAATTCTAATCGACTTTTGCAGGTGATATTACGTCTTCTGTATTAATTTAGCATATCTATACATAAACTTCTCAACCTTCAGTACAAATTTAACAAGGTAATTTGGCTAAAATCGATTTTGTCAATTTCCCTGCAAATCTCTATTCTGTTTTTCGCTAATAACTTATTCATTTCTTAATATTTCTAAAATTGGTTAATTTTACCGTGATATACATGTTATCTAACGTCTGCAATTTACTAGCTATTCATTTAATGTGTAACTTTGTTTAATTTTAAATTTTATAACAATTATTTATTTCTTTTCAGATATATGCTTTTGTTCTTCGAACTTGCTATCAAATGCGAAACCCACACTTCCCTACGGAGCTCAAGAGTGGCACACTCATCCCAAGCATACACTGAAGTGTATATTCATACAAATAAGAAGACAATCCTAAAATGTCAACTAATTTCCAAAGTGTTTTATGACTGCTACACAAATCTATGAATACTGCATTCTCAACACAATAAAGGTAACATATTTTGTTAATTTACCATAGATTAGATGCTTGTGGTTATTTCTAATGTATTTTGCATGCCCTAATCTCTGAATTACTGAAGAAATTTGGAATTTCAAAATACAACACCTCTACGTTAAAATTTTCCTGTTTCAGCGCCATCTATTATCGCGAGCTGAAACTACTCGAGAATCAAGAATATCTGACAACGATTTGTATGAAGCTTCCGCGTTATCTACACCAGGTGTCGTCATTCTTAATTTACTTTTTAATATATTCCATTAATTGAATATTATTATCAGTTTTATTAATCAATATTCGATTGATTGCATGTGTAATTTAATGTATCCAATAACATACATGCTCCTCGCATGTCGCTAATGTCTTTAATTGAAGTTTTGATCATTCTATTTACATACATGGATTTAATTGTATTTTTATATGAAATCCCCACTTTTTGGCAACGTTGGATCCGTCACAACACCATCGAAATAAATTGTCGATATATTACCAGTTCGCACATCACTATCAGACTCATTCTCTCACGTAGAATGCTGCGTGCAGTATTCTAAAAATAGGACAATATTGAGGGCCGCGTCCTTCACGAACGTTACCGTTAAGTAGGTCAACCGGGAAGCGCTTGCTATTGAACTTGGGAAGTATTGATAAAAGCGTTTCGCAACATTACCCTTGGAGCAGAACTTAGCGCTTTCGAAAATTGTAAACTTGTAATGATTACTGAAATAAAGTCAATAATTTTATTAACATCTCATACATTTGCCTTATAGTGCATTATTTATTGCGAATTTCGTCTTGTTGTTAGAAGAGTACAATAGAGTTGGGTCTATTATCAAATGCTTACGCTTTGGTTGAAATGTCCTCTTTCGTAAATAACATTATAGATTTTCTTGAAAGAAACTCTTTGCTTATGGACTGACTCCACGAACTTGATGTTCCAAATTCAAACTTCAAGATTGAAACATTCAAATAATGAGGAAGCCTTGCCGTCCCTTGAATTAGTAACTGGAAGGTTGGCCACTGTCACATTCCACCTTCACTCTGTGACAGTGGTGTCCCACCTATCCACTCCAAATCCTTGTATTCCTTCCCCTTCCTTCCAAACCTCCTCCCAAAACACCCCTCCCTTCCGACGACAACCGCCAGCGTCGAGCTCTGCTCCGCTGGCCCTCGAGGAGAGGGCAATAATCTTGGTCGGTAGAGTTGGAAAACCCTGTGGCCGGCGTTGATACGGTGGTAGCGACTCGACCGCAGCTGTTGCGATGGCTCTCGCGGAAACCCGGGACTCTGACCTTCAGATTGCGGGCTGTCAGCCTTCACCCCAATGCCACCAGTGTGGCGCGCTTGACACGGCGTTTCATACGCTAGTCGAGTGCGCAGCCTGGGCACCACTGAGGTTTGAACTCGAGACAATAGTAGGTCCGATTGATTCGCTCGGCAGCCTGGTGCAAGCCATGCTGCATAGCGATGATCATTGGGTGGGTGCGGCCAATTTCTGCGAGACAGTGATGTCTCAAAAGGAGGCCGCGGAACGAGATAAGGAGAGAAGTGGAATTGCGCGTATTATGCGCCTCCTCACGGGCGCCGGCGTCAGCCGGGAGCCTTTATTTAACATTGTCTATTTTGTTTTCTTGAGGTTTTTTACATTTTTGACACTATACTACTAACACTGTGTGGATATATACAATTATATATCACCAGTGTTCATTGTTGACCTGTCCCGTTTTGTTACTATTATAATGTTTCACTCACTGGAAAATATCAAATTCTTGATAAATAATTAAATATGAAATTTAATCACACGAGAGCAATCAGACCGTCTTCAAGCAATTCCCCAGAATACCGTTTTTTCGACGCGATTAAGAAGTGCCCTTGTATGAATCGCGTAACAATCGAAAACCGGCGTATGTTTAATTCAATATCTGTATTTCGAACACCAGCCTTAGTCTGGTATTCGCTATTAGACTTGCTTAGAAAGTCTGTCACTAATGTTTCATTCATTTTTTTTTTGGATTCTGATCTCTTATACAAAAGTAAGAGGAGACTGTTTGTATGTGTGTGTGGATCAATGATACTGTTACATGCCGACAAAAAGTGAATGCACATCTGCCTGCCATAAACGTGGTTTATTACCTTTCCCGCATTTTGACTTCTTTTGTTTACTTTGTGTTTAAAATTTGTATTTAAGACAAACAACAACAACATTCTATTGTTATTGTACTTGTTTTATGGCAGTCATTAGGCAGGTGTGTCGAACTAATTCTTGGAAATTATTGTATTGCTTCGAGGCATATTGTATTTGTACAGGATAAAAGGAATGCCCGAACGGAGGGGTGGAGCAGTCAAGCGAGGAATACGATACGAGCAAGACGTAGATTCGATAAGCGATATAGCGACGGATTTGGCGAGTGTTATTGAATCGTGCAGTTTGTACTGGTTGCGTCCAGTTATATTTGCACCTGTCTCATACGTGTTTGTATAGTTACAATAAATTCTATAGTAATTCCAACGGCATTTTAATTCGAGTCTCACGCTCGTAACAATACCTATCTCATAAACTACTAAAGTCACAGATATTATAGGCAAATATTTTTCGTATTATTTTAATTACTACCAACCAAATAACTTTAAACGAAATCTGTTCTTAAAACAACATAGTCCAATTATAATTAGATCACGTGATATATTTAAATTTACACTTAAACCTAGGCGCATGTAAATTTGTCGGATTTACCAAGCATGTTAATTTACATTTAATTAGAAATGAATTAAGATGTTTCTTCAGATAGCTGTAGACTGACTACATTTCAAAGTCAAACCAAGTTGTGTTATAATTTTTTTTTCACAAGAACCAGCTGACTACATTATAATGATTAAATATTTTCTACAATATCTTAAACTTATTTGTAAAATAAATAGTAATCAAATCAAATCAAAAACATGGTAAATAAAAACATAAATGACAATATGTTATTTTATGTTTCACATGTTTTTGCCCTTTCAGACATGCAGGGGTAAGTAAAGACACCTTAAAAATCAACAGAGTCCATACACCATTATATATATACACACATATATATATATATATATATATATATATATATATATATATATATATATAATGAAGAGTAACTTCATTTAATTTGAATTTGGCGCGCATGATCATTATATACGTCAAGTGTAAATGTTATGTCACTTGTACATCACACTTGTCAGAGTTTTTGTCAGTTAAAAGTATAGTTGCGTAGCTATAAATTCACATACAAAACACAGTGTATAACAGCGTATCGTATTTAATAATAAAAATTCTCTTTTCAGAGCAACCGTTAGTTTTTTAATTTACATATCAAAAGTAAACCACATTATATATATATGTATATATATATATATATATATATATAGTTATAATAATAGTTAAAATAATAGTTAAAATAATAGTTACAATGTCACAACAATTATAATTTATCATGCATCTATTCGTCTATTGAATAAAACGCTTTTTGGATCAAAAGACCTCTCAGTTTATTTTTAACTGTACTGTTAGTAGTTTTTGACTTGCTTGCTACTACTGGACACGGAGCAGCTGGTCATTGTTCTTTCGCTTCTTGACATTAACAATCTTATACATAGAGAGTTAGAGTAAGTTTGAACGCTTCATGGTTCTTATAATCATAAGTTGTAGTAATAAGTTCTTCTCGTTTGTTAGCAAAATAAATAATAATAATCTGAAACATAATGATCAAAGGTTTATTATACTAGAATTATTACAATATTAATACAGCACAATAATACACAGAAATATTAAGACAACTCCAAGAGTTGTCTTCACGCTTGTCAGGTGTCGAGCATCAATTTGCTCTTAAAGAATACTGCCATTATCGAACAGTAATTATCGACCACAATAAATTTACTATGGGCCTCTTGCCCAACAGAGCTTTCGCTCTGTTCAACCGATGAACGTAGACCATCGTTGTAGACTAGCTGAATATCGTTTGCAGACTAGATGTAGACTGGTTGAAGACTAGGTGTAGACTTGTTGACTATCGGTTTAATACTAGCCCCCCTCTGCCCGAACACCGAGTATTTATAATATCCTCGTAGTGCGTCTGCAGTGACACCACCCTGTAATACTTTGGCGCCACTTCACTTCCGTCGTAACACCAACTTCCGCCATCCGTATAACTTCCCACTTCCGGTTACTACATTTTTGATATCCGTTGGCTTGATAATAAATGCTTCTTCGTTGACATCCGGTTGTACGACTTCCGATTACTACATTAATGAATACTCTACCCGGTTATTGACTACTTCCGTCATATGGTTACTTTAGAATAATAAATACAATTCTAACACGTTCAAACTTACTGTAACTCTCTATGAATAAGACTGTTGAATATTATATATTACAGTCGCGATCAAATCGAGTCCAGTGAATTTTCGGAAATGTTATTACGACAAGTGCTAAGTGATCTTTCAATCGGAATTTGATAGATCACACTCTATACGTAAAATATCAGAAGCTTAACGTACTGTAGCATTTTGAATGCGTCACCTAGTGTAAAGAGTTTAATGTACTGTTGCCAATTATATAAAAAAATAAAATACCCATTTATCTTTTAAAGCAGACAGTTTAAGCTGTGGCATCTACTCAATATGCTCGTATGTTAAAATGAAATACAAAGCGAGACTTAGTTTCGAACATGTGCAACGCTTCTCGAATAACTAAAAAAGTTTGGTTGATTACAAAAATAATTTTAAAACCATTTGTTTCATTTAAATAAATGTAAATTTTTAACCCTTTAAAATAAACTAAATATAAATTAGTTATTTAAAAGGGTTATTGTCTCATACACGAATATTGAACATTTAGAATACTGATATAAAACATATGTGTTAAAAAATAATACATTCTTTTACTTTATTATATCGGGCACAGGGCTTAAAAACTTTATAAATTCACTATAAAAATATAACGATAACATACGTATATTTTTAAAATAATTATGTACTTATATTAAATTATTCAAAATATGTCGATTCTTTGTTTTCATGGTGGTCTAATTATAAACAATATTAAAATATTAATTGTTCATTTGTTATTTTGTTATATTTTACTTCTGTGAAGGTGACGTTGCTGCTAGGCACTAACGGAAGACCAGCGTTGGTTGTTATCAACCAGCATTTGCTGAGTTTGGGCCTGTTTAGAGTTAGTTAAGTTTTTAGTTTTTATTAAACTGTTTATGTATATTCTAATCATTTTCAATAACTCTAAATAAACATTATTTTCTTTCTTTCTTTCTAAAATTATGCTTGCAGGTATTTTTTATGTTGCCGGAAAAATATCCTGGAACAATTGACAAACGTAATTCCAAATCAATTTCAATATTATTTGGCATTGAATCGAGTGGAAAAGTATGTACGTGCGTTCTTAGCATCAATGAATAAATAATTCTGTGAACGAAAGCGACGTTGGTAACAAAATATAGTTGTAACGGCAAAAATAACGATAAGCTTAATATTAACTTAACGATAAAGTGGTCTAGAAATTAATAACGTTATGTTTTATAATGATATTTATTTTTACCGATATCTACAATTACCACAGATATATAAAAATACCATATTTTATGGATATTTCAAGCTCTGGTTGGACCTGAACTAAAATTCATATGAGAGTCCAAATATAAAAAATAATACTTCATAATACTTCATTGCCTATCAAAATTAACATATAAGATGCATAGTTACAATATTTATTTGGCAATGGTAGGAGCCCTTAACGTTTCAAGCGGTCTCTCACAGGCTACCTAACTAAAGGATATTTCCTTTAGTCGGCCTATATACAATTTTTGTTCCCAAAAATGGTGAAATCCCGGGGAATTGTAATCGTAGTATTAAGCGTACGAATCCAACGACACACACATACACGACAAATAAAAATGTCAAAGTATCCCAGTAGAGAGAAAATAATATACAATAAATACACCTAACATTTGTTGTTAGCGCAACAGGCACTTTTGATACACAGAGGAAATCAACAGGCTACGTGAAATAATTGTATGCTTAGAAGGGATAGAAAGGGCATGACAGAAAATAAAATTAATAAAAAAGTACGTAGTAAATATTGTAAGGGCTTTTTGAAGCGAAAGATCTTCAGAATTGTTGTGATTTGAAACTCGATGAAACAAAAAAGTGACACTAAAAAGAGATAAATTAATAGGACTAAGCCTGCGAGAGAATGAAATAGAATACATTATATTTAATAATTTAAATACTGCTTAATTGCTCATATCGTACAGATAAAGTTGGAAATGTTTTGAAGTTTTTCTACTTTGTTGTTGTTGTTTACTTACTTTGTTTCACCTGTAGTGTGTGTGAACTACACACACACAATTTATAATATCTATTTATTTATATATATTCTATTTATTACATATGTCGGCGCAAGCCTATGAATTAATTATTAAATTACTAGAAAAACTTACTAGTGGTACTTCAATCTAAAATTAAAAATATTCAGTGCTAGTTATGATCAAATAATTTATTAACAATCGTAATAGAGGGTTTTTAAGCTTTGTATAAATCAGTAAGTTGTAAATGATATTTTGTTAAATAAGTTGATAAAAAAAATAGTATATGAGTTGGTTTCCTATTATATTGCAAACGGCAACATAAAAATAATAATGTAGGTTCTTTAACTTTGTTTTAATTATTCAGTATTAGCTTTTAAATTAAG
Organism: Dendrolimus pini; assembly: GCA_949752895.1. Lineage (NCBI taxonomy): Eukaryota > Metazoa > Arthropoda > Insecta > Lepidoptera > Lasiocampidae > Dendrolimus > Dendrolimus pini. The sequence continues at coordinate 6,253,280 of OX457144.1, forward strand.
TCTTGGAACCCGCTTTATATGAAAGCTGGGCACAGTCTAATCTAAGACTCAAGAGATACTGTATTTGCGACTGCCATTTCGTTGAAATAATGTTGTCATAAAGTAATCACGTGCTAACAATGTTTACTTTAATAAATAAATACAGACAGAAAACGGTTGATCGAACTTTTAAAACATATCCTTAAATATTTCCAATTTAAATCATAAGTAATTATTGAAATAATAACCACTAACTTCGTTAAACTAACGTTTTTACACTTACTCAAAAACCATGTGTGACTTTTATTCATTGATTAAATTAGTCTAGTTTAATTATTAACTTAGTCGACATTTCTTATAAATAATGAGATTAATTTAGGAGCCGTTCTATTTATCCAAAACAATTTTTAATGGCAGATAGAGGTTTGCTATTGAGAACAGTCGCCAAATAACATGCGTCCGTTTTGTACACGCATGTCATCAAAAACGGTAGTTATTTAATTAACTAAAAGTCAGTCAGTCAGTTCAGTAGCCAGGCAGACGTCCTACTTGGTGGAAAGCGGACACCTTCGCCTACGGACATTTACAACACCAAAGATGCTACAATTCGCTGCTGCTCTCTTAAGGGAGACTGGAACCTGGTCACTAATGCCGGAAACACAGCTCAAGGCTATTAATTTTTCCGGGAGCGGTTTGAAGTTGTTCGGTGCATAAAAATTAGCTTGTTCCGGCATATTTTTCACATTGCTTACATTCTTTTTTAATTATATTTGTGTCCTGGGAATCCCGCGGGAATTTGAATTCTAGCGTGGACGAAGTCACAGGCATATCCTAGTAATATATAATATTACTGATGCAATATACATAAGATGAAATAAAAGGTTTCCATTAAGGATTTCAAATCAATTATGCATTATTATAATTATTCATACGTAAGAGATAACATTCTCCAGTTTAATTTTATATTTTATTCAAATTAGTCGTGAAATGATGTAATAATATCAGAGATGGTAGAACTTTAGATGTTACTTCTTTAAATATTAATTTGTTAGCGGACTGTGTAAATCTTTTGACTATTAAAAGTGTACATGCGCAATATGGCGATTTACAATATGAGAATTCAGACGAACTAAAATAGGTCGAAAGAATGGAAAACATTATTTTAACAACATATTTGAAGAAATAGCGACAACGGTAAACCAAGCTTCGAGCTCTCGAAGTAAAGCCGGCTACATTTCGCGGCCGATTTTGGGATAAGAATTCGATCGCACCGCAGTGCGTTAAGAAAATTTAGTTTTAAATACTCGAATTAGTATCGATAGAGGTGGAATAGTTTCCAATGGATACTTTACGACGGTGAATCAAAAAGTTCTTGGAATCAATATTAAAAAATGCGAAAATTAAAATAATTTTTTTTTGGGTTAATCAAAACGTGATTGCAGCGCCGTCTATTTCGCTAATATGTCTATTTAATGGACCACATCATTTATCGGAACAAAAGTATCCTAAGTGCTGATTCGGCATATAAGCAAGTCTGTGTCGAGTCTTATTCATATATTATGTTTAGTAGTTTTCAAAAAGGATGCGATTGCAGCGCCAAAGAGACAGACAGGCAGACAAAAATTCTAAAAATTGCATTTCTGTTATCTCCTGGTCCTAATTATCCCATCTAATGTTTTCACATTTTAAAACGAAATACTCAAACTCGAACCATTTGCAGATTATTATAGTAGGTATAGATTATTTGATACTGGCCAGATGCACCAAACCGTTGAAAACTTTCAACATTTCTTACATACATAAATACATATTACTGTTTCCCATCACGGTAGGCGATGGATCTCCACCTACTACGATCCTGACAAACACTTTTCGCTTCATCAACTTTCATTAATTTTTTCAAACATACACGTTTATTTAAACTACTTTTTATCTTACCTTTCTTCAATTTGATCATGGTGAGTACGTCTTGGTCTACCGGCACCGACTCTACCAGTCACATTACTCTCATATACTTGTTTTGTGATTCTGCTTTCATTCATTGTCTCTAAATGCCCAAACCACCTTAATCTTTTTTTAACTCTTGTCACTACGTCTTCTTTCAATCTACAACGCTCCCTTATCATACTTTTTCTTTAGCTTAGTAATAGTAGTAGTAGAGGATAAATATTGTTAAAAATTAAGCCACCTTCATACCTATTGTTACATACCGACAAAGAAATGCCACGCACCGGGCTTATTTGCCCCTTCCGCATTTGGAATTCTTTTTGTTTACTTGGTATTTAAAATTTGCAACTAGACAATAGCCTATTGTTATTGTTTTCGACTTTGTTGGCCGTTCGCAGGAATAGATAACCAGGTGTGCAAATTACTGTTTCTCGGATACTCCAGTCCACGCGCTCGATTTTTTTGTACTGTATAGTTGGTATAAAATAATGCCCGAACGGAGGGGAGCGCAGTCAATCGACGACTGCGATACGATTAAGACGTGTAGTACTTTCAATTAGCGACATAGTGACGGACTTTGTACGTATTGAATTGCATTGAATCGTGCAGTGTGGACTGGATGTATCCAGTTTTATTTTGTATATTGTTCTTGCTTTATATGTGTTTGTACAACTCTAAAAACTCTATAGTAATTCCAACGGCATTTATTCTAATTTGAGTCCTGTAGCTCGTAACAATATAAGTATTTCATTGAATCAACATACACATATTGTTCGCTGCTGAAATGGGTCATATAAAAACTGATTCTGACCTGTCAATACTCTTGTTAGGTCTTCCATAATAACGGCCGTCTCGGCATGACTCCGCCAACGTTCTCCAGTACATTACACATAACGATCACCGAATGCCTCGGTATTTACTATAGTCCCAAGAGGGTTCCATGTTACGTCAATTATGACCTACCCACATTGTCAGATATATTTCAAACATGGGTTCAAATGGATAACTTGTATGAACTAGTAAAATACCCTACAATCGTTTTGAATAATTGTTACCTACATCAAAAATAACCACAAATCAATCAAATATAATCTAAAAAGATTGCACATTGATTGCCAAAGTGGATCATCACTTTCACATGTGCAGACCTGGGACTAAAATGAGAACCATAAACTAGAATGATGATACCCCGCTAAGGTACGCCGCACCAGACACGCTACGAACGATGCGTCTTCGCAGCGGCAGGCACTTCTTCCTCGTGATCCTTTCTTCTTGTCTTGCGGTTCCTTGGACTTAGTGGACCAGCTGGAACGGTACAGAGTGCACCTTCCAGCGCGCGGGATGATAAAAGCGGGTGTAAAAAGCGGTACAACACACAAGACGCGGCGAGGTTTGTGTGGGAGCAGCGATGCGTTCGGCGGTCGAACGTAGACTATATCACACTGCATAGTGACAGATGCGGCGGAAGAAAAAAGAAACAAAAGAGGCGGTGACCAAATAGGTCGGCGTTAACAAATGATGATAACAATTACTCGCCTGTGCTCCTATTTATTTATTTAATTTGTTTGGGAAATATACAATAATTAATATTCTTACATATAAAACACAAAATGAATACATCAATCAAGTTTCCACTATAAAATAATTTATATAATAAAAATAAAAATTGACTCAAACAGTTAATCACAAAAAAGAAAAAAAAGAAATACAATTATACGAAAATTACATAAAATATCTATTTAATTTACATTAGGTCAATATTGAACAAAATAAAAAGAAAATGTCAAAAAAAGGAAAGTATATAAAAAAAGTTTGTCATTATTCTTAAAGTTGTAAGTAATTGGATCATTCTAAATTACAAAAAATTTTAATTTGGGTTTTAAATTGATATAGGTTACCTATGAAAGGATCAACACTTGTAAATATGATATTATTATATAACAATATTGTGTACACGACTCCCTATGGCACAAATAGAACCTATGAGGTTCTGTGCCACATTTCAAATGTGTTTCTAATGTACATGAATGCAAGCATATTGGATAATAAATTTAAAAATTTATATGTAAATCGAAATTCATCTTAATTCCTTACTTTAAGCTTAAACTTAATTAAAGTTTTTGAAGTGCAACTTCAAGTTAAAATTTTGTTGCGTTACGTTTTGCCACTTGTCTGTTGCCAATCGTTTTTCATTTGTCCCTTCAAGTTTCACTTCTATTATGTGTTATATAACACATTTCGATTTTCGCAGGTTTACTGCAAATTGTGGTTTGGGTAGGTTTAGTACATTTTAATGACTACATAATAATATTTTTTCTAAACATATTTTTTTAATCAAACAAAAAACTGAATTCGATCCGGAACAAAAAAACATCCATAGTCTACGCTAAAATTATGCCACCTCTTACCACGCAATATACCTTCCACCCCCTCCATGCGGCCGTAACACTTTCGTGACAAAAAAAAACATCCTAATATATAATCCTATACAGAAGTTTAACTTCAAAAGAAATAGTAAAGTATTAGGAGTACCTAATGGATATAAAAAAACCTCATTTAATTTTTATGTGAGTAATATAGAGCTACTACCTAGGGTTTTTCACGGCAAAGCTGCAGGGAAAGTTTTAGTATACTATAATTTAATAATAACACTCCTTGTTTCAAGTACTGTAAATACTTTGACCTCTAGCAAGGTCGGCAAACATAAAGGGTGAAATCTAAAAGCTACATTTTAGATTACTTGCCTGCGGGTACTCTCATAAACAAACCTTTATGTCTGTATGCGCTTATTTCACCTTTAAAATATACAATGATTAAAGTTTTAGTTCTGGAATGTAGTAAGAATATTTAACATTAATATAAATTCTAAATCTTCCATTACTTGTACTACGAGTTATATGTACTACGTAAATTATACCTCATTGTTTTTAAACCAGTTTGCCAGGTGGTAGGGTATTTGCTCGACTGGATGGCGAACACAAGTCTAGAGTATGCCGCCATAACAACCTTGTGTTGTGTTCCGGCATTAGTGACCAGGTTCCAGTCTCCCTTAAGAGAGCAGCAGCGCATTTTTAGTACCTTTGGTGTCGCAAATGTCCACAGGCGATGGTAACTGCTTTCCATCGAGTGGCCTGTCAGCTGAACATCTGCAATTATAAAACAAAACAAAACGCTTTATTATTTTTAAATATATTTCAAGGATTCCGAAGTCATTCTGGCGCCCATCTGTAAGTCACATTGTTTTTTTTTCACAAACTACTTCAAGCGTAGTAAGTCTTCAATGAAGCACCCTTTGAATAATGCGTGTATTTTTTTGCAATTTTACAATGATTTTTACTTGCGCGTACAATAAATCGATTTTGCGTTCCGTAGTGAATTTTTGAATATTGGCGGTTGTCCATATATTATATAGGTTGGCCATATATCATATAGACTATTGAGCGTTTGTCACAGTAAGAGGATGATATTGCGCGTACACACCGGCGCATGCGTATTGTATTTATGCCCGCCTGGACCAGTGTGTATCGCCCTTGGTTAATCGTGCGGCGACACTACTCGTTACATATGGATGAAATTTGAGAAGCATTTGTAATTTAAATTGCGCTAGGTAAAACCGCGTAACAACTAAGAATAGGGTTCAAATCAAATGAGATACTCTTTATAATGTTACAAAACTCCGAAGCCACCTAAATATTGTACGAGCGTAAAAAATATAGCGTCATATCTTTAACGAGTAAAATAGTGTATTAATTAATATTTTTTTAATATGAAATTAATACTATTTCTGTCACGATATTTTAAGTCTGATTGATTGAAAAGGTATTTTATTATTACCAGCACATTTTATTTAAAAAAATGAATGTATTGCGAAGTGTGTCACCTACCCTGACCTACCTGAAGTTTGTGGGGGGGCATATGTAAGCTAGTTGCAAAAAAAAACAATGCATGTCGGTATATAATCATGTGGGTTATGGTTCTTCAGATCTTAACAAATCTTAAACATTTTTTTCTTCAGGGCAAGATCGTCTACGTTTTTACTTTTTGAAGTAATAACTTTTTATGGGAGGGTAAACTACTTCGTTACGTAACGCGTTACGGTGCCAGTCTGTCTGGCTTTCCTTTCTTTTATGTTAGATTAGTTTTAGTTATCACTTCTGTCGGGCGTCCCGAGACCCAAACCATCTTTTCTATTTTATTTATGTCAATAGGCAAATATATGAATTAGCTTTCAAAGACCTCCTTTTTTATGACTTGTGAACTATAACGCCCAAAATTCTGTTTTTTTTTTTTAAATCCTTTTTCCACTGAAATCAATTTAAATTCTGTCTTGGAGATGACCACTGCGTAGTTTTTTTCTAAACTATATATTTATTAACTTAATAACGACGTTTTGACAATGAAAGAGAACATCGATGCCTCTCTCTATTAATGGCGTTATTCATGTAATTTATTGTTCGTTATGCATTTCTTCGTATAACTTTAACTTATATTCCTTTTATGTGGAAACTGTGGAGTGCTTGAGGGTAAAACTTTATTAATGAACTTTCATATGAGAACTGTGCCATATTGCAAGTTTCAAGGGTAGAATAGGTGCGCTAAGCGGTTTAAAATATAAACATGCTAATTGTACTAATACTTTTTTTTATATATCTGTTAGCTGCTTTTTAATTGACTTTCAAAATGAGGTGGTTCTGAAATCGACTATAAGATTATGATTGCTACTCGATTTTTCTGCCAATTGGAGACCGGTATAACATTTTATTTTATTCGAAAGAGCATCATACTCTTGAAGGGTTCGTATTGTCACCAAGTCAGGATCTGATAGTGGATCCCAGGGAAATCGAGAACAAACCTTGTAGAAGAGCGCAGAGCGCCTACACTCTTTGAAAGGCAAACTTGTTTACGCGTGTTAGTAATACAATCTCTACAGGCGCTTAATATATTATTTCTAAAGCTATTCAAGTATACTTAACTAAAAATGTTGTAGAAAATATTTAATTTATGCTTTTTAGTTTGAAGTTGGTTTTTGTTATTCGTAAGAAAATCGAACCAGTGACTCTCACTCTCGCCGATCACTATCGCTATATGGACGTAATAAAGTACTCTTCTTTGTTAATGCTGGAGGAATGCATTGGTGCATAAGCACGGGCCCTTGGAAGGTCTTAAAGATAAGTGGGACGCTTGACGGACTTGTACAAGCTTCTAATAATAGAAGCAGTTACTACCACCAACCGTCGGACTGCCCCCTAAACCTTCCAGCGTCCCTCTGCATTGTAATGAGGCACCACGGGACCTTAATCATAGGTATAATCTGACATGATCCCTTGATTCAAACCGACAAGCATTGATGTATTCCTGCGATACTAAAGCACCTTCGCGTGTAGCCAAACATTAAGTACCCCTGACTTTCTGATTTTATATAATTTTACCCAAATGCCAAATTCAATTAAAAAGTTATAAGAAATATGAATACTGTTTAATAATCATGAAAGTGACATTGGCCGTCTTATAAAATGTTAAACACATTTATACCCTTTAATTAAATGTGTTTCAAGTGTAAACGATTTCTCGTGTGCCTTTATAAAATTTTAGGCTTTTGTTAATTATGAAAATTAATCATTTCTTTAGATTCGGTATAAATCCTTGTGTGAATTTAAAAATCAAAATTATAATTGATAATTTACAGAGATGTACTGGCAATCACTATCTTTTTACAAGCTTTTATTTAACTTGCAATGGAGGTATGTATGTAAGTTCGGGTGGAATCTTACAAGTTAAATTTGACCAACTTCCCGGTTTCCGATTGAGCTGAAATTTTGCGCGCATATGTATATTGCGTGACAATGCAATAATATGGTACTATGGAGCTGATCTGATGATGGAGTCGGAAGGTGGCATTGGAACTCCTGTACTAAACAAGATAAACCAGTCGTGTATGGGCTCGTTTTACTTGTCTTGGCTAGCCCTCTGGTGCTACATGATATCCTGGATCTCAAAAGCTTACATTTAAAAATTTTTTTAAAAAAAGCTTATTGTTTAAAAATCTATTTGTTTATCGTGCGATAAGTGAGAGTTTCGATGATCTACTTGAATGTGTAGTGGATGCACTTACCACGTTTACTCGTAGCTAATTTTATATTATATTTGCGTAAAATATACTATGATCCTGGTTACCATACGCTCGGGTTTCCAATTTAATTATTTGCTCATACATTTATGGTATTCCATTTTATTTATATTGGAAACTTTCATAATAAATAAAACTAGTATTGTTTAACCTAGTTTTCATTCGTAAACAGAAGTCGGTCGAGTTCAAGGTCAATCTCTTGGCATTTGACTTTGACGTTTGACAAGTGCTACTAATAAAGAACATAGCAACAAGTTTCTTTAATCTACGGTATGTTTTCCATTCATGTTTTTAATCATAATTTCTAATCATAAAACAAATTACATATAAATATCTATTTCAATTTTCTTATTTATTTAATTAAATTTAATTTATCAACTACATTAATGATCTACTCTGTTATTCAATGCCTATGTTAGCCAGGACGTAAGGATATGCCCAACCAATGAGAGATGTGTATAAAAGTAGCTCTCATTGGTGGGAATTCAAAAATGTGAGGAGACACCGTTTTTGAATTGAGTTAAGAAGAGACCATTTTTGTACGACAAAAAGATACTTAGAAAAGTGAAAATAAAAAGCCAGTTTAAGATTGAAGTTATATTTATTCAAGAACCTTACATCACAACAGTAATATCATAGCACACACTTCATTGGTGACCACCGACTTTAAGAACAAGGCAAACAAATACAATGGATGGTAAAGTTGCAACTACGCGCGCCCCAGGAACGTCCGCGGAAACAGATGAAACAGTGTGCAGGATTGGGGTAAGATTGCCACCTTTTTGGCCAGAAGAGCCAGCTTTATGGTTCGCCCAAGTGGAGGCACAATTCGTGTTATCCGGTATAACGGTGGATGCTACCAAATTTTACCATGTTATATCTCAGCTTGAGCACAGGTATGCAGCAGAAATTAAGGATATTATTACATCCCCTCCAGCAGAGAACAAGTTTGGGAAATTAAAAACTGAACTTGTTAAGCGTCTCTCCGCCTCACAAGGGAAGAGAGTGCAACAACTCCTTATGCATGAGGAATTGGGCGACCGGAAACCGTCCCAGTTTCTTCGCCACTTACAAGCGTTGGCAGGACAGAGTCTACCCGAGTCATTCATGGCCACACTATGGTCAAGCCGCCTCCCGGTAAACATTCAGACTGCAATAGCATCACAACCAAACTTACCACTCGAATCTGTTGCAGATTTAGCAGACAGGGTCCACGAAATAGCCCCACCCTCACCTATGGTGGCTAGCACTAGTTCCAGCAGCGAAATAAGCGAGCTCACCCGGCAAATGGCAGAGCTGTCGCGACAGGTATCTTCCCTCCAGAGTCAGGTACGCTCAAGGTCTCGATCTCGCTCATCTGAGAGATATCAGCGAAAGCCGACTGCACGTAGACGGTCATCAGATTGGTTCAATAAGAATTATTGCTATTTCCACAATCGTTTTGGGAGTAAAGCTCGCAGATGCCAATCTCCCTGTACTTACTCGGGAAACGCCTACGGCAGCCGGAATTAGCGGCTAACGACTGCCTTACAAGCCCTCGCCGCCTCTTTGTGACAGACCACAACACTAAATTGCAATTTCTTGTGGATACAGGCTCTGACGTTTGCGTGTTTCCTCGATCTGCCATCAAGCAGCAACGCAGCAAGACAGACTACCAGCTCTTCGCAGCCAACGGCAGTACAATACACACATACGGTTGGATGGAGCTGAAGCTAAACCTGGGCCTGCGACGCGCTTATACATGGAAGTTCGTCGTTGCCGATGTCAGTAAGCCAATAATAGGGGCAGATTTCTTAAGTTTTTATAATTTATTAATAGATCTTAAGAATTATCGACTTATTGATGGCCTTACTCAGCTTTCCACAACAGCGACATCTGCCGCGAAGACTTCGGCTATTGCTTCTATAAAGGCAGTAGGTGGAGGTTCAGTATACCATGAGCTACTGCGTGAGTACCCAGACATAACTAGACCTGCAGGTACAAAAAGACATAGTAACCATAACACGGTACACCACATCCGCACTACTCCAGGTCCACCTATATCTGGTCGCCCACGCCGTCTACCACCAGATAGGCTCCAAATTGCCAAAAAGGAGTTTGAAGCAATGCTGGCAGACGGTACAGCACGCCCATCAGAAAGCCCTTGGGCATCTCCTCTCCATCTTGCTCCAAAGAAGGATAATGGTTGGCGTCCTTGTGGTGATTACCGGGCACTGAATGCCAGGACTATACCCGACCGTTACCCAATCCGACATATACAGGATTTTGCCCATCAACTGGCCGGCAGTAGGATATATAGTAAGGTAGACTTAGTTAAGGCATACAACCAAATCCCTGTACACCCAGACGACATACAGAAGACAGCGATTACAACCCCATTCGGGTTATTCGAATTCCCATACATGACTTTTGGGCTCAGGAATGCTGCACAAACCTTTCAAAGGTTCATGGACGAAGTGCTCAGAGGCCTGCCATTTTGCTACGGCTACCTCGACGACATCCTTTGTTTTTCACAATCGGAAGACCAGCATGTTGACCACTTAAATAAATTGTTCCAGAGGCTGTCTGAATATGGCATACTAATCAATTCAGCTAAGTGCGAGTTTGGCCAGGCGAAAATTAACTTCTTGGGGCATGAAGTCTCGGCAGAAGGTGTACGTCCCCTACAGGAGAAGGTGCATGCAATTAAAGAGTACCCACCACCCAAAACTGTCAAGGGCATGCGTCGGTTCTTAGGTATGTTCAATTTCTACCGCCGTTTCATACCTAACGCAGCCAAAATACAGGAACCTCTAAATGCTGCACTGTCAGGTCCGAAACGTGACATCCGAGATGATAGCAGCCTTCAACCTCTGTAAAACTAGCTTATCGAGGGCAGCTCTGTTAGCACATCCGAACCCAGAAGCTGAATTAGCCATTCACACCGATGCTTCAGACTCAGCGATGGGGGCAGTACTTCAACAGAAGACTTCAGGCAACACCTGGAGGCCATTAGCCTTCTTTTCCCGCCGCTTGTCCGCAGCGCAAAGGAAATACAGCCCATATGACCGTGAATTACTCTCCATCTACAAAGCTATCCGCTACTTCAGGCACATGGTCGAAGGTAAACACTTCACAATATTCACAGACCATAAACCCTTATCATATGCTTTCCAACAAAATAAAGATAAGTGTTCGCCCAGACAATTTAGATATTTGGACTTCATCGGCCAGTTTACAACAGATGTCCGTTATGTACGTGGAAAAGACAACATAGTGGCTGATTGTCTGTCACGAGTGGAACTATTAACAGAGAATATTGATTTTAATGCACTTGCACATTCTCAGAATGAAGATTCTGAACTGCAAGAGCTCCTTGGCTCTTCCAGCCTCAAATTAAGAAGAGTGAAAGTGGAAGGCACACAGAACACACTATTTTGTGATGTATCCATGCAAAACCCTCGGCCTTATATTACAGCACCATTTAGAAGACATGTGTTTAACACACTGCACAACTTGAGCCACCCAGGGTCGAGGGCAACTGTCAAGTTAATCACTCAGCGCTTTGTATGGCATGGGATAAAGAAAGACTGTAGAAACTGGACTAGAGAATGTATTGAATGTCAGAAAAATAAAATTTCCAGGCACACTGTTTCACCAATACCCTCTTTCCCGGTACCGACTGAACGCTTCGCACATGTCCACATGGACATAGTAGGACCATTACCTGTTTCATCTGATTACAGATACTGCCTTACAGTCATCGACAGGTTTACACGTTGGCCTGAGGCATATCCTTTATCAGATATCTCAGCTGAGACATGTGCCCGCAGCTTCATAGCAGGCTGGGTATCTCGCTTTGGTTGTCCGCAGCGCATCACTACAGACAGAGGCAAACAGTTTGAGAGTAGCCTCTTCCACTCCTTGGCTGCTATGCTCGGCAGTCAGCACCGTCCGACGACTGCATATCACCCCACTTGCAACGGTATAGTTGAACGCCTACACCGTCAGCTAAAAGCGGCTATCAGGTGTCATACCGACACCAACTGGAGTGAAGCCCTTCCTCTAGTGCTCCTGGGCATACGCAGCGCTTGGAAGGAGGACATAAAGTCTTCGGCAGCAGAGCTTGTATATGGAGAACCGCTTCGTCTACCCGGTGAATTTTTCAACCCATCTGCCTGTCACTCAATGGATTACTCCAACTTCACCATACGCCTACGGCGACATATGGCGAGACTGGCTCCAACACCAACCAGTCGTCATGGGGAGAAGACATTTTATATCCCAAACACCTTGGCTACATGCAATTTTGTATTCCTCCGCCATGACGGTGTGAGACACCCACTCGATCCACCATATACGGGGCCATATAAAGTCTTGGAGCGCAGCAAGAAGATCTTCAAAATCCAGGTCAAAGGCAAAGAGACCACAGTCTCCATTGACAGAGTGAAGCCAGCCTATATGACCAAAGATGACATCAGCACGCCGTCGAATGACACACAGGATGCTAGCACAACCTTGCCCGATTCTTGGACGCAACCGAGCGTAGAAAAACGAACCAAATCTGGAAGAAGAGTAAAGTTTACGGATCACTATCGACCTTAGCTTGCAGCATCAGTCTCAGGGGGGGAATAGTGTAGTGGATGCACTTACCACGTTTACTCGTAGCTAATTTTATATTATATTTGCGTAAAATATACTATGATCCTGGTTACCATACGCTCGGGTTTCCAATTTAATTATTTGCTCATACATTTATGGTATTCCATTTTATTTATATTGGAAACTTTCATAATAAATAAAACTAGTATTGTTTAACCTAGTTTTCATTCGTAAACAGAAGTCGGTCGAGTTCAAGGTCAATCTCTTGGCATTTGACTTTGACGTTTGACAAGTGCTACTAATAAAGAACATAGCAACAAGTTTCTTTAATCTACGGTATGTTTTCCATTCATGTTTTTAATCATAATTTCTAATCATAAAACAAATTACATATAAATATCTATTTCAATTTTCTTATTTATTTAATTAAATTTAATTTATCAACTACATTAATGATCTACTCTGTTATTCAATGCCTATGTTAGCCAGGACGTAAGGATATGCCCAACCAATGAGAGATGTGTATAAAAGTAGCTCTCATTGGTGGGAATTCAAAAATGTGAGGAGACACCGTTTTTGAATTGAGTTAAGAAGAGACCATTTTTGTACGACAAAAAGATACTTAGAAAAGTGAAAATAAAAAGCCAGTTTAAGATTGAAGTTATATTTATTCAAGAACCTTACATCACAACAGTAATATCATAGCACACACTTCAAATGTCCCCTTATCCCCTATTTTCCGTCTATCGTATTCCTCATGTCTGACCTCCATCCCTTTTATTTATCTTATCACCTTTATCCCTCCTATACCTCCTTTTTTTAACAAAGGGAAATACGACTGACGACCATCAACTGCCAGGTGGAAACTCGCGGCCAGTTTAGGATTCGCCAGGTCAGGGTGCCACTATCACCTCCCCTGTGCAGTGCTATAGCAACATCATAGTCAGGTAAACCAAGTAAAACCCTTCGGTATTCCGTCCTTTACCCTTATGTTACGGTCACGGGTACATGGTCCAGCCTTTCTGCGGGCTCTGCCAGGATCCCACACCTCCCTAGCCCATCCTAAAGGCTGGCAACGCATTCGCCTCTGGTGTTGCAGACGTTGCAACCACTTTCTTTTAGCTTTCTGTAAAATTAGTTTTTACTTAAAAAGGTTTGTGTGGTTTTTGTGCGTGTTTAAGTGACTCCTGAGATGGTTTAAATCAGTGGTACCCAAACACTTTTTCTCGTGGAACCCTTAGTAATCATTAATATATTGTGTAAACCCCTATATTATGTTCATTGAATTTTACATAATGATCAAATTCAAATGTTTTTAACCAACTTTAATAAAAGGAAGAAGTTCTCAATTCGTTCATCGTGTATTTATGTATGTTTATAGTAACCATAACTTAATTGTTTCTGAATCGAATTAGATCGATGTTTTAAATTGCATTCAGTAAAGCTTCAAAATCTCCCATATAAATTTTATTCCTATTAGAAATGAATTTATAATGAGTGGAGTTCAAGGGTGTTTATCGTGGCCTCTGAGTTGACTGCGGCCTCTTGAAACCTCTTCAGTTCTCTTGTTTGGCACACAAAAGGCGCAAGGTGCATCTATTGTTAGAAGAACAATTAACCAAGGCTTTTTAGTAACCTTTGAATGGAAATAATACAATAAATAAGAAACTTATCAATCGTTGTATATTGGAAGGTTTGAAACCCAACATTTTATAGACCAATTTTTCGGTTAATGGCATGATGTTTGTTCTTTGTTCTGTTGTTCTGGCTTATTGAAATGATTTAGTGCTATTACAATTGATGCCAGGGACTTGCGGCAGTAGTTGAGGCTTGGAGACTACCAAGGCCCTGCAGAGTGGCTAGGCCAGGTGTCCGTGGCATATGAAAGTGATGAATGGAACATGGTTTTACTTACTATATCCGACTCGGGTTACAATAGTGCTTCTTTGGGCGTACTAGTGCCATTCCAACATGGCGAATCCCACAGGCATTCCCTGCGGTTATACCTTATCGGATTCCCCCTCATTAGAAAAGATGTCCTAATATAATTGAATAGAATCATACATAAGTAATATACTACTTAAAAACAAAACAAAATACAGTTTAAACTCTATATAACGAAATTGAAGAGAATGCACATTTATGGCGTTATAATTATGGAGTTGGCGTTAAATGGAGAGAACTCGTTGTTTTTGTTTGACGTCTTTTGTTGCACTAGTAATTATGTTGTATTGTTTTACTTATTTTGTTCATATCTTGCGATATTGAGGCATTTATATGATGAAGTAAGTACTTAGAAATTTTGGTATTTCGTAATATCTTAGAAATTTCGGTATGCGTGATGCCGACATTCGAGTTAATTAGAGGTTAGGATAATAAAGCGGTAAAAGAACGTACACAGCTGCATAGCTTTTACTAATTTTGGCAGCTTAAAAGGTACTTTTTGTTACTTGTTGCCGTTTGAGAGTGGGTTTAATGCTATATAGTATATCATTGTATGGAAGACAAGCTAAACCAAACAAAGCCAAGAGATTTCGACGCTTAAGGGAGTTTGTCATTAAATCGAGTGACATTACATAGATTGACATTATATAGAGTTTACATTGTAATATTAATAAAGTACCTTTTCAGATATCTTAGATTCTATCCGTGCAGGAAGAGAGAAATAATAAAATATCTTACGGTCGGGCTGCCTGTCGTAAGAGGCAACAAAACAACCCACAGCCAGATGGTAGGCCTATTTGCCCGTCTGGATGGCAACCACCCCTGGTTTAAAGTATGTCGCCATAGCAACCTTGAGTTGTGTTTCGGAACTAATGGCCAAGTTCCAGTCTCCCTTCAGAGAATAGCAACGCATTCGCAACATCTTTGATGTTGCAAATGTCTATAGGTGATATTAACCGCTTGCCATTAGGTGGGCGGGCCGTCTGCTTGTATGCTCTGAACATGCAATAAAAAGAAGATATTGTTACACGCCGACAAAAGTGAATGCACACCTGCCTGCCATAAAGCACACTTTATTTATTACCTTTCCGCATTTGAACTTCTTTTGTTTACTTTTAGTTAAAAAAAATTTATAAGAAAAACAGGCCATTGTGTATTGTAATGTTTATGATGGTCATTAGTCGGGTGTGATTCTTGGAAATAATTGTTATGCGGTCGAGTATTGTGTCGAGACATATTGTATTGGTGGAGTATAAAACAATGCCCCAACTGAGAGATGAGGCAGCCTAGCGATGGTCACAAGCGGAACAAGAAGTGTGTACATCCGATAAGCTATATAGTGACGTATTTTGCGCGTGTTATTCAATCGTGTATTACGTTTGTACTGGTTGTGTCCAGTTACATTTATACCTGTGTTATACGTGTTGGTATAGTTCTTATAAATTCTGTAGTAATTCCAACGGCATTTTAATTCGAGTCCCGTAACTCGTAACAATATTATGGAGTTATATTTTGTTGTACGTGTTGTATAGATAAGTAGTAAGTAGTGGACGTTTGCGACCACAACCAGAATCCTTCACCGTGACTATTCCACACGGAATAGGTTATGATAGTTTATATATTAAATACCTATACACGAAAATATAAGATAAAAGATTAAACATATCTGTACGATATGTATCTTAAGTTGCGGTAGCGTAATGGCTAGCGCATGCGCCCCAAACTCAAAGGGCGCGGGTTCGAACCTGGCCAGAACATATGCACCACTTAGTCAGTTTTCTGGTCTAATTTTCATATTGTTACAATTATTACGTGTTAATAACGGTGAAGGAAAACATCATGATGCCACATGCGCATCGAGATAACTGATGTGTCAACCTGTCAAGCCGCCTTGGACAAGCGTGGCGGGTATACTGTCCGTTCCTCTATTGTGGGAGGCCCGAGTCCAGCAGTGGGACATTTATGGGCTGTTATTATATAATATATACGATAACTTACAGATAGACCGGCAGACAAAGTTCGTTAAAACGGTAATTTTTGTTTAAGCATTGAATAAATAACAGCTTACACTCAAATTGTAAAGCTTTTATTTAACTTGCAATGGATGGATGTATGTATGTTAATTCGGGTGGAATCGTGCAAGTTAAATTTGACCAACTTTCCGGTTTGTGATTGAGCTGAAATTTTACACGCATATGTATATCGCGTGACAATGCAATAATTTGGTACCATGGAGCTAAATTGGTGATGGAGTCGGAAGGTGGCCATAGGAACTCCTGTACTAAACAAGATAGACCCGTCGTGTTTGGGCTCGTTTTACTTGTCTTGGTTAGCACTCTGCTACATGATATCCAGGATCTCAAAAGCTTGTATTTAAAAACCTTTTTAAAAAAAGCTCATTAGCATTTCAAAATCACAGACTAACTAATTGTATTGATGTAGAATAGATATATGAGTTCTACAATTTTCGCACGTCGACACTTAAAGTTCTTGTTTACTTTGGAATAATTTCAGAGACGTATCTTCAATATTACTGAAGTGTCGATCACTTTTCAAACTAATCCAGCCTCCGGACACTTAATTAATATTCATAAGTTATTAATTGAACTCTTTATAATCGCCTCCACTCAGCTGGCTAGTTGGATTTGACGTTTGTCAATTTGTATTTATAGTTTGGCGAACTTGAACATGCACTGACGTGGGCATGTAGAGGGAATGGATGAAAATAGAATTA
This sequence comes from Dendrolimus pini, assembly GCA_949752895.1. Taxonomy (NCBI): domain Eukaryota; kingdom Metazoa; phylum Arthropoda; class Insecta; order Lepidoptera; family Lasiocampidae; genus Dendrolimus; species Dendrolimus pini. The sequence goes on from OX457144.1 coordinate 6,270,592, forward strand.
CAAAATATAAAACTAATGAGCTGTCTTTGGAACACCTGATTGGAAAAAGTTTCTAGAACCATTGAAGGCCATAAAAGGTCATCAGAGGCCATCCGAGGCCATCGGAAACTATCGAAGAAAATGTTTAGTAATTACAAGACATTTTAATTGTAAGACAACGTATTTTATATTTTATTTCTTTGCATTTAATTTCGTAATTGTATAATAATACGAGAATATGCTCGCGATTTCGTCTACGCTTAGCTTTAAATTCCCGTGAGATTTCCGGGACAAAAATATTACACATGTTATTACATTAAATTTGCTATCGATCAGTAAATTTGTTAATCATTTATATTACATACATACATAACTTCACGCCAGGTCCCTTGTTGGGTAGGCACGAACAAAATTTATATTAACCATTTTAAATAATTCCCAGAAGAATTTCCGCGGCATTTGCAGGATAAAAAGTAGCGTCAAGTTTAAATCTAAAAATTATCTGTCGATCAACGAAAACCTTATCGAAATCGGCCCAGTAGTTTTTACGTGAATCACTAACAAACAGACAGGAAATCTAAAAAAAATTGCATCTTGATCTCCATCATTTATATAGTATATTCTAGTTGTTTCTTTAATAGCTTCAATGTTCAGACACTGCATGCATAGAATTTTATAACATTATAGACATAATGGTAAGTATTTTTTCTTTCGCTAACATTTTTTTCGTACGCCGAATAAGATGTTATTAGGAACTTTTTCCAACAATTTTATGACAGCATTGTGAATGGTAGAGTTGGTGCCGGTAGACCGTGACATACATATCATGATCAAATAGCAGAAAGATTAATTGAAGAAAGATAAGGTAAACCTCAATAAACATGCAAGTAAAAGTTGTTTGTCAGGATCGTCGAAAGTGGACATCCATCCTCACTGCCTATCCCCATGGGAAACAGTCGTGATAATTTGTATAAGTATAATAATAACAGCCCAAAAATGTCCCACTGCTGGACTCGGGCCTACCTTTATAAGGAAACGGACAGTATAGTCACTGGAAATTGTAACAATATGCACATTAGGTCAGAAAACTGCCTAAGTGGTGCAAGAGTTCCGGCCAGATATGAGAATGGGACGCTTGCGCTAGCCATTACGCTACCACGACTTATTACGATAATTTGTAAAAGAAAGCAAAATATTTATATCTAACTAGCGGTCCCGGCAGACGACGTCCTGCCTTGAAAAAAAAATCAGAAACCGATTACAATGCCACCTACCGGATCCAATTGTAAATCTAAACCATCCTCGAATCTACTTGAATACACACAAAAAAATTCATTCAAATCGGTCCAGCCGTTTAGGAGGATTTCACTGTCAACACATGTACAGAACATATATATATAAAGATAACGACACAGAACACAAAATAGTAATAACAAAGTATACCGCAATTTGGAAATCAGGTAGGCTCTCAGCATATTGCTGTGCCGAAACGTATCCAACACAGCGTTGATTTTTTTTATGTAGGTATTTAATTATGGTACATAGGTACTATGGGTTTAAATGTAATTATGGTAGACCGTAAGGGTGATGATCTTTGTTTTGCATGTCATTTGGTAATGCTGGCCACTTCTTTTATTGCTGGTGTATGCAAGATAGGCCGATGGCCCACCTGATAGAAAGCGGTTACTGTCACCTACGGACGCGCGCTGCGCTGCTGCTCTCTTAAGGGAGACTGGAACCTGGTCACTAATGCCGGAATACAACTCAAAGTTGTTTTGGGACACAATTTAGATCAGGGGTGGTAGTCATCCCGTCGGGCATATGCCCTTCCACCTGGTAAAATGGCTTTTTATGAAACCTTAGTCGAATAACGATAAAATTATACATGGATTCAATTAGGCTATATCTTAAGTATCGGAACCTTATAAATTAAATTAACTTCATTAATTAATTTATTTCGATGCTTAAATTAATTGTATTAATTAAATTAGGTGTAAGTGTAACCGTCTTAAAGTATACCTTGAGTTTCCTTGAGTTCAAATGAGGATTCCAATTACCAGTAAATGAACCAATTTAGTTAGTACGCCAGCAGTTTACCTTGTGTCAGATTAACTTGACCTTCTTTACCTTAATTTGGGTATTTTATACTTATTTTGCATTTTTTGATAATTTAGTAACTCACAGTACCCACGTCCAGTTCAACGTCTGTACAAATCCTGGCTTGTAACAGCTTAATCAGTTTTTGTGATCTAAGGTGCATATGTTACAATAGAGGAGTGGAGAGTCAAATAAACTGAGATATCACTAGGGTTGGAAACGATTTTTGAGAAAAATAACGTATTACATTTTTTTACTAGAGAAAAAATAAAGTATTTGGAGGAAAAAAGTATTTTTCAAAATTTTATTTATTTTTTCTTTCGCAGACACTATTTTTGCTTGTGCTTCAAGCACACACTAACAACTTTTCATTATCCTTAAATTTTTGGAAGCTATCGTTACATTCCCAGTCTAAATAAACAAACAATTTATTTTTTATTAAATTTATAGATGCTCTGTTTTTCTCGTCATTTTTAACCGACTTCAAAGAAAGGATGTTCTCAATTCGTCGGGATCTTTTTTTGTTTTTTTTATGTATGTTCACCGATTACTCCGAGATTTATGATCCGATTTACGTGATTCTTTTTTTGTTTGACGCGGAATAAAAAATTTGACATAGTGTGGCCTAGTAGTTTTCATTTTATTTTATTTTTTTATGAAAACATTTCCATTCTGTTACATATGTACACCGATTACGCTAAGATTTATGATCCGATTTACGAGATAGTTTGATGCGGAATAGTTGCTATTTGGTCCCCTAAAAATTTAACATAGTTTGGCCCAGTAGTTTACATTTTACGAACATTTTTATGTTCCCGTTTCTTGGGACCTATATTTTTTAAGAAGCGCGGCACCTTTCGTATGTCTACCCATACATAGCTAGGCACTAAAAAGTAACAAATAAAAAAAAAACTTCGTTTAAAAAAACCGACTTCAAAAACTAAAAAGTATAAAATAACTTATTTCTAAAGCTATGTATTATTATTAACATAAATTATCTAAAACATCTCGAAGTCGGTGCAAAGTAAAACATAAAAATGACTATATTTTGAAAATTACTAAGCACCGACTATAAGATGTTTTAGATAATTATAAATAATAATACATAGCTTTAGAAATAAGTTATTTTATACTTTTTAGTTTTTTAGTTTTTGAAGTCGGTTTTTTAAAACGAAGTTTTTTTATTTTTAGATTCATTACTGAATAAACTCTTTCAGTGAAAGCTGGATTGATAATAGTTCAGTAATTATCCATATAAGTATTTCATTTTACGCATCATAGCAAATATTGGAAATAGTGTATTTTCACATACTTTATTTTTATGCTAAAGTATATTAAATGGGATACGTTATTATAAAGTATGGTAGGCAACCCTAGATACCATGGTTCTTAAGACCACTAGAAAAATTGCGTTTAAATATCGCATAAGTCGAAATTTATGCCAAATCATTCACAGTCGTTGCTGCTACTAGGTTACGGAATGCCTTACCGATGCATATAAAGTGCGCGAAATGAATCCACTCATTTAGCAAACTAGATAGGAGCACTTTCTTAAAATGCAATGAGTGCACGATCTGAATGTATCATAACTATTTATTCTATTTACTTGTATTAATATACTGTTACAAGTTGCAGGACTCGAATTAAAATGTAGGAACCGTTGAAATGATTATAGAGTTTATTAGAACTATACAAATACGTATAGCACAGGTACAAATATAACGAACACAAAAAGTTCAAACGCAGAAGTCGCAGAAGGTCGTAATTCAATAACACACGTAAAATCCGTCATTAAAAAGATTACCGAATGTACCCAAGTCTCGCTTCAATCGTGGTTATCGCTCGACTGCTCGTCCCTCAAGCGAAGCATTGTTTTATACTGCACATATGCAATATGTCTGCCTGGCCGCGTGGAACGAGTTTCCTACAATCAGTTTGTACTTTGAATCCGACACACCTGGCTAATGACTGCCATAAAATCTTTCGATACACAATGGGCTGTTTTCTAATCACAAATTTTAAACACAAAGTAACAAAAGTCTAAATGCCGAAAGGTAATAACATGTGTTTCTACAGGCATAGTGTGAATTTGTCTTTGTCGGCGTCTAGGTCGTGACAATACTATGTTAAATTTATGCCCATGTCCTTATTACTTACATTGCCTATTTTATCTAATTTAGTTTATCTATTTTTTGCTATAAAGAGTTGGCTGTAGTATGCTACGGGCAATTTGATAAATCCGGTCACTATGAATATTGACCGGTCTGTATACATAATGCCCGTATCAAGTGGCTAAGGCAGGAGCTCCACTTCGTTTCACTCCCGCCTTAGCCAGTAAGTAATATAACTGATGATCCTAACATCCTAACAGGAGCAAGAAATTAATGATAAGAATTAGTTCTTATCATTAATTTCTTGCTCCTGTTCCTTTTTTTTACAAACGTTATTTCTTACTCTTCCCTTAATTTTTTATTTTTAATATTATTAAATTCTATGCATGCCTGTACATTGAAGCCTTTAAAAAAAGTGAAATAGACTATAGACACGATGTGGAACACGATGCAACTTTTTTAGATTTCTTGTTTGTTTTTTCGTGACTCACGTAAGAAAGAAGTGATGACTTTTAATGGGAGGATAAACTGCTTCGTTACGTAACGCGTTACGGCGCCAGTCTAGCTTCCCTTTCTCTCATGCATACGGGAGCGGTAAGCAGGCTCCTCCTCTCTCGCTCTTACCCACATGGCTGGCCGTAGTTCGGTAATTAGATTAAATAATTATACTAATAATTAGACAAAATTCTAATGTATGTTCATATTCAAATATTGTAACTAACAATAAAATATATTATATAATATTTTTTTATGTATTAATTATTAATAACCTTTTTTTACATTATCATATTAATATACATACAATAATTTAAGTAATAACCTAATCTTTTCTCAAGCTAAACAATTTCAATATTAAATAGTTCAACTTGATTAATTAAAAATATCACTTCAGTCGGGCGTCCTGAGACGCACATGTTTTTTTTAAATGTACCGGTTTGTTGTTTCAAAGAAAAAAAATACTATCTAAAGATATGTATATATGCAGTCTCGGCCTTTGATTTGGAAGCACATTTGAATCCCAAGGTAAGTAGAAGCAAATCCCTAAACATGAAAGTTATTTACAATTTTTCCCGAATACTCTCAAGGCAGAGAAGGTTGATGGCACTGTAAATGTCAATACGGGTGAGGATGGATTCCGTACCATATCAATACCTTATATTAATGTGAAGCAAAAACTTTATACCCCTTTTCACGAAAATTACGCGGACGGAGGAGTATGTAGAGAAAAAGCGACGAGTGCTAATATTTTTTTTATTTTAAATTATGCATAAAAAATCAATTAAAAATAATTACACACACTACCATGTATTTGACACACACGTATATATACTCTTTTGTTTATTGTTCACGTCAAATTAACAGTGTAGCCTTGGCGAAATCTGTGATTGTAGAAGTATAGTCTTTGACAGCAAAGTATTATGGTCGAATTTCGACCACGCGCGACCACTAGTTTATATAAATCTGCGTCGGAGTCAACATCTACTTTGTCATTATTTGGTTGGGAATCACATTTTTTTATATTTTCAATTCCTTCTATAGCTTTTCGGGGAGAGATTGTTTTTATTCTTTATTAATCTTTTTGGTATGTTTTCTTTACTTTTTCGTCTTTGATAGCTATAATATGTAGACTCGGTGGTTTATGGGATAAACGAATCTGAAATATAAAGACAAACGAAAAAACAAGCAAACAAAGTAGAGTTTGCATTTTAACGTGATACATACGAAATCTTTACCATGGCCTGAAATTTCAAGTCTTTGAAATGCCTAATTCTTTGTACAGTGTAAAAGATTAGAAATAATGTTTCTCTCCTAAGCCCGCGTATATACGTCACCGCCACCGCGCCGCTGCCGCGACGCCCTCACCAAAAGTGTCTGTCGAGTTGCATCAGCGGTACGGCAGCGTGCGGAAGAGCGCACAACATTTGCATATAGTTTATAAAAAATCACAGAATAGTAGGAAGGAAGCAGCACGGCGGCGTTACGAAGGAAGCGTCTCGGTCGTGCCGTCTACATAAGCGCTAAAACATCTTCAAAACTACTCTACGAAACAATTTATTTTATCTGTGCAGGAACGGAGAAAGAATACAGCCGGTAGCCTGTTGTAAGAGGCAACATAACAACCCACAGCCAGGCAGTAGGGTATTTGCCCAACTAGATAGCTACCATCACTGGTCTATAGTGGTCGTGTTCCGGCATTAGTGGCCAGGTTCCAGTCTCCCTTTAGAAAGCGTCAACACATTTATAGCAACCTTTGGTATTACAAATGTCCTAAGCGAAAGTAACCACTTTCCCCTAAGGTGAGCCGTCTACCTGGCTGCTGAACTCATGTAATAAGAAAACCTCTCAAAACTGATTATTCATTCCTTAAACTTTGACAAGAAAAAAAGAAAAAAGGGTAATAAAAATTTCTTGCTTATTTTTAATGATCCATTATTCAACTCTAAGTGCGGCAGTTAAAACGATTTCATTCAAACTAATCTTAATGAATAAAAATTAAAGAACATTAGGTGTTTGACCTTAAAATTACAGTACCCTAAAATTATTTTAATGCAAACATCGCGATTTTTCACCGTCTTTTCATAAAGTTTAAGTCTTAACAACATCCGGGGTAAGAACATCCTGCCCTTCAGAAATAAGGCTTGTTCCTAACGTTGCGAATAGTCGCGGGCCTATTTATCGCTTTTAAATATTTTATACGAGTAATAAAGAAAAATTACAACACTTTTTTCACAATCTATTCATAAAGCTCTTGTTGCCTTTATATATATAGTATTATATAGGCTCGTTGCTATACAACCACCAACCTACATATCGAAGGTTTCATAACAAATGGGAGTATCTATACGAAAAATGCCATTATTTTGTTGTTTACTAAAATCTATGCATGTTACAATTTAGAAAGTCTTATCAGTATGCAAGTGTACCTAAATAGAAGGGTAAACCAAATTTCAGCCTTATACAATCAACTAGTTTAGTTTTATTCACAATTTTGTCCCTTGTGTAAAACTGCACTTTTGTCTGTACGCCTATTTGTTATGAAACCTTCGATATATACATATATATGTCGGAGGGAAGTTATAATCGGATGTATTATTGACTGGATGTATAACGCACAATATCATTTGTTAACATTTTAATTACTTCTAAAATTCTTAATTTAATTTAATTTGATTTGTTAAATTTTTCTATAACTTAAAGATCGTTCTAACCTAATAAAAGTTGTGAATATTGTAATTTAATAAACGACCAATGAGAGCAGAGTATGTCTAGAGCGGGGTCAGCGCCCTCTATGCTTTGAGTAATATCTACTTGGGTAGACTGAGGAGTTTTTGTGGCACATTTGGTTGGTGGCAACAGGTCGAGTTGGACCATGGAGTATTTTAAAGAAAGTATTGTAGTTGGAAGTATGAGCGGTGCCCTGAACCCGCTGCTCGGTCTAAACTATGTCATAATGTTGATCAAATCTAAATTAAAAGTGTATAAACCGTGGCTATTGTGTTTTATGCTCGCATTTTATCCTGATGACGCCCACTAACCTTTTTTTTTTTTTTTGAGGCGAGGGAAAATGCTAACCGATTTACGCACTCTCAGGGCCGTCACTAGGAAACGGCGCGCATCCACCGGGGGCGAAAGCGCTAGCAATAGTATGCTTTGTTTGCGCTCCGTCCGCGATGGCTTGACACTGAGGAGTGTGGAAGACTCAGAGTGATGCCGCACGGGCGAGCAACCTCAATACCCACTAAAAACCCCCTGCGCTTTTGTTGTGAAGGAAAGACTGAGATATAGAACATAGTTACGCAACAGTCGATCCAGCGCAATAAAGTGCCTGGAGTGTGCCCTGGGAGAACACACTCCACTTCGAAACGGGGGCAGATGAATCCCTTGCGTTGCCTAGTAGCAAGGGGCCCCTCGTACCGGAACCTAACTCAGGGAGGGAAGTAATGCGCGTACCTGCCTCTCCGGGTGCCAGCTGAAGGCCGGCGACCTCGGGTGGAGACATTAGCACGCGCTGCAGGACTTCGCTCCCTGTCCCTTTCTGCGGCCTCTTTGAGAGACATTACTGCCTCACAGAAAGTAACCGCAGACTCCCAGCGGTCGTCGCTGTGCAACATGGCCGTTACCAAGTCGCCAAGCGATCGGACGGCTCCTACGTGTGTCTCGAGCTCGAAACGCTGAGGCGTCCATGCAGCGCACTCAACAAGCGTGTGGAACGCCGTATCGGGTGCGCCGCATTGGCGGCAGTCCGGGGAAGGCAAGCAGCCCACAATGCGAAACAGATACTGATCGAAATAACCGTGTCCGGTCAGTATCTGAGTCGTCCTGAAGGTCAGGGTTCCGCTGGTGCGGGTCACCCATCTCTCCAGCTGCGGCCTGATTGCATCCACCGTATAGCCGCCGGCCACAGGGTGTTCGAGGTCACGAGACCATTCGACGAGGCAGCAAGCGGTTTCCCGTTTCCTGACCGTCTCTAATTCGACTTGACAGAAGGTCAGTCCTCTAGCTAGGGCATCCTGCCGGGTGCGACGAACCCTGGACAGGACGTCTGCCTGGAGATGCCAGGGCAGCTCGCCTGCCAAGAGAGTCGCCGCCGACCACGACACTGTGCGGTACCCCCGTATGGTCCTCACGGCCAGAACCCGCTGCGCGCGGTGCAGCAGGGTTCGGTTGTGGCGGTGAAGCGAATCGGACCAGACGGGCGCACCGTAGAGCGCCATACTCCTCAGGATGCCGGAATAAAGCTTCCGCGTCGCACCCCCCGGCCCCCCCCACGTTAGGAAGAAGCCTGGAGAGTGCGCCCGCGGAATTCACAAGTTTGGGAACTAGCTGCTCAAAGTGCGCATTGAACAGCCATTTCCCGTCAAGAACTAGCCCAAGATATTTCATCTTGGGCCCTACTCTAATCGCCACCCCCTGAACTGTAACGGACAAGTCCGGGGGAGGATTCCGGAATTTCCTATGGAACATGACGGCCTCCGTTTTCGCGGGGGAGACCCTCAAGCCCAGCCTAGCTATTCGATCTACGACGATCGCCAACCCGTCGTTGGCAACGTCCACGGATTCCGCAAAGGACGCAGCGCGTGCCGTGAGTAGGGTGTCGTCCGCAAAGCAGATCAGCCCTACCCCGGGCCGGACCGTCACCCGAAGGATCCAGTCATAGCCTACGTTCCAAAGGATCGGCCCGAGGACCGACCCCTGTGGAACGCCGCACGCGACACGTCGCCGACCTAACACGTGATTGGCGGACTCACCGCCCTCCCAAAGGATATGCCGATCTCGCAGGTACTCGCCCAACAGCCTCGTGAGGTACAGGGGGACTCCGTGCGCGCGGAGCCCTTCCCTGATCGTCTCATGAGGGAGGCTGTTAAAGGCGTTCGCTATGTCCAGCGACACTGCAAGAACGACATCCTTCGCTTGGACGGCTTCGTCCGTCAACGCTCGCAGCGTCTCGAAGGCGTCCATCGTGGAGCGCCTCCGCCGAAACCCGAACTGCGTATCTGATAGCCCCGGCTCCACAGCGTCTAGATGCTTCACAAGCCGCTCCGCCAAGATCTTCTCGAAGACCTTGGCGACCTCGTTCAGCAGCACTATGGGCCTGAAGGCGGACGGATCGTTGGGAGGACGACCTCCCTTGGGAATCAGGCACAAACGCCCCTCTTTCCATTGCGACGGGAACGTACCTGCGCGAATACAGGCTTCGAAGAGGTCCCGCAGCTGGCTGCGTAGGTGTTTCGCAGCCAGGAAGAGGAGTCGACCTGGAATCCAGTCGGGTCCCGGTGCCGTCTTCCTGCCCCGGAGCCGGTCCAGGGCGACGTCTAGCTCCCCCTCGGAGATGGAGTGAGGCTCCTCATCCGTGGGGGTGTCGGGAATGGGTGGACCCATACTGGGGGGAGTGAAGATCCCCGGATCCGGGAAGAGCCCATCGATAACCGACCGGAGCACCTCGGGTTCGAGCGTTTCCGTGACCGTGGATGTGCAAGGCCGCAACTTGTTGCGGGCCCCACGGTACGGGCGCCCCCAAGGGTCCCGATCGAGCGTCTCGAGGAGCTCGGCCCGAGCCCGGGCTTTTGATCGCAATATTGCAATCGAAAGGGCCTTTCTGGCCTCCCTAAACTCGCCCACGAGTCCATTTTCCGCGACGAAGTCCGGAGGACGGCGCGGCCTGCAGCGTTTGAGCCTGTGGCTGATGATGCGAACTGCCTTTAGCATCTCGCCCAGCTCCTCGGTCCACCAGTGGACCGATTTCTTGCACGGAGGCTGCCGCTTGGAGACGCGTGGCATCGCAGCGTCGCAAACCCTCGTCAGGGTCTTGCGCATGTGCTCTGCCTGCATATCCTCCAGGTTCGCGAATTCGACTGGGTAGGCCCAGCTTTCCGATAGTGCCCACTCCTCGGCCTGCTCCGGATCGAGCTTGGTAAGGGCCCAACGCGGGAGGAGAGGGGGGCGACGGTGAACAGGGTTCGGACCGGAGGAGGGGGTCGTGAGCTCAAATCTGATATACCGATGATCAGAGAGCGACTCCACCTCCTCCAGCACCCTCCATCCGGTCACTCTGCGGGCGGCCTCATGAGTGGCGAATGACAGGTCGATGATCGATCCACCCCGCGCGCGCACGCAGGTCTGGACCGACCCCTGGTTCAGTATGGTCAGGCCGGCTTGAAGAGCCCAATCCTTGACCGCCCGACCCCTAGGGTTCGTGAAAACGTTTCCCCAGGATAGGTGCTTTGCATTAAAGTCGCCCATCACGAAAATCGTTTTAGGCGACAGTCTGCGTACGGCAGCCCCGATGGCGTCCAAGTGAAGCTCGAACTCCGCCAGGGGGCGGTTGGGCGAGAAGTAAACGCCTATGACGACGAGGCTCCCGCTCTCCGCCACAGCATAGCCCTTTCCTCTTTCGAGACACGTAAGCGGTGTGCAGGACCCGGCTCTGGCCACCACCGCTACCATGTCATCGAGGTCGCCCACCCAATTCCCGGAAGGAGGAACGTAATAAGGTTCGCTTATTACGGCTAAATTCGCTTGCCACTCCGCCATTGCCTGCAGGCACAAGTCCTGAGCGGTGGGGGAGTGGTTTACGTTAGCTTGGAAAAACGTTGTTACGGGCGTACTAGACATTGGAGGTGTCCATTGCCTGTACTCCCGATTTGCCGGTGCGTGGTCTCGCCCGCGAGTGGACGAATTGGCCCCTCACGTAGGGAGGTTGGCAGAACCTCGCCAACGTGGGGTGGGCAGCGTTTAGTCCCCCCGCCGCGCACGCCGCGCAGTGGGGTTTCCGTGCCGTGCAGTCCGGCATCTTGTGTCCGCTTTTGCCGCAGCGGAGGCACAAGTTAGTCCGATCCGGGCACGTGTCCGGACAGGTTTGGGTGCCATGACCGACGTTGAAACATCTGTAGCAACGTATCGGTCTGGCTTCCAGTGCTTCGACCCTCGCCGAGGTGAAGCCAACCAAGAGGTAGCCCAACCCGATGATGGTCTTGGCAGCCGCGATGGGGCACAACACGTACGATGCGCCCAATCCGCCCGGTCCTGCACCGATGTGCTTCGTGAGCACGTCGTCGCGCCGGCAGTTGCCTGCGCGCGCGATCGCGTCACGAAGCCCATCGACCGTGACTGAGTCGTTCAGCCCTGAGACGTAAAGCTCCCCACGCTTTACGGGGCGGACGACCTCAGCCATCCCTTCTAGGGCCCCGCGCAGGGCTTCGGCGACGCGGTCCGCCTTGGCCGCGCTCTCGGGTCCCGGCTGGAACTCGAGGAGGCGCGCGTCCCTGGCGGTCCGCACCACTTTCAGCCCCTCGCGGAGGCCCATGGCGGTGATGTCGACCACCGTCGAAGCCTTTGCGAAGACCTCGCGATAGCCGACACCCTTCGCGGCCGCTGCCGGCAGCAGTCTGATGATGACTGCGGCCGACTTCGGCTCGCGGAGAACGACGGCAGGCCTCGCGGCCTTCCGCGGTTGCTGCCTCCACCCCGTCGGTGGGGCAGCAGCTTGCTCCTGGGGGGGAGAGGGGGCCCGTTGGCCCTCGCCCCCTTACCCTTTTTCCGCCCTACGACCGTGGACCACGCCCCCCCCTCGGGAACGGGGGCGGGGGCGGGGGCCACGGGCGCCGGCAGTGGCGCGACGTACGGGGCGACGTGGCGGGCGCGCGCCACGGGCGCCGGCGACGGCGCCACATTCGAGGCGACGTGGCGGGCGCGCGGGACGGGCGCCACCGACGGCGCGGACGCGGGGGCCGAATGTCGCCCGGGGGCCGATACCGCGGGGGCGGGCATCGAAGCGAAGGCCGCCGATGCAGCGGCGGCGGTGCGGGCCGCCTTCCGCCGCTTTCGGAGCGTCCTCCCCCTGTGCTTCTTTTTTGTGGGGGGAGTCGGCGGCAGTGGGGAGTCTGCCACCCCGACGGCCGGGGCCGCCACCACCTCCATCGGGACCGGGGTACTTGCTTCCCCCAGACCCCGACGGACTGCAGCGGCAGCCGAGGCCGGTTTAGGCCCTCCGGTGGCCTTCAAGACGGACGCGCGAGGAGTCGGTCTGGGCGCCGGCGCCTTGCCTCCGTCGGCCGCAAGCGGTGGACGGAGGGTCGGCGCGGGGCCCAGCCTATCCTCTATGGCGGCGAACCTTGCGTCAATGAGTGGCGCAACGGCATCGAGCACGACGCGCACGAACGCATCGTACTCAACGCCGCCGCGCCCGAGTGGGACGGACGGCGGCGCCGCCCCTTCGGCGGGCGCCGCGGCCGGCTCCGCCCCGCTGGCGGGAACCGGTTCCGGCCCCGCCACCGCAGCGGGGGTCGGACGCGATTTTTTAGTCGCGACGGGCGCGGCGGGCGATTCCGGAATCGCCGCCACCTCCGCCGTGACCGCCCGTGCCTTCCGCTTGATAGGCACGGGGGGCGGCGCCGCCACGACGGCAGGCGCCGGCTCCACGGCCGGAGCAGAGGCCTTAAGGGCCTTGCGCATCTCTTCGAATTCCTTTCGGTAGGAAAGATTTTCCTCCCGCAAGGAATTCACCTCCATGCGCAGACGCGCGTTTTCGTTGCCGAGCTTCCAGGCCTCGGCATCCGGATCCCGCGTGACCAGAGTGTCGACAATGTCCGACACTCTGTTCGCGGCATCCTTCAGCCGACGCACGTAACCCCCCTTCAGATTGCCCGACGTCTGGGCGATCTGGAGGATCTCGGCCACCTGGGCGCTCGCCGCGAGGCGCAGCTCCCCGGGGCCGAGGGCTGTGATGTCCCCTACGAGGGCGGCGCACTGGCTAGCCGCGGCCAGTTTGGCGTTGGTTGACCTGCGCGCCTTGCGCCCCTTTTCCCCCCCCTCTGTGCGGAGGAAGGCCTCCGCACCCGCGAGCACGGACGCGGCCGACGCGTCCGATTCGATTGCGCCCCACGCGGGGCGCAAAGGCGAGCGCGCGCGCGCTGGGGTGGAGGCATGGAGGCACCCGACGTAGCGGCCGAATCAGCGTCGCTGCTCTGGGACCGATCCCAGAACCGCGACCTCGATCCGGCGGTAAATACCGGAGCACATGATATGGGGGGCACAAAAGTCCCCGAAGACGTAGCCCGCGTCGCCGAACCCGCCGCCGAAGACTACGAACCTGTGGACGCGAACGAAGTTGCCGCCGCCGAAGACGAAGACGTGGACGCCGCCGCCGCCGCCGTCGTCGCCGCAGCCGCTGCACACGCAGGCGCCGACGCCGCGACAGCGACTCCCATCCCAGTAAGGAAGGAAGGCGAAGGGGTCGCCGCTGTCGCGCCTACAAATTCCCTATTCACGAGCCCGGTCGATAGCGCGAGTGAAGCTCGCGCGACATTCGGGGTCGTGGAACGGCCGTCCCCGACGTTGCGCACCGATAGGTCGCAAGCCAGTAGCATAAGCGCAGGTGAGGCCTGCGCGCTGTTTGCCACCGTCGTCGTGGGGCGACCGCCCCCCGCCGCCGCCGTTCCGGCCGCCGTGTAGACGATTTGTCCACAGGCAGGCGAAGCAGGGCGGGAATAATCGAAGGCGCGAACGACACCGTCAAGCGCACCGTCCAGCGACTCTGGAGTGCTACCTGACGTGGCGTGCGAAAGCCATCTTCGTACCCGTCGCTCCCCTGCACAGGTGAGGCCCATGCAGAGGTCGGCGGCGTCCCGAAGGCACTCACATCTATGGTGCTTGCGTCACTCACGGCCAGGCAAACAGCCGAGTGTGACCCGAGCAGCGTGCTCCTACCTATATCCAGGCGTGCCGCACTGTTACGTGCCGCACGGCTGGATGGGGGCCTGCGCGTCACGGGACCTTCCGGGGGCCCCATAACGTTATGCCTACAGTCGGGGGCATCCGCGGTGAGGTCCACCACAGACGCCGCCCTGCCTAGCGAGACAGGCGCCCCGGGTGCCGCCGTGATAACGGCAGCAGCCTGGCAGCCTGGACGTGGTCCGGCAGCAGATTTGCTGCGTCGAGCGAGCGAAGCAAGTGGGACTTTCTTCCTTCGCGTTTCACCGATTTCGGCCGCTTGCCAGCAGTCCTTGGCCTCCAGGTGGCCCCTCTTACAAGGGGCGCCCGAAAGCCCAGGAGGCGGTCTGGGATTCTGGGCATCCATTGCTGGATCCCCGTCCTCTGGGCAAAACCAGTGATGCGCGTTGGCGTACTTAATGTACGAAATGACCGTTAATTATTGCGTAATGCGCCAAAGGCGCGCGAAAAGCAGGCGGAAAGAGTAAAACGACTCACCCAAGCCAAAACACTGCGATTCGCACCGGAATCGAACCAAATAACACTCTACACTATCACTACACAACTATACTCGCAATTTATCGCCTTTTCGGGAAGAAAAAGCGCGGAAAACTGCAATATTCGGGAAGAGCACAGGCATTAGCGACTGACTCGCATGGATGCCGATCCGGAACTGACGCCCACTAAACTTGCAATAACTAAAGAAGATGTCGTGAGAACGAGGCCGTTCTCCGACATATATATAACATTACTAGAAAATGTATCTAACTAAACAACTTAAAAATCCGTTGAGTAGTTTAGGAGTTAGCGGGTATACAGACAGACGCGGAAGGCGACATTGTTATTAACACGCTTTTATTAGCTTCACCTGTATGTGTATGTATGTATGTTTGTAACCGACCCCTTTGAGCTCGATTTTGTCCGACTTTGAACGATCAGATTTAATTCAATTTGCACACATGGAGCTGATCTGATGATGGAGTGGGAAGGTGGCCATAGGAACTCCTGTACTAAACAAGATAGACCCTTCGTGTTTGGGCTCGTATGTTTATATCGCGTGACAATGCAATAATATGGTACCATGGAGCTGATCTTATGATGGAGTCGGAAGGTGGCCATAGGAACTCCTGTACTAAACAAGATAGATCCGTCGTTTTTGGGCTCGTATGTTTATATCGCGTGACATTGCAATAATATGGTACCACGGAGCTGATCTGATGATGGAGTCGGAAGGTGGCCATAGGAACTCCTGTACTAAACAAGATAGACCCTTCGTGTTTGGGTTCGTATGTTTATATCGCGTGACAATGCAATAATATGGTACCATGGACCTGATCTTATGATGGAGTCGGAAGGTGGCCATAGGAACTCCTGTACTAAACAAGATAGATCCGTCGTTTTTGGGCTCGTATGTTTATATCGCGTGACAGTGCAATAATATGGTACCATGGAGCTGATCTGATGATGGAGTCGGAAGGTGGCCATAGGAACTCCTGTACTAAACAAGATAGACCCTTCGTGTTTGGGCTCGTATGTTTATATCGCGTGACAATGCAATAATATGGTACCATGGAGCTGATCTTATGATGGAGTCGGAAGGTGGCCATAGGAACTCCTGTACTAAACAAGATAGATTCGTCGTTTTTGGGCTCGTATGTTTATATCGCATGACATTGCAATAATATGGTACCATGGAGCTGATCTGATGATGGAGTCGGAAGGTGGCCATAGGAACTCCTGTACTAAACAAGATAGACCCTTCGTGTTTGGGCTCGTATGTTTATATCGCGTGACAATGCAATAATATGGTACCATGGAGCTGATCTTATGATGGAGTCGGAAGGTGGCCATAGGAACTCCTGTACTAAACAAGATAGATCCGTCGTTTTTGGGCTCGTATGTTTATATCGCGTGACAGTGCAATAATATGGTACCATGGAGCTGATCTGATGATGGAGTCGGAAGGTGGCCATAGGAACTCCTGTACTAAACAAGATAGACCCGTCGTGTTTGGGCTCGTATGTTTATATCGCGTGACAATGCAATAATATGGTACCATGGAGCTGATCTGATGATGGAGTCGGAAGGTGGCCATAGGAACTCCTGTACTAAATAAGATAGACCCGTCGTGTTTGGGCTCGTTTTACTTGTCTTGTCTAGCACTCTGCTGCTACATGATATGCAGGATCTCAAAAGCTTGTATTTAAAAACATTTAAAAAAAAAACAACTAAAAATTTAAAAATAAATAATAGTAAAAAAACTAAAAAAAACACGCTTTCATAAAAAATCCAACTAAAAAATAGAAAATAAAATTTAATAAATTTGGTTTCTGATGAATGGGGTCTTACCGTGGAGTGCAAAAAAGAAATAATTAATCAATTTGATTATGTACAGTGTAAAAAAAATGAATGTAGGTACATTATCGTAAAAAAGCGTGGGGTGCATACTGTCAATAGTTATAAACATTTTATTGACAGATAATGAGTAGAAGAATCATCACTTCGATAATATAATATCTTAAAAAGCGCTTTGAATGCACCCCACGCTTTTTTACAATAATGTATATTCATTTTTTTTACAATGTACTTAATTAAATTGATTAATTATTTCTTTTTTGCACTCCACGGTAAGACCCTATTCATCAGAAACCAAATTTATTAAATTTGGTGGGTATATCGACATTTCCCTTAAAATGGTGAGGCCTGGGCACAGCATTGGAGCATGGGACATTTGTACATTTATTAGCATTTATTATGTTACGAGTAATATGATGATAATAATAGAACTACTATGTTTAATAATGCAACAAAAAAATATATAGACATTGTAACGTTGTTAACATTATCTATTGACATTAGCAAAAACACATGAGAATAATAAAAAAGATCGAAACAAGCACTAGATGAATTCGCGCAGGCGTCGCACTGGGACGAGCGTGTGCCATGCATTGGCTCATAAGCACGACCATAGATAATAAGCACGACTGTCATGCGCATAGATAATACATTATAATATATAGAACAATTTGTAGGCACTGTTAGATTATAAGAATAAATTTAATGTAATTATTAATTTAAGTTGAAATGTATATATTATTATATATATATATATATATATATATATATATATATATATATATATATATATATATAAACTTAAGTTTAGTGATTGGGCTACGAAAGGTATATATAAAAGTCGAATGAAACTGTATGAATTATACAGTGAAAAACAATTTAATCAAAATCCAGACTTCCTTCAATATATTAAAAAGTACTCTAAGACCTTTAAAAGAGTGTGCATCGCTGCCAAATCTCTATATTATAGTAACAGAATTAAAAAATCATCAAATATCATTAAGACAACTTGGAGTGTTATAAATGATGCTTCCGGCAAGAGTTCACGTCGAGATGATGCAATTAAACTTGTAATCAACAATAACACCATTAGTAATAACTTTGAAATTGCACAAACATTTAATGAATACTTTAGGGATATACCAACTTTAATAACTAGCTCTTTGTCATCATCACCACTGGAAGCTGAGCTGCTGATGACACAGTGCGTTGATCGATGTAATATCACATTCAAATTTAATCATATAGATACAGATGATATTGTAAAAACGTTTAAATCGTTAAATATTAAAAACACAGCTGACTTTTGGGGTATATCCTTAAAAGTATTAAGTGACTTAATATGCACTATTGCGCTACCACTAGTACAAATATTTAATCGATGTGTAGATAAAGGAGTATTTCCTGACTTAATGAAAGTTAGCAAAGTTATTCCTATATTTAAAAGTGGAAACAAAAACGACCCCTCCAACTTTAGGCCAATTTCTATTTTACCAACCTTAAGCAAGGTTTTCGAAAAAATAATTTTAAATCAACTGCTCTCACATTTTAATATTAATAAATTAATTCATACTAAACAGTTCGGGTTCACCAAAGGTCGTTCCACTACCGATGCAGGTGTTGAGCTTCTAAAACACATTTATGGTGCTTGGGAACGGTCACAGAATGCCATTGGTGTATTCTGTGACCTGTCCAAGGCATTCGATTGCGTTGAACACGTGACCCTCCTGAAAAAGCTCAATTATTACGGTATTTATGGCGATTCTCTCAATCTTCTGTCGTCTTACTTAAACAATAGATCCCAAAGCGTTGAAATTAACAATATCAAATCTCGTGAGACTGGCATATCTATGGGTGTGCCCCAGGGCTCTATTCTAGGTCCCTTCTTGTTTTTGATATATATTAATGATTTGCCATATTTTATTAATGATATGTGTGAGGTAGTGTTGTTTGCTGATGACACGTCACTTATATTTAAAGTAGACAGAAATAAACAGAACTTTGACGACGTAAACAACGCCTTAACCCAAATATCTAAGTGGTTTACCGTAAATAACTTATCACTCAATCCGAATAAAACTAAATGTGTTAAGTTTGTTATGCCCAATGTAAAAGAATACGATGTTAATATTTCCCTTAACGTCACTAGACTTAACCTAGTAGATTCAACTGTATTCTTAGGCATTAACCTAGATCAGAAACTCCAGTGGGGCGCTCATATATCTAGTCTCTCAGGAAAGCTTAGTTCTGCTGCATATGCGGTCAGAAGAGTTAGGCAGTTCACTGACGAAGAGACTGCTAGACTAGTTTATTTTAGTTATTTTCATAGTGTCATGTCCTATGGTATTTTACTTTGGGGCAACGCTGCTGACTTGGAGACTATATTTGTTTTACAAAAAAGAGCCGTAAGGTCAATTTACAACCTCGGCCCTCGGGTGTCTCTTAGGGAACGCTTTAAGGAAATCGGTATTATGACGGTCGCCTGCCAATATATTTTCAATAATATAATTTATATTCGTAATAACTTGAGTGCCTACAAGCGGCATAAGGATGTTCACGATTTCAACACCAGGCATTGTAATAAACTGATATTGCCATCTTTTAGATTACAAAAAGTATTGTCTTCTTTCTTGGGGGTTGGTATACGCTTCTTCAATAAGATTCCGAGTGAAATGTTAGATCTGCCCTTCACTAAATTCAAATTTAAAATAAAAAGTATCTTGCTTAAAAAGGGATACTACACTATTGAAGAATATTTAAATGACAAAACTTCATTTACATAACAGCTCGCTCCAACCTCTTATACTGTGTTTTGTACGAGTATAACGTTTTTATCTTGCCGTACTTGTAAGGAATATATGGAGATATGTTGCAAAAAAAAAAAAAAAAAAACGTTACGTCTTTATATTTATAACTATAATTATTTTCTATCCTTTTATTGCGCTTTTGTCTTATTGAATATGCACTGTTTGCTACAACTCCATTAATTCTTCAAAAGTTATTCTGTAACATAATTCTGTATAAAATCTTTTTAAAAAAAGTACTTAAATATAAAAAATAGAACAACAAATATAAAGAAAAAATTTTTTTTAGCTAGACGTGTTGCTGGGGAGTTTCTTGCCGCTTCTTCTCCTTAACAGCAATAACACGTTGCGAAGCGGTGTACATAGACTAGGAAGTAAAATTAAATTTTAACCTATATGTATGACCTTCAAAAAGTGTTCTCCAGTGGAACTTATTTTGAATAAAAACTTTTGAATTTGAATTTGAAATTTGAATAAATGTATATATATATATATCTGTTTGATGCCAAAATAAATGAAAAAAAAAACAGTCATGCGACTCACTTCTGCCGAAGCGGGTACGACAAGAGGCGCGCGGCGGGGGCGAGGCAAGCGACGATTCCAACACATGCTGATGCTTATCGAAATATTGCTACGTTACAAAAGTTTACATTCCAATATTATCACTTACAAAATGTTTTTTTTCCTACGGAATCTATAGGATAGATATTCAGTTCCGTGAGAAAATACCCTTATTACAGACTTCACAATTTAATCACGTACAAAGTTCAATGCCAGTTGAATAAAAGCTTAGTATGTCTAAAGCAACACACACTGTAGGATTTTGCAAAATCTTGTAAAGGGGTTAAACAAATGAACGTGAATATCTAACAAGTACTTTATCTAATTCAATTGCCTTTAGTATTGATGTCAATAATTGTGTGTGTCTTGTTTTTGTGACATTATGTAACAGTTAAATTAACCGAGATAAATACTTTATCATCTATCTATTAGTATCAAATATTTATGAAATAAAATTCCTACTATCCCATATCCTCTATCCCATTTTGGCCCATCTCCTCTATCCCAGTTGCTTGTGTGGAGTTTTGAATGATGAGGTGTCAAGTAGTGGCACAAGTGAATAGGTGGCTAAGCGCAATACTGCTGAGTGACAAGCTGTGTCCCTCCCTACACTCGGTTTAATAAAAACTTGATTTTCGATATTGGGCTATATTTTAAGTTAATTATAATAATTTACAAAGGTAATTACTAGTTTAAAATTAAACATTTTATCCGTGCAGGAACGGAGAAAGAATACAATTCCCTGCGGCCGGGCGGCCTGTCGTAGGAGGCGACAAAATCACCCACAGCTAGGTGATAGGATATTTGGCCGACTGGATGGCTACCACCCCTGGTCTAGTGTATGCCGCCATAACAGCCTTGAGTTGTGTTCCGGCATTAGTCACCAGATTCCAGACTCCTTTAAGAGAGCAGCAGCCCATTTGTAGCACCTTTGGTGTTGCAAATGTCTATAGGCGATGGTAACCGCTTTCCATCAAGTGGGCCGTCTGCCTGTTTGATGAACTCCTGCAATAAAAAAAACATAGAGCGAGGGAGAACACGACGTAGTAATGGTGAGAGTCTAAAGTCGAATCTATGTAATGTCTTCAGAGAGAATATTAGTACTAAGGTAAAAAGACTCTGTCTGTGTTGGCAGAGTTGGTATGGGCCGAGCTGATGCTGTTTGCCCCGGTGTGAGCGCAAGGGGCAACCACCCCCTGGTAACGTGGTACGGGAGCCACCTGACGTAAGGGTTTCAGCGGCTCGCGTCGGCCAAACTGCGGCGTTCGGAGGCCATCGCGGGCTTCACGTTGGCTTTCGTTGATACGTTCGCTTGTAAGGCTTTCGAGACTTCTCAAATATCGCCCTAATCCTTGCTCATGAGTTCACGGAGGGTCTGTAGTTAGTGCATTCGAAGTTCCTGGCCGTTGCCGGTTAGGTCGCACATCCAAAGCGCCGACATCGCCGCAGATTCCTGCACGCTCGAGATGCTTGTATCGCGGGTGATCACATCGTTCCAGACGTACCGACCCGTTAGAGAGAATACAACGCTTGCATTTTCCGGTTGACGCGTAGCTGCTAATTGTGCTAGCCACCGGCGTCAGCGATATGCAGGGGGGGGGTACTCTGGTAGGGGGGGACAGAGGGGTGCTCTCTGTCCGCAACAAATACGTACAACAAATCGCATCGTGTATAAAGGCCTTTATATTGTAACTGCGCAGCGACAAGTTTTAAAGTTTATGAATAATGTATATTTTGAATATGTAACACGTTGAACGTCCTGTTAACTTTGGGATACGTTGAAAAGCTTTTGGAAAATAACATCAAACAATATACACAGAAGTTTTTACCTTAACAGGGGTTAGGTAGCTGAATTCAAATTCTCACAGGTCGGCAACGAGTTGGCAATGCCCTTGGTGTTGCAAGCATCCATAGGCAACGATAACTACTTTCCATCAGGTGGGCCGTCTACTTGCCTGTCTGCTGAAATTGTGGAATAAAAAACTGATTATCAAAACCATATACAATGTACATATAAATCAATGAAAACATTTACATTTTAGTCTTGAGGGGGAATTTGTAAATATTAACATAGTACAAACCGAATATTTTTGTGGGTAGAGCAAAATAAATAAAGGCTACGCAGTCAATTGAAAGCCAGGCGACATTTGCTGTCACGTGATCGATATTAACACCCCGCTAATTATTTTTTTGCCGGTTTGTTTGTGGAGCTTCACGACTAAATTGCCTATGCGTAGTATGAGTCACTATATAGGGTTGCATCCATAACATTTTAAGCAGGAATTCATTATTTTTATCAATTTTTATTGTTTTATTGCACAGAAAGTTCAGAGGAATACAGAATCAAATTCCGTGAACGAAGCAGTTTGTAAAATCGAAATAATCGATATACTTCTGTAGAACAATATTTTATAGATCTCTCTCTCCCTGTTAATAGTGCAACAAGCAAACAAATAAAGCATTATGCGTACCATTTTAACTAAAAATTCAGACGAGAACGATATATTTCAGATATTCCCATTAGAGATTAGAGATTCCCATTCAGAAGGATAGGAATCTTCGGACTTGAATCCGTTAGATTATTAATGGATGTACGACCATCACCAACTCGGTTAATATCTCTTATCTAGTCAGTATACTTCATACTCCGCTCCAGGTGGCCGTCAGCAGGATCAGTTAGCGGGAAAAAACTAGGGGTTCTATCAAAGATGAGGCAGTACTTCACACCACCTCAATTGCTAAGTCTCTACTATGCACAAGTACGGTCTTTTATGGAGTACTGCTCTCATCTTTAGGATTTAAAATCTTTAAGTCTCTCTTTCTCTCTCTCTCTCTCTCTCTCTCAGTAAAGCAACAGAGAAACAAACAAAACATTATGCGAACTATTTTAATTAAATATCCCGGAAAAATCCTGACGAGAGCCAGATAATTAAGATATTCCCTTTAGATGTGGGGAGGTTCAGGAGAATACGAATCTTCGGACCTGCATCCGTCACATTTTGATGGATGTACGATCATTACTAACTCGGATACCAGTCCGAGAATACTGGCATCTTGACGCGGAACCAGAAGACCCTCATCCACGAGTGCGGAGTGGCAGATCTGTGCCCCCGTATCGACAATTACAATTAAAAGTGACTTAATTAAGTTTGCTTCATCGAATCAGTATATTCCATAGTCCGTTCCAGATGGTAGTCAGCTGGATCAGGTAGCTGGCAAAAAACTAAGGGCACTATCAAAGATGAGGTAGTATTTCACACCACCTCAATTGCTAAGTTTTTACCGCTCACAACTGGTCTTATATGGAATGTGATGCGGAATTACACGAATTCATGACTCCTTCACCTTTTTACCACTAGACAAGTAGACAAACAAGCTCACGCCACTGATGCATGGCGGAAATACGAACCAAGCGGATGAAGCGTTATGCCTCCACTTTTATGACGTACCACTGAGGAGTGGAACTCTTTACCATCATCTGTTTTTCCTGAAACATTCATTTATCTTTTACGTAAGTATGCTCCGTCTTAGACTGCATTTTCACCTGACATCAGGTGCAATGTCTGTCAAACGCAAACCTATACAATAGGTACTTAAAAATAGTTATATAGGCTTTACAGATATGGGACCTGGATATTCACCAGCCATCCATTCTTAGATATCCGATGTTCATCTTTAGACACGGATGCATGTTCGTGATACAGCTCCGTAATGTACGTGGACCAACCAATCTAATTCCCCAAACAGACACAAAGTCACACACACACATCTAACAACAAAACTTACACACATACCCACACCAAAGTGCACTACCACCGCATTGCATTACACGCACACTTCACAAACAAACCAGGACATACAAAGAACCTAAATATTAGTAACCCAGAACAGAAAGGAAAAACAACACACAATGACATGGCACTAGTTAGGTTAATATATATAGGTATAGACATAAGGCACACACTGCACATGCACTTCCTCACAACACCAGCATGTAACAGATACACTGTACATTAGTATAAGTTTAGTATTAAAATTAGACTAAATTGATATAATAAGTTATGCGTAAGGTACACCACAACACAAACATGAATTCATTAACTGTCACACACAATAACAAAAGTAACAAATAAGCGTGTACAACTTCTAGACTTTTCTTAAATTTAATTGGAAAAAGTGTACGGTACTAGAGTCCGTAGAGTTGTTAATAAAATAAAAAAACTCTAATTACCATAATTCGGAATGTATGGCAGCCCTACGCTTAAGGGTGCAAACCGGGGAATTCTGAAAGCCTACATTTGCGTGGGCATCCATCGTTGCCTTGACATTAAATTCTTCATAACTTGTATTTGACCATTAAAGAATTTCTCTTAAATTTTGACGTAGTATGCAATGAGAATTTAAATGAGACCTACTTTATAACCTAATACCTAAAGCGTACTTACATTATAGATGCGAGAATAACTCGGTTTGCTGCATTTTCAAAGCTAAGTAATTGAAATTTTGGTAAATACGTACATTGTATCCCGGATAAGGATATAAACTAATTCTTATTCCTAATATCTATTGTTACATGCCGACAAAAAAGTGAATGCACACCTGCCTGCCATAAACCTGGTTTATTACCTTTCCCGCATTTGTAGTTCTTTTGTTTACATTGTGTTTAAAATTTGCAATTAGATAATAGCCTACTGTTATTGTACTCGTTTAAGGCCGCACGTGTGCAGATTACATTTTCTTGGAGAAATCCAGTCCACGCGGTCTAGTGTTGTATTTTATAGTTAGTATAAAACAATGCCCGAACGGACAGGTAAGGCAGTCAAGTGACGATTGCGATACTAGCAAGACGTGTGTACATTTGACAAGCTATATAGTGACGGACTTTGCGCGTGTTATTGAATCGTGCAGTTTGTCCTGGTTGTATCCAGTTATATTTGTACCTGTGTTATACGTGTTTGTATAGTTCTAATAAATTCTTTAGTAATTTCAACGGCATTTTAATTCGAGTTCTGTAGCTCGTAACACTATCTTCAAGGTAGGCTAATGGGGATGATATTTTGAAAGAAAAAATAGCTATTTTGAATAAAATAATGGGATAAACAAAAGGTTTTACACATCAGTCATCTCAGTGCATAGTTTAATTCAAGATGTGTTTTTTCATTGACATTTATCATGTGGTGACACTCGTGATAAATGTCAATCTGATTTTGAATAAAAAAAACGTTCTTAAGATATGCAGTTCTTATTATTTTCTACATTAATATTAATAAATCGCCTCTTTGCTTCAATAACGTGTTATCTTAAAATTGAAATTTCATTTAAAAAAAAATGAAAATTAATTGTATCGAGATGTTTAACGTTTTCCTGTCAACCTATAAGGTATTTTAAAAGGTACTATATTATTCCTTTCGATAAAATTACTTTTTGAAACTTGAAAAAACTCATTTTTTAAATTTCAATTTTCAAGATAACACATTATTGCCCTCTGTTAAAGAAATGCCAGCATCAAAGTTTAAACACCAAGTTAGTAAATGGTTAAAAACTTTAAATTATAGTAACACAGAGTGCATACTACCAATCCGACTATAACACTAGGGACACATACACCGAACATACACACACACGCAGGCACACACAGATACACAAACACACACGCACGCACTCATAGTTTTAGGTTAATTAATTAATGATTCTATTATATTTAAGTTTCTATAATAAAACTCTGAAAATCGATATTTGACAAATAAAACATAGGGGTTGATCGTAGAGGGTTGAAAATTTAGGGTTGTATGTATTTTTTAATGCTGTATCATAAAAAATAATTAAAAAAATTAAATAGGGGTGGACTACCCTTAATATTTCGGGGGATGAAAAATAGATGTTGTCCGATTCTCAGACCTACCCAATAAAATTTCATGAGAATCGGTCTAGCCGTTTCAGAGGAATATGGAAACTAACATTGTGACACGAGAATTTTATATATAAGATTGTGTTGGGTGCCGCGATACAGACCACGAGTCTAGAGCAGCAACCGCCGCAAAAAAAATTGTAGCCTTAATTTTAATTCAAAATGTGTATTACTGTAATTTTTGGAACTTTTAGATATAATTATATAAGGCCTAGAAATAAGTTCGTATAAATATGTAAATGAATTTGATTGAATTTATTGAAACAAAGAGGCGAAATGTGGTACGCCGCTAAATTCACAATGCTTAATCCGTCACATTCTAAATTTATATTTCCATTTCAAATTGGAATGCATGTCAGCACACGTGACCATATTGGCTCTGACATTGACTTCCTTGTGGCTGACATTGACATTGGCGTCATTCGATGGCTAAAGGGCGGGAAATAGATAACGTGGAATTGTGTAATACAAGAAGTGGCTTAAACATTTTAGACGTAGTCTCATAACATTTTTTGAAGTGATATCTTCTTATGGGAGGGTAAAACGCTTCGTTACGTAACGCGTTATGGCGCTAGTCTATCTGTCCGTCCCAAGACTCACACCGTCTTTTTTTTTTATTAAAAGCGGGGACAGCTTTTATAACTGGAGTACAGCAGCCAGGCTGACAACCTACATAAGTGGTCCATAACCTATGAAGATTTGTAACAAAGATATTAGCAATGTGCTGTCGGCCTTGAATGAATTGTATGATACCGCTTATGAAAAATCCCATATTGTGATGCACATTATAATTTTATTATTAACTAGCTGCGCCCGCGACGTAGCCCGTGTGGAATTTGTTTTCAAAACCCCCCGATTTTGAAACATTTTTCATTGGTGCTCCGCTCCTATTGATCTTAGCGTGATGATAACTAGCTTATAGCCTTCCTCGATAAATGAGCCATCTAAAACTGAATGATTTTTTCAAAACACACCAGTTGTTCCTGAAATTAGCGCGTTCAATCAATCAAACAAACAAACAAACTCTTCAGCTTTATATATTAGTATAAGATTTAGATCTAGTAGGGTAAATGTTGTGTTCTAATTTTTTATAAATTAACATCTGTAGAAGTTTGTATCAGTGATTGTGGTCCGAACCATACTTTAGGGCTACGTTTACGATGCATGGCGTAATAATTATATCTACCACTTATCAACGCAGAAAGCAGAAAAATGGATGGATGATATATGTTACAATTGATTCTAAAGTACCATAAGTACTATTATACGCTTTACACTTATAATAATAAAAATATTTTAGTTACTCTTTAAATAACAACCAATATGTTATTTGATTCGTTAAAGTTATGACGTTATAACTTGTGATGTTCGTACAAAATCTAGGCGGTTCCAGTGTTTTATAAGATGGCAAAAATATTTAAATGATGATAATAGTAAATGTGTGGTTCATTTAACGTTAGCTACCTAGTTGTGAAAGAAATACCAGTAGGTAAAAGGTCACGACCTTCAAGAATAAACAATACTACTCCAGGAGGAGGATTAAAATATTAAGAGATAATACTTTTAACTTTTTGTAAGTAAAAAAAAAGTCCAAACCAAATTTCGCTTGTTAAAATTCAAATAAAAAAAGCGTTTGCGTCTCGGGCGCCCGACAGAAGTGATAACTTAAACTAGTCTAAAGTCGAACTATTTAATACTGAAATTGTTTAACTTGAGAAAAGCTTAGATTATTTCTTAAAGTTTATGTATATAGCGCGTGGGTTACAGTGAGAGAGGAGGAATCTGCCTACCGCTGCCGTATGCGTGAGAGAAAGAGAAGCCAGACAGACTGGCGCCGTAACGCGTTACGTAACGAAGCGGTTTACCCTCCCAAAGGAAGTTATCACTTAAAAATCGGACATTAATTAATTTTCGACTTAAAATTGTTGCAACTTATGATGGAACTTGTTATGAATTTTGGAAACAATTATAATTATTACCTTGTTCAAAGCATACAATTTAATAATGACGCTTCCAAAACCGATATTTTTTATATCAGCGTAGTCTATCACGTTTATTGAACCAACCGTAGTTGTATATTTAATTACAACCTTATTCTATAGACCTTACGGTTAGAAATAGCTTAGCATGTCATTTTACACCCCACTATCAGGCGTTCCCGTGTTATCAGTAAATAATTGACGCAATTTATTTAATGAATTTGAACCTTATGCTTCAATAATAAGATTGGTAATTCTAGAGTGTGTACTTTAGTTATTTTACCTCGCTAATGAAGTGTGCTAGTGTTTCTAGAGTCAATTTACTAACAATTTAGTGTGTTACTGTATAGGTTTGAAATGGGACAGAATAAACATAGAATTCGGGTCACATCGGAGGCACTATCGACCATACCCAGAAAGATTAATGAATGATTAACTTAAGGGAAAGTTTAAATAATTTTTAAATCGAGGATTAGTATACACAGCGCTTCTTTTGTGGGGCCACGCGGGGGCACGTAGTGCCCTTAAAGGAAATTTCAAAAATATCGAAACATTGCCATTAAAAGTGGAAAAAAAATGGTACTATTTATAAAAAGAATGGACTTTTAACAGGTTTTATAGAGTGGAGCTACGAAAATCCATCATATAACCAATATACTTAACTTTCGAAAATTAGCGTGCCCTTAAAAACAATGTGACATAAAAGTCCTGAGTATATATGCATAATAATGTATATAGGAACAATAGATATTGCATGTCGTTTTTAGCATGTAATTTTTTAACTGCAACCAAGTTAATAAAAGGAAAATAAAATAAAAACATATATAATAAAACCCGCTAGAAATAATCGGAAGAAAATAGGCACTCACTATGAAAAGTACCTTCTTTGGGCCGCCACTTTACCTAGTATTCATATACTAGTCTGTCAAAAAAGTACCGGCTCCTTCAGAAACAATACATTTATGCTAACGAATAATCCAATCATCAAAACATTTTGAAATGCATTTTCCAGAATTGAGTTTAGTTCTGGTTGCGAATTCTCCTTTATGTCTTCTACCGAATGAAAATGGGTGCACGAAGTGGTAATTTGAGTTTAGGAAAGACAGAAGTCGGCTGGAGCCGATATCTGGTGAATAAGGTGGTTGCTCGATGGTGTTTGTTGAGTTTTTGGTCAAAAATTCGTTCACAATAATGGCCTTGTGCGAAGGCGCATTATCCTGTTGCGAAATCCAAGAATTTTCTTTCTACAAATCTGGACTTTTTCGTCAAATTTGCTCTCTTAAACGCCGTATAACGCTCAAATAATATACTTTATTTATCGTTTGACCTTCCGATAAGAATTCCGAGTGCACAACGCCGCGACAGTCAAAGAAAACAGTCAACATGACTTTGACTTTTGATCGACTTTGGCGTGGTTTTTTCGGTTTCGGTTAAGTTGGAAGGCGCCACTCCCAAGCTTGTTGACTAGTTTGCATGTCAAACTCGTAAACCCACGTCTCGTCACCAGGAACAATACGTTTCCTGAATGTTTGGCCGGAATTGACTCGTTCTAGCATTTCCTCAGCGACTCTTATCCGATTGAATTTTTAGAGAAAATCCAGGTCTTTTGGGACTAGCCGAGCGGCAACATGTTTCTTATACGCAAGTGATTATTTAAAATGATACGGATCTACTCGTGAGGTACAGAAAGCGCAGTGGCAATTCCTCTCAAACTTGAATGAGAATTTTCAGTCAGTATTTCCTTCACTTTTGCGATGTTAACTTCAGTTGAAGACGTCGATGGCTTACCATGGCGAGGCATATCTCGGCCGCTTTTGAATGCTTTGTACCACTCATAAGCACGTGTTTTGATAAAGTCGATTCACCGTGAGCCTTCTGTAACATTTTCAGTGTCTCCAAACACGAAATTCCATTGGCGATGCAAAAGTTAAGACAAACTCTTTGTTCGATGTGTTTGTCCATTATGAAATTCGCAATACACAACAGATATAATCTAGCTAAAACAGCACTGCATTTAATCTAAATAATCGATGCAACTCAAACTCCGCTCCAAAATGAAAAACAGCTCTGCCAATGTAACAAAAAAAAAACAATTTGAAACCATACATAAATCATCCACTCCCGATACTTTTGTGACTGAATGTACATAAGAGGTAATGAAGAACTAAATCCGGAAACGTATCAAGTACCTATACCTACTTAGATTGATTAGACAGCTGATTGATGACTAGATTGTTGTTATCAGGCCTTTTTTGTCTCTTCTTTTTTGGGAGCAAGCTAATTTCGAAAGTTAAGTCTATAATTTTTTGTTTGTAGCTCCACTCCAAAAAATGACAGTTTATTCACCGCTTCCAAAGCCTTTTCATAGTACGTACCAGGTTCAGCTGTTTTTCGTCTAAATATTTGAACCACGTTTTCAATTTTCTAATTAGCACTCATTAGACTAATATCACGATTTTGGAAATCTAAACTCCGCTCACTTAGCTCTTGATGAGCATCAAGACCTAAATGAGCGGAGCACATTTCGTATGAGGCGACGCGGTAACTGTTCATGAAAGATAGATTCGATTTTGTACTTGGATAATTTTGAGCTGTTAAAAAAAAACTTTTTTTTTGTGTATATCAAAATTGATTTTCAATTTGTTACATTTTTTAGTTTTATTGCAATTATTCGATATTTTCGAAATTTCCTTTCAGGGCACTGCGTATTAAATATTGTGTAAATTCATTTTGAGTGTCACTATGTATGTATTTTACATGACTCCCTGCGACACGAATAAACCTAGGAGTTTGCTGTGCATATTGGAAAATAAATAAGCTGTATTAGAAAGTAAGTCTTAATGAAAAAATTACAAAACATTCCGGACATAACTGTTCGCCAGGGAGAAAAAATAGTATAAGAGATATTTTACTGTCAGAATAGATGTTCTCCTAATTAAATAAATATCAAAAAATAGTAAATTAAATTCAAAATTGAAATAAAACTAAAATTTGTAAGAATTAAACAGAAAAAGATATTGGCAGCGGTGGGATTCGAACCCACGCCTCCGAAGAGACTGGTGCCTTAAACCAGCGCCTTAGACCGCTCGGCCACGCTACCACTCCATCGCATTGTCGAAATTATCGTATATGACTAGACCATAAAAATCATGTTTCAAATATTTTTTACATTTACTTTCATATAAATACAGATGAACTAACTTTATAAGAGTATCAAAATAATTTATATGAAACTAGAGGTCCCGGCAGACGTGGTCCTACCCCAAAAAAATAAAAATGTAGGACCCGATTCCAGCGCCATCTACCGGTTCCAATTGTGAATTTAAACCACCCGGGAACCCACTCAATTACTCACAAAAATTATTATTTATTAAGATACGTAACACACGACAACTTTCTGTTAGTCAACACTTTCTTTCTGAATTATTAGTGACATGACCTGGAAATTGATGTACAATGGAAAGTTTAAATAAAAATCATGATTAAGTTATTAATATTTTCTTCAATTTAAAGAAAAAAATACAAATTATAAAATATATTTTTCTAAATAATAAATTGTTTTACTTTCATCGATTCCGTAATGTGTGACTTTCTATATACATTCGAATTTTTAATTGTATCATCGTCGATAGTTCAGGTACCTACTAAAATCACTTATAATAGATGCCAAATGGCTTTATAGAACGGCTGAACTAGCTATTAGAATGAACTAGGGGTGTCATACAAAAAACATATCGATATTTTTTCGATATAATATATCGTAGTGTTGTATCGATACTTCGCGATATATCGTAGAAACATATCGATATCTTCGATATATCGTAAAAAAAAAACGTATTTAGTCTATAATATTAAGTATTTAATAGGGATCAGGTTGATATTAAAAATAGCTAGGGTAAAGACACAAATCAAGTTTATATATTTATAATTCCTAATATTTTTGTCTAGACCTTGCATAAATAAAATTTTATTTAAAATGTAATATACAAAACAGTTAATAAATTTATTACCACAGCTTGCTTTTTCTCTACAATTGAATTGTAGCCGCTTTTAATAAAAATAAATAACACGATATATTCGTGTTATTTATTTTTATTAGTTAGTTTTTATATAACTGTGTTATATTTCTTAAAATGTATCAAACAAAACACTCAAAACAGATAACTTTTATTTGTAGGTTATTTTGTACTGAGACCGAAACCTGTACTCACAGACACAGATTATACAATTTAAATACTACTGCTGCCTTTACGAAGAGTAGGAGTAGCATGTTGTTTAGCGGGGGGCGATTATGACTAATGTCATAATCGAATTATTTTCGAATCTTTTATTTAAAATCGATTATGAAATTAGTAGCTTACTCATTTTCATAATCGAATGATTTCATTAGTATATCTCATAAACGGCCACCGCTGAAAAACAAAACCGAGATTTTATTCCAGAAACTCTGGAGTCGCTCTTTAGCTACTGAGACGAATATACATCGTAGGCTAGTATGCAGTGGAGTTTGATTTGAAGTAATTTAGAGTATTTTGTTAACAACGACACTTTCGTTATTGCGAAGGCTAGTTATTCCATAATTCAGGGTTTTACGTTTTATTTTTACTCAAGTTGCCAATCATAAATCAGTTTAAAAAAATATAACAATATTCTTTAATTTCTAACGATATTTGGTGTATCGGTTAAAATGTATCGATTGTACATATCGATACTAGATTATTAGATAATATCGAATGGAAGCGATATATCGTGTGCATATATCGATATTTTATGAAATATCGATATATATCGTGCACTCCTAGAATGAACAAAAAGAATGAAGTTTTTGGCGGAAACTTATGCGTAACTTATTAGCTATGCGGTGCAGTATTATTTTCTAAAAATGTGTAAAATTACTCTAAAATAAAAAGTAGTTGTAGGATATTGATAGTTTTTGAGTAGTTATTTTGTGTTTTGTGTGAAATGTGAACTGTATAGTCAAATGTGGCCTTTTGAGTTGTCACAAGAACTCCGTTAAGTGGCACCAGCTGATTACCTACTGTTCAGCTATGCTACAAATAGGCTTAAGAAAATGAAGAAACTATATTGTAAACTAAGATCTGTCTCAAAGGCCTAGCTGCCAAGCCATAAACCTAAATTAAAAAAGAATAGAATATTTATTTATTGCAAAAACTGTTAAATACATGTCATTGTATTGTTATGAGATTTTGAATATCGAATCAATAAAAACAAATAAGTACCTCCTTTAACATGTCACGTTGATCACGTTGTTCTTGCATATGGGGAATGTACGCGGCTCGTGTAGTATTTATTATAACTTGAAAATATAAAGGACACTGAAAAATAATCTACAGATGCAAATTGTTTGTGCAATTCTAACATGCTAGCGTCGATGCCAGCCAGACACGTGTATAGCATCGTTAAATCGATTTTACAATGTACATTGGACTTTATAATATCGTATTGTGAAAACTAGGCTTTATATTATTGTGTATGTATTCCGTTTTTGAAAACACTTGATTTTTTTTATCTCGGAGACCCGACCTATAAGCTTTGAATTATATATCTTAATCCGTTTGAATTAGAGCTAAATATGAATTAATGAGTCCGAAATCTTCACCCTTCCGCTGATTTGGGTAACCCCTTATTGCGCGTGCGTGTGTGTGTATTTGCGTGGGTGTTATCCTGGCTGCATTCGGAACGTCTGTTTCGAACTCCGGAGTTTGCTTTCCTACTTTTTCTTCTCCATTACGTGCGGTTTTTTGCATCCCTAATTGTGAGACCATTGGTATACATAACATCTTTTACGATGACAAGCTAACTACGAGACTACCACTTCGAAAATGACCTAGTGGAAGTGGTTAGACATTTATTTTGTTCTCCACGTCCCCCCCACTAGCTGGTTTCTGTAGCGCGTGGCCATGCTAACGTAGGCAACATTCTTGAAGTTTATCCGTTATGTTATGGATATAACAACTGCCTCGAATGCGATAGTTTCTAACGCGGTACTTCCGCGTGACTGCACACATCCACCACAGCATATTCATCTCCGTGACTATCAGGTTTTGCTTGTGTTGCTCTAGTACAGGCCACGTATCAGTGTCTTGCAAGATAGCAAGCCTAATGATAAATTTACAGATTTGTCCGTAAACCGGCGTTTTATTGGCCATACAATAGATCAAACAAAGAATGAGAGTTCAGATAGCCCACTTCCCTCTCCTCGTATCCAACCATCCGTTTTTTTAGCCAGGGGAAATCCGATTGAGGATCATAGACCGCGACAAGTGCAAGCGCCAGGGGGGGGGGATAGT
Organism: Dendrolimus pini; assembly: GCA_949752895.1. Taxonomy (NCBI): domain Eukaryota; kingdom Metazoa; phylum Arthropoda; class Insecta; order Lepidoptera; family Lasiocampidae; genus Dendrolimus; species Dendrolimus pini. The sequence goes on from OX457144.1 coordinate 6,304,906, forward strand.
TCGCGGCCCATGTGCGGGATTCGCCAGATCGCGGGTGGCACTAGCATTCCCAGTCAGAACTGGTGCCATGCTATTGCCACGCGAAAACGGACGCTCAACCAACTTCGCGTGCCCTGGCAGGCGGGGGCCTCGAGAAAGAAAGAAAAAACATTTATTTAGAACTACAATACAAATGAAAATACAAGCATAAATAAATAAATATACAATGTAAAACAATGCAATAGAAAAAAACAAAGAAAGTGTAGCTTTAAATTGGTCCTAGCTCAGCATGTTGCTGGTTAACTTAACCAGCGCTGATCTTCCGCTAGGGTCATTCAAGTGACACTGCAACAATTAAAAAATTTAAAAACTTCGTTTAAAAAAACCGACTTCAAAAATTAAAAAAACTAAAATGAATAAAATAACTTATTTCTAAAGCTATTATTATTAATATATATTATCTAAAACATCTTAAAGTCGGTGCTTAGTAATTTTCAAAATATAGTAATTTTTATTTTTTACTTTGCACCGACTTCAAGATGTTTTAGATAATATATATTAATAATAATAGCTTTAGAAATAAGTTATTTTATTCATTTTAGTTTTTTAGTTTTTGAAGTCGGTTTTTTTAAACGAAGTTTTTAAATTTTATTTGTTACTTTTTAGTGTCTAGCTATGTATAGGTGGACCTACGAATGGAGCCGCGCTTCTTAAAAATATAGGTCCCAAGAACCGGGAACAAAAAAATGTTCGTAAAATGAAAACTACTGGGCCAAACTATGTCAAATTTTTAGGGGACCACATGGCAGCTATTCTGCGTCGAACAAAAAAAGAATCACGTAAATCTGATCATAAATGACGGAGTAATCGGCGAACATATGGAACGGAGTGAAAATTATTTCCATGAAAAATGTTCATAAAATGAAAACTACTGGGCCAAACTATGTAAAATTTTTAGGGGACCAATTGGAAGCTATTTCGCGTCGAACAAAAAAAGAATCACGTAAATCGGATCATAAATGGCGGAGTAATCGGCGAACATACATAAAAAAAAGCAACAAAAAAAAAAAAGATCCCGACGAATTGAGAACCTCCTCCTTTTTTCGAAGTCGGTTAAAAATACAAAGTGAAACAAAAAGTACCAAAGATAAGGAGAAAAAAAGAAAAATGGGCACAACAATTGTAAAAAGATTAAATACATAGTATTTATATAGTTTGAGATAGTTAGAACAGATAAGAGGAAGGAAACATTCACTGCCACGGTATTACTTTTATCTCCCGGCATCTTTCATGTCTTTACTCTGGCGGCTTATAACTCGCCCCACGAAAGGAGAGATAGCGCGCGCGGAGCACGACTCGCCCCCGTCTCTATGGCTTATCTAAGCATTTCTTTCCCATTCCTCCTATCTTTAGCCGATCCTCGTTATCGCATCCTAAAAGCTGGCAACTCGTTGCCTTCGTCATTGGTGTTGCAAATGTCTATAGGCAACGGTAACCACTTTCCATGAGCTGGGCCGTCTGTCAGTTTGTCAGCTTCCCAAAAAAAGGAAAGCGGAGCTAGATTTCAATTTTTTTTTATTGCCTGCAGGCGAATATTCGGACGGCCCACCTGATGGAAAGCGGTTACCGTCGTCTTTGGACTTTTGCAACATCAGGGATGTTGCCAACGCGTTGCCGATCTCTAAGAAATTTTATAACGCCATAAAAACCCCATGTCATAGCGTAAAGGGAAAACCGCGGCGAGAAGTTCCCTCCAGATCATTGTTGAACGCGGAATAAATATCCTAGAAAACCGCTGCGTAGTTCAGCGTGGGAGCTCAAGGAAAGTAGATAGTATTGAAGAAACCAGACCATCCATTACCTGTACGAAATCTATAGATAGATAGATAGATAACACTTTATTGTACACCATTACAGAAAACTTACGGACTACTAGTAATAATTTAATTGTGTACAAAGGGCGGTCTTATCGCTAAAAAGCGATCTCTTCCAGACAACCCGTGGCAAGAATATTGTGATTGGGAGTGGCGATGGTGGTATACATAATTATTGTACGATTACATACATTTTAATAATAAATATATAACTATACTATATATACAAATATACACATAAGTTATATACATATACAAGATATTGTGATAATATGCAACTATTTAAACATAATAAACATATAAATATATGCAATATAATATCTATTAATTATAAAAAAATTACATATCATTATATTGCAGATAGAATTTTCTGACCAAGTTCTTAAATGTTGTTAGGGATTTTGCTTGTCTGACAGCAACAGGCAATGAATTCCAAAGTTGGATAGCCTTAACCGTGAAAGAATTATTGAAGAATGTTGTCTTATGGATAGGAGTAATAAGTCTATGTTGACTGGAAGGGCGTAAATTGTGAGAGCAAGAAATAAATTCGAAGCGTTTTTTAAGGTACTGTGGAGTAGTAGGGATGAATAAAATACTGTTAAGCAATGAAAGAATGTGAGTATTCCGGCGAAAACGAATTGGCAACCACTTGAGTTTTTTTCGAAATTCAGAAACGTGGTCATACTTGCGTAACCCAAATATGAACCTTATGGAAAAGTTTTGAAGGCGCTCAAGTTTATTAAGTTGTTCTTGAGTTAGATCTAGATAGCTGGCGTCGGCATAATCAAGTATAGGTAAAAGTAGCGACTCTGCAAGCTTAATTTTGGTGGCGATGGGAAGGAAGTTTTTCAGCCGCCAGAGTGACCTGGAGGAGAGAAACAACCGCCTACTTAACTCCGTTATATGGGGTCTCCAGGACAACTCACTATCAAATAACACTCCAAGGTTTTTGACCTTAACACTGATAGGGATAATCTTTCCATCAAAAAGAAAAGTTGGCATACAGGTCCAGTCAATTTTACACAGCATCCGTGAGCTACCGATGATAATTAGAGACCTTTCTATCATAGTTTGCGGCCTGCTGTGCCGGTATCCTATTTTCTATTTTCATTTAATTGCGGTGTATATAATAATAAGGTCTAACAGGGTTTTCTAAATGTAAAACCAGTCGGTTAGTTTACAAAATTATGTTTTACTATAAATTAGCAACTCCAAACAAATACCGCTGGTTAATTAAGGCAGTATTTCGGAGGCGTGGATGTGTGAAGGGCTTTAACTAAATGAACAAAGGGATCGCAATGCAGTGAGGAGATAATTCCCAGTAGATTGCTTTCGGACTAAATAAATAATATATCATTTTCAATATTAACAGGAACCAAGATAAAAGTGTGACCTCGTTTATACACGACATAGCCACCGCGCCACCGTCGCGCTTTCAAATGAATATTGTTACGCGTCACGAGACTCGAATTAAAATGCCGTTAGAATTACTATAGAGTTTATAAGAACTATATAAACACGTATAACACAGGTACAAATATAACCGAACAAAACAAGTCCAGGCGTAATTGAATAACACGCGCAAAGTCCGTCACTAAATAGATTATCGAGTGTACACAAGTCTTGCTTCGCTTGTGGTTATCGCTCGATTGCCTCGTCCCCCTCACTCGCGGCATTCTTTATACTGCACAGATGCAATATGTCTGCCCAGCCGCGTGGACCGAATTTCCTAGAATCAGTTTGTGCTTTAAATCACACACACCCGGCTAATGATTGCCATAATGATTACAATAGACAATGGGCTGTTTTTTAATCACAAACTTTAAACACAAAGTAAAGAAAAGAAGTCCAAATGCCGAAAGGTAATAAAATATGTTTCTACAGATATGCAGGTGTGAATTTGTCTTTGTCGTCGTCTAGGTCGTAACAATATGAATGTATTTATTTCAAAATGGAATATTATCGATCACTTATTGAAAGCGAGTTTGCCACCGCTTTCATAACAATTTTAGTTACTGTTAAAGGAGAAGAAGCAGCGCAACAAGCTGCCCAGCAACATATCTGTTCTTCATAATTATTATGTGTATACATTCGTAGTCCTGTTGTTGAATTAATACAACACGCCAATAGTAATAGCCCATAAACGTCCCACTGCTGGGCTAAAAAGCGTGCACGTTTTTTTACAATAAAATCATTCTTTCTTACACTATTTTTAATTCAAATTTATTTTCTATTTTTAGTTGGATTTTCTATAAAAGCGTATTTTTTTCATTTTTTTTTTAAACTATTTTACTATCTTTCATTTAGGTTACCTGGAAGAGATCGCTTTGAGCGATAAGGCCACCTATTTGTATTACCTATAAATAAATAAATATTGTAAATATGGTTTGTTTTGGTAATTGTATATTTTGGTTCGCAATAAAGTTTTATCTCTCTCTTTTTCTCTCACCTTCGATTTGTCAAAATCAAATAAGTATTGACTCAAAAGTCTTATTTACCATGCCATTAAATCTTGCAAAAAAAGTAGTGCGTACGAACATCTACAAACAAACGACTACGCTGTATGATCTGGGATCTTTGCCTGTTCTTTATATAATGAAGAACAAAAATACTGCTGCTAATATCTATAAAACCACATTGCACATTCCGACCCCCACCCAATGTCTCATGAACGCAGGGAACAGTGTAACCCGCCTGTTGCTTCTGCCGGGGAAATCAATGTCCAACACACACATGCTCACCTGTTGCATACACCCTTGTACAGATAAGATACGTACACTAACGCAAATAACAGATACGGAATGCCTGTAGTCTCTTAGTAGACTTAATTAAAACTAGCATTTGCTTTAGACTTTGTCCACTTTGGATAGGTAACCAAGTTTACAGCTATTTTGCTAAATAAAATCAAAGGTTGTTATATTTATGCGTTTTTAAGTCATTCAATAATAGTTGCTAATGGTCACCCAGTGGTCGAAATTTGACTATAATAATTAGTTTAAATTATAAGTTTGAACATTATTAAGATTCTGTTGTCAAAGAATATAGGTACTTCTATATTAACAGATTTCGCTGTTAATTTGACTGTATAATTAGTGTGTGTAATATTTTTTTATTTAATGTATTTTTTATGTATAATATTAAAAAAATATTAGCATTTTGTACTCATTCTCTATATAAACTATAAGTTTGCGAAATTTCATACTCCTCCGACCGCGCACTTTTCGTAAAAAGGGGTATAAAGTTTTTGCTTCACGTATTAATAATGATAAGCATCTAAAGTTTTTATTTGATAAAACACTAAAATTAAACTAATTAGGCACTAAAAGTAAACTATTTAAATTTAAATTATATAGATACATATTCAAATTAAACATAAAAAGGTTGTTTTCAGCAGGGTAAATGGATGAAATTCCCGTAAAACATTACTTACACCGAGTATAAGTAATGTTACTAAAGGCATACACAACTAAAATTGAATTTCTAAACATTTTATTGATCAGTGAAAATTTCTCATCGAAATCAATTTTTTTGCCAGTGACCTGGCCACTTTAAACCTCTCCTAAGGAAATTTGGGTAGGATTCTCGGGATACAAACTTCAAGTCCGAGAATTTTCTAGCGATCAGTGAAACTTGCAACGAAATCGGCCCAGTAGTTACGTGAATCCCGAACAAACACAAAAAAAATGTAAGAAACACAAAACATATATCCCTTATTATTTGCGGTTTTTATATTTTATTTCCAATCACCTCACTTCATTCTATTACCTCAATGCAGACAATCTAAAAATGTATACCTAATCACCTGTTGCAACTCGAGATAGACCCACCTTCAAAAATAAGCTCAGTCTTTGACCGTATACTGGAATGGAGTAATGGCCGGTTCCTTTATTATTATATTTTAAACTAGCTGTGCCCACGACTTTGTCCACGTGGATATTTTTTTAGCGGAACCTTAAAAAAGCCTAAGTTATTCTTTATAACATTAGCTATCTGCCATTGCAAGTCCCGTCATAATCGGTCCAGCCGTATAAAAGATTAATAGGAACATCCAAACAGACAAAAATTCTAAAAATTGCAGTTTCGGAATCTCCTGGTTCGATTTAACCCCATGATTTTTTTCTTATCTATGTTAGTCATGTAAATGGAATAATCTATTGCTACATAATTACCAAGGTTTAAACTAAGTAGTCCGTATAAAATAACAACAGCCCATAACTGTCCCACTGCTGGGCTCGGGCCTCCCACGGTAGGGGAATGGACGGTATACCCGCCACGCTTGTCCTAGGCGGCTTGGCAGGTTTGACACATCGGTTATCTCGATTTGCAGGTTGCATCACGTTGTTTTCCTTCACCGTTGTTAGCACGTGGTCATTTTAACTTAGTAAATGCACATTAGGTCAGAAAACACCCTAAGTGGTGCATGCGTTCCGGCCAGGATCGAACCCGCGACCTTTGAGTTTAGGACGCGTGCGCTAGCCATTACTCTACCACGACTTGTAGTCCGTATGTACGTGCCAAAATCTGTCAATACAGAAAACAGAAAAACTTCGGAGATGTATGTGATTTTTAGGGTTTTACATATTTTCACGTAGTAGTTAAAGTTTGTATATGTAGTCTTAAGTTTAATGTTAAATTAATTAAGCAATAATTACATCTAGACTACAACACACGTCGTCTTATTTTACTACTCCCCTCCAGCGGTTGAGCCTAGCTCACCCCCCCTCATCCAACCGGGTCACATCATCGACGCTCCCCACACATAAAAATAAACCCCCACAATCTGTATAGATGTATATATAGATCAAGGCTGAGAATTTACTAGATCCAATGGCTCACTTTCCCCTCCCTTTATCCAAGTTTCCCTGATCCGTCTTCCGTTCCAATCTCATATCCCATTCCTCCTGTCTGATCTCTCTATCTCAACCCCGATCCCATACTCTTTATCCCATCCTTAAGATTGGTAACGCGTTCGCTTCGGCGCTGGTGTTGCAAACGGTATTGCCTGTTTGCCAGCTATGCAATAATCGTATACTAATATATAAAGCTGAACAGTTTGTTTGTTTAAACGCGCTAATCTCAGGAACTACTGGTCTGATTTGAAAAATTCTTTCAGTGTTGGATAGCCCATTTATTGAGGAAGGCTATAGGCTATATATCATCACGCTAAGACCAATAGGAGCGGAGCAGCAATGAAAAATGTTTCAAAATCGGGGGGGCTTTGAAAACAAATTCCAGGCGGATGACGTCGCAGGCACAGCTAGTAAAAGTTAAAACTGAACACGTTTTAGCTGTGAATAATTATTTTCTCTTTTGTTTCACCATATCCCAATTATTTGGGGTCGGCACAATATGTCTTTCCTTCCACACTCCTCTACTCTGACATATTATACATCTTCTGTCACACCACCATATCATCATATCATCGTTTACACCATCCATCCATCTTTTTGTACCCATCTATCTATCTTGTAGTTTAACATTCTCTTTGTCACGTGACTTTCATCCCTCATCATTATATGTCCATACCAATTTAATCTTCTTCCTCTCAATTTTTCAGTGACAGGTGCAACTTCCAAAGATCCCCTTATGTACTCATTTCTCACCTTATCCATTCTTGTAACACCACAAATCCATCTCAACATTCTCATCTCAGCTGAGTGGAGACGTTTGTGATTTATCACTTTAGTGGCCCAACATTTCGACCGATATATCATGACTGGTCGTATGACAATTACTATGCTCACATAAATTATATTTAATTAGATAACACTTTATTGCTCCCCGCGTAAATAATTACAAAAACAAAAAGTGTAATAATACTTCTTGGCAAAACAACAGGTGGAACTAAAAGCGATGTCTTCCAGGCAACCTAGTTTAAAATAATTTCTTAACTAATCTGGCGATGTAGGTGGAGCAGAAAAATAATAGGACTGTACAATTTAAATATACATACTTACACTAATTTATAAAGATACATACATAAATCCACACACATTTATAGAATACCAACATATACGTATATACGAAATTATCTAAATCAATATATCTATTAACTTTATATAATTATGACAAGCATTTTATATCCATAATATTATAAAATTCTTAACAAGCCGTCTCTGTATATTGAAGCTTTAAAAAAATAACTGGAATAGACTATATAAACGACGGAGAATATGATGGTTTTTTTTTAGATTTCTTGTCTCTTTGTCGTTTGTGTGTTTGTTTGGGTTTCACGTAAAAACTACCGGGCCGCTGTCGATGCGGTTTTCGCTGATTGACAGCTAATTGTTAAAATTAACTTACTATCCTTGTTGCTTGTTATCCTCGGAATCCCGCGGGAATTTTCCTGGGACCGGTTTGTACTTGTTCGGGTGCGTAAAAATTAGCATATTTTCCGACACTGTTTTCACTAAAACGATAGCTTACATTCGATTTCAAATACTGCGGTGTTTTGTGCCCCGAGAATCCCGCGGGAATTTCAATTCAAGCGCAGACGAAATCGCGCGCATATCCTAGTTAACATATTTTAATAGATAAAAAAGTAATTTTATGATATATTAGACTATTTATTTAAAGTCGAATAGAAATTTCTAAGTTCTGAAATGTGGGTAATGTTTTAGCCTCTGTGACAGTAAGAGTCAACGTATTCCAGCGTTTGACTCCACTTACATACTTAAATTTGTAAAGATTTTTACTTAAAAAAACAGCTTTCAGGATAGTAACGCAACACCGTAAAGAAAATTACGCACACAAAAACAATTTCAGGGTCTGGTTCACGCACACATACGTAACGTAACAAGGGAAGCGCTGCAGCTAGGTCGCGAATGACGTCATTACACGCAAGGTCAATATCGCCTATCTATCCTGCTCTTATTTTAGAGGAAAGCAGGTAAGTCTGTCCTTGTCTAACAGTGGGCTCGTCTTCCCGTCTGGGCCCGGGAGTGTGCACTGTGGAATTTGTGCGTATTCGAAATTCAAATGTTTTTAAATCGACGTAGTATTAGGACGATAGCCCGAAATTATGCTCCGGCTTCATTTGCGTTAGTGTTAAAGATTTATGGTATTATTCATATTGAGTTAGAGTAAGTTTGACTGCTTCTTTATAGTTCTTAAAGAAGCCTTCCAACTTTCTCTAAGTCAATATGAATAAGACCGTTTAGACTGTGGCCGAATGCGTCTTATTTAATGTGTTAAAAGATAATGCTTTCATTTCATTGCAACAAAGGCAACAAAGCCTATCACCGTATCTGCGTGAAACGGCCTATATCTGTAACACTATCGTAGATGAAGCCGCGATATTAAGGAAACTATTTTGTTCTGTTATTAATCATTACGTATTTTTATGTTACTGGTTTTTAATAGATGGCATGCGAAGGCTTACGCATTTCCACGAAGAAAGCTTATTTGATAGTAAATCGCAATGTTGTATCGAGTTTCATTTAAATCCGTTCAGTAGTTTTCATGTGATGCTTTCACAGGTAGACAGAGAGATAGACAAAAAAAAATGCATTTTCCGAATCTGGTCCGAATTAAATGCCCCCGACTTTTTCTCATCTTTAAATTCAAATTAAAAACTCTAACCACCTGCAGATTTGTTATAGGTATGACAGATAAACGTGATATATGAAAGGATAGCTCTAGAAGGATACTTCGTTCGCACGGCCATGAGATACTTGCAAACATTTGTGATTTTAACGTAATAATATAACGTTAATTTATAATGTTATATCTATCGGTAATTTTTACGGTATTTGATGCGACGTTGTCAATCTTACCGAGATTGGGAGGTACGCCACCCATGCGCAGCCCCTGTGATACATGCACTGTTAAACAGCGTCATACTCACTCATAGGCGAGCGAGATACGATTGGCAGAACTACCAACATTTATTTTCAACTGCCATTAGACCATCCGATTTTGTGTCGGGCCCGCCAGCCGATACTTGTGAACAGGGGCTGTTTGTAATCCATTTCGATACAATTCTATTTTGATAGTCAAAATAAACTTCTGAAATTTCAATTTGCTAGATAACACATGATTACAGCAAAGAGGCGATATATTTATTAGATATTTAAATATAACTTTTTCTATGCTTTTAAATACAGGGTGGGCCAAGAATTCGTTCACATTTGAATGTAACACCCCGCGCAAACACAAGCCGTGCGGGGCGCGGAGAGGGGTCTTGCCACTAGCTCGTTTCTCGGAAATTTAGTCGCAATAGATCGCTTTACGGGGCCTCAGCGCGCTTATTGTTTGAAACAATTTTATTTAAACAACAATTCGCTCATTGCTGTGAGACGCTTATTTTGCGTTGAATACGATTTACACGACTTAAGTCAGTGTCCGAGTACTCCTTTAATAAAGAAATGGGTGAAGGAGTTAGAAGAGACGGGATCTACACTAAATGTGAAGCAAACCGGCTGCCCGCGGACGTCTCGGAGCGAAGGGAACGTTCAGCAAAAGGGATCATTGGACCCTACTTTTTCGAAATTCTCGCGGCCGTTCGCCTACTGTTAATTCTGCTGAGTATGTGAAAATGTTACGGGAGTTCTTGGCACCGATGCTACTGGAATTTGCTAGCCACAACTGTTTTAACAAGATGGAGCCACTTGTCACATATCCAACGAGTCCCTGCCGATGGTAAAAGAAATGTTTCTGGAAAAGCTGATTTCCAGACGAAGCGACATCCCATGACTACCCAGGAGCCCAGATCTCTCCCCAGCAGACTTCTTTTTATGGCGGTATTTAAAGAGTCGTGTCTAGATCTATAAACCAAATACACTATGTCAACTAAAAGAAAAAATCAGCGAAGAAATGTCGGCAAACTCGCAGTCTCTTTGCCGTCGAGTATTCGAAAATTTAGGTACTCGCTTAGAAGAGTGCAAAAGTCGAAATGGTGGCCATTTAGATGATATTATTTTTAAAATATAAATTCCAAGTAACAAGCTTTCTTGTAAATAAACAATTTTCAAAATATGTCAAATGGTTTTTTTTATAAGATTTTTTTAATTGTTAACTAATTCTTGGCCCAGCCTGTACAATAAAACGACACGGTTTTTTAATGTCATTTTTATTATTACATAAAAGACATACTAAAAATTAATTCATATTTACAAAACGTCCCAGCAATATCAATAGATATTGAAGGAAATTGAATTAAATATTATCCATATAACTGTTTTACATAACACATTTAACCATTAACTGTTTATCGTTTATTACTATCACAACTCCATAAGCCGTTATTGCAGAAGATTTACAACGCCTTTTTAAAAACAGTAACGTTACCTTTCAAACCACGTAGTACATTCCATTTTGTAATCAACACCGAACCAACAAAAAAGAGAACAAACTATTGTCTTCTATTTGTACAGTCAAGTACAAAAACATATAGATGTAAAACAAGGCTTGAAAACCGGTTTAAAAGTCAAACCGGTTATAACCTAAGTATATAGGAACTTTTCTTTTCTGCTTTGTTCCCACTTTAAGCTCAATCAAACGGTTTTTGTTAACAAAAGTTTGATAAACAAGTTTTGCCGATTAAATCGGTTTCGATCGAGTTCAAACCGTTTTTAGCGCACACATTTGAATAGCAGCCATGTGGTACAGCAAGATTTCAGTTGCACACAAACACCTTGAGAGAGATAGAATGAGAAAGTAATTTTCGCGATATAGACAGGTCAATTCAAGTTTATATAACTCTCTTTTAAACGTTTAAGAACGAAATGGTTAACTAAAACCGTTTATAACCGGTTAATTTTAAACCGATTGTAAGCCTTGATGTAAAATTTTTATAAATAAATCAGCGGTGCAATTTCAAATCCTAGCAACTAAGTTTGTTTTTTAACCGACTTCGAAAAAAGGAGGAGGTTCTAAATTCGTCGGGATCTTTTTTTTTTTGCTTTTTTTTTAACCGACTTCGAAAAAAGGAGGAGGTTCTAAATTCGTCGGGAACTTTTTTTTTTTTTTTTGCTTTTTTTTATGTATGTTCGCCGATAACTCCGTGATTTATGATCCGATTTACGTGATTCTTTTTTTGTTCGACGCGGAATAGCTTCCAATTGGTCCCCTAAAAATTTTACATAGTTTGGCCCAGCAGTTTTCATTTTATGAACATTTTTCATGGAAATAATTTTCACTCCGTTCCATATGTACACCGATTACTCTGAGATTTATGATTCGATTTATGTGATTCTTTTTTGTTCGACGCGAAATAGCTGCCATGTGGTCCCCTAAAAATTTGACATAGTTTGGCCCAGTAGTTTTCATTTTACGAACATTTTTTTGTTCCCGGTTCTTGGGACCTATATTTTTTAAGAAGCGCGGCACCATTCGTAGGTCCACCCATACATAGCTAGAAACTAAAAAGTAACAAATAAAATTTATAAACTTCGTTTAAAAAACCGACTTCAAAAACGAAAAATCTAAAATGTATAAAATAACTTATTTCTTAAGCTATTATTATTAATATATTATATTATCTAAAACATCTTGAAGTCGGTGCAAAGTAAAACATAAAAATTACTATATTTTGAAAATTACTTAGCACCGACTTGATGAGATGTTGATGATGAAGATGTTTTAGATAATATATATTAATAATAATAGCTTAAGAAATAAGTTATTTTATACATTTTAGCTTTTAGTTTTTGAAGTCGGTTTTTTTAAACGAAGTTTTTAAATTTTATTAAATGAGTGTCTATGCCTTAGATCAGGCATGTAATATGTCAATGGTCTATGCATGCATTGTCTTGCTAGGTATTATGCTTGCCAGAAATTATATAAACCATATCAAAATATGGTATTGCTACCAATAAGCTTTATAGGAGTTTTTAAAAATAGGTAAAATGTATTTAAAGATACTGATATTTATTTAGGTTGTGTTGTAAAATTGCCTGGGAACCACTTGCTAAGTTTTGAAATTTATTACCATGTATATATATTCATTTATGAAGTTTCAGTAAAATTGTAAACTTCCATAGACTCGTAAATATGTATACATTATAGAACTCAGAATCTGAATAACACAGGAGCGTTGCATATAACTATGTCTATAGAGTGACAGCCGATAAAATTGTATCAAAACCTATTTTGTTAACAAGTCTTTCTCTATTATGCCCTTGCTACACCTGGGATATTATTGACGTTAGTAACTGTATCACGAACATGTAGTCAAGGATTTGAGTGACATATTGACAGATAACTTATGTATATACACTATTGTAGTTATTCATTAACGGCGTTATTTATTAAGTAGCATTTGGCCACAGAGACTAACACTATCGCAGGTGAAGAAGCATAATGGTGAAAAAGATTTTATATACCACACAATGTACAATTATTTATGAATCTTTGGGTAATACTATAATGATGATAACATTCATAATACTAGCAACTCTAAACGACCTAATTCTATATGTTTTGTCTTTGACGGTACCATTCAAATTGTAAATTTTCTAGAAACGATTTTCTCTGGTTGACCACATACTAATCAACCATTTGCTTGAGCCAAACTAGTTTGTATTTGAAAATCAGGTGCACGGTAGTTTAGGAATATTTTTGCCAAGATATGTGATACAAGTTTCAGGGAATACCGTCTTTCACGGTGAGCATGCAATCTTTACCTTTATTTACCTTTATTAGATTTTGTGATATAATACTCATACTCAAGTTATCTTAAGCCGTTTCAATAAGTTGAAATTTGGTGTTGTAATTTTGTTAAGGTATTATACGCAGTTAACATTACGTACTGTTTTCGATTACCTTTCGTGAAAAAAGCATTTTCGGCATTTGCCATGCGCTTGTTTGCATGCACGCTCACCTGTAAATTATTCCTAAATAACGAATAATATTAATTCACAGGAATTTGGAAATAAAATCGGTATTGATTCCATATTCAAAATATTAAACAGTTTAAATAAGCAGATACTCAAGTCACTACCGTCTTTGCAACATTAATATAAATACATAAACTAAATAAATCTTATATATAAAAAACTGGGAATTAATAAGGTAGCATGATGATGACAATGCGTTTACATTCCATATATTTGCTGCAAAAGCTAATATTTTTTATATAATAATAATAATAATTACAAAAATAAAATAAAATAAAATAATTTTTGCACAGTGTACAAATAGCACCCACACTTTGAACATTCATTCTTCAAATGGAATTTGAATTTGGAATGTATTCGTTGAATTTTTGAAACAAACATCATCTGAATAAATTAAATAAATGGAAATGAAATCACTGAGGATAAAAAGTAAGACGAACAATATGTTAAATGAAAAATGAATGTTAATGAACGTCTTATATACAAATAGATTAATTTGACAATCCACTTCTTTCGATGAACAGAGTATCACCTCAAAATGCTCCTGCAAATCTGGGATTGACTGTGTAACGCATATGTAGCTAAGGTTTAAATGCGTTATTGGAGATGCAACATTGTTAATGACGTTAAACATTGACAGGATAACTCGCGTATATAGCTGATCGATAACGCGTTTTTTAACGTCGATTTTAAGTAAGTCGCATTTAGTCACAATCACTAACAGTAACCCAGGTGGAGCAAGGGAATAATAACAAGTATATTTTAAAATGACGGCGTAATTTTAAAACAAGGTAGTAGGTTTAATAAAGATATTTGTACATCTATGCGTATAATAAAACTGTAGAGGTCGAATTTCTGTACAATGAAAAAAAATGCTAAAAACCGAGTCAGGGGGATATATGAAGTGAAATAGAACTTACTTTGGCCAGCTGTGATCTATTACTTTTAAAACAATCATAAGTATCTGAAGAAAAAGCATGATAATTTATATAACGATGAGAATATAGCACATTTTGTACTATATTATTTTTCTATAATATATAGTACAATTAGCTAAGATATAGTATGATACTATGTATTATAGTACGGTTGGCAACCCTAAGTCTTGTCCGCACGCGACAGACAGGTCTTGTCTCGCGGGGCACATCGGTCCACTCCTTAGGACTTCACGTGTAGTAATACATTTTGTCTGTGAACAATATAACAGTTTAAAATAGTTTGATTTCTCTCACACCGCAAGAACACTTTCTGATCAATATCCCCCACAGGGATAACTCTACAATATATAGTTTATTTTCAGTGTTGAATAAGGTTTTATTTGTAGAAAAAATATTTATCTGAAAAATTTGCTCTTTTGAGTTAATACACTGTTCATCTAGACTCTAGAACTGTAGACTATCAAATTGATGATGATATTCTTTAAAAGTTTTAAAAAATGTATGTGGAACGTATTGAACTAAAGTAACTTAAAATTACTATTAACAATCCTTTATATATAAAACTAAAATTAATTGAGTATAATTATTGCAGCTAATTTATGGCATATTCGCGATATTCTTATAATGATAAATTTGAATTTTTGGAACTTAAAATATCCATAATTAATTACAAAAGAATTACTTTCTAGTTGCTTTTTTCTTTATTGTATCTATTAAAATTGGAACGCAAATATCAATATAGTTATCAATATCTTATTTATTTTAGAACCAGAATAACGACATTATTGTACAAGTTAGTTGTATAAGGGTTGAGTCTCAGTTACTGGCTATTTAAAAAGTTGGTATAAAAACCATTTAGTTTTTGTTTCATACTTAATTTTTTTTATAGAACGGAAAACTTCTAAAATATGTTCATAACCAAAATATTAGTCCCACTTAAGCGTGGCCGATAGTTTTGTTTCAAACTTACTTCCGCATTACAAAGCAAAAAGCGTAAACCTATACGTGAGATTATAAAACGTCTAAATTAAAAAATGTATTCCAATACACGTTTCACAGGAGACGTCACAAAAACTTGAATTATTTTAATTTTATCGGTTTACTTATGCTTTATTTTGCACAGGGTTATTATGTAATAGTCTAGACGCCTGAGATATGAGAGAGAAAAAGAACCCATGTCTACATCCCGATTAAACTATATCATGGTTGGCACGATCAGTGATTAATAAATATATTTACCCCATTAATTTATTGAAAAAATTACATAATATATTCTTTTTATTTTGTAGCCGCATTATACTAATAAAAATATTATAATTTATTTACAAAATAAAAATATTAAGATTTATTCATATCTTGAATAAATAGATAATTAAAAAATTAAAATTATGTTTTGTGCCAGCAACGGTATAGTTTACCTTAATTTTTCGAAAAAAAAAAGAATTTTCGACCCTATTACCGTCACAACCAATTTTTTGCCCACAGTGCAGCTTTTTGTTTTCTTTTCCTTCAAAAAATTTGCACATATGATAATGTATATTACAAATCAATAGGTGGCATGAATACAAACAGTTATTGTGTGAAAGAAAAATCTCTAATGTGAAGAGTTTTTGAGCGTTAGTTAACATAAAATTTATTGTTCTAAAAGTACTTAACTATATTGATGCCAAATATTGAATCATACAAATTTAAGACCTGGCCACTATTTTGAAGGAAAAACTACGAATAGCGGTGGGTGGGCAACTATTAAAAAATAATTTTAAGTCCAAACTTGCAACACCAGTGCAACGTTACGTTGATCGAATTGAGGAAATGGTACAAATGTGGATGTAGTGTTAGGATACTCGCTGGAATCTAGCACAGCTAGATAATGTTCATACAATTACTTAAGTCGCCTAATAGTAAAGCAGACTAAGGAATTTACTGGCAATGATTTTAAATTACCAAAATGTAAACTTTTCTATTAAAAGTTCAATAATAATAAGTTTTAATAACCCTTCAAAATAATCTTTCTTAAATTTTCTTAAACATGTCTAAAATATTTAAATTTTTGTAAACAATAAATTGCTTTTAAATATACTGCATATAATATTATAATAATAAGCTAAATTAAAAAGAAAGAATGTCCAGTTTCTTTTAAGTGCAAATAAGCGAAATAAAATTAATTGAGACATTTTTAATTAAACACCTAAAATGAAACTTATATATATTTTAAAACTTTTAAAATTAAAGTTTACAATATAATTAAAAATCACACTTTGTAAAAAAGATATACAAAAAAAATAACGCAGAACATTTTAATGGGATACTATTGACTTCTTTCACATAGATGGCGCTTTGGTGAATTTTGCAATATTTGCAATTGTAATATTGCAATATTTATATATATCGGGTTTGCAATGTGAAAAATGCATTTACCGTTAATATTATAACCGTAATTTAACAATCTGCCCGATTAAAATAGTTGCTTGTACAGATTCGTATTACGAATATGACAAGTGTCAAAATAGATTGAAGCATCGTGTCACATCTAATCTATCTTTTTTCTATTCTTTTTTAATTACGAACCGGGCAAAAAAGCATATGATACCGCCCATCGAAATTAATTACCATTGGCTATAGACGTTTTCAACACCTACGTCAAACTCAACGCGATTCTCCAAAAGACCATTATTTTTTGTCAAAATTTAGACTGCATTCAACATGTTAGTTTTGTACATACCTATTCATAATTATCAGAAATTTGGTAGTCTATTCTTTAAATAAATAAGGATATCTTAAAATCATGTATTGTTGTAAGTAATAATTATGCATTGAACACACTAAAATATTGTGTATTATTGACAAAGTAAGCCAGTTACGTTTGTATTATGGACAAAATATTATATCCATACAGGTCTGAATTTATATGAGCGAAGTGGGCTATAAGTTCCACACGAGGCTCACAACGAACACGTTCACGACCGCTATTTTCCCCGTTGCACTTGTTTGTGGGCGTTACAATTATAAACTCTAGAGTCTAGTGGAACCGATTATAGATCATTGATGTAATAAACGACTTTCGTCGTCACAAATGTCATTGGTTGATTTGAAAATAGCGCCTTTTTTAATATCAACCGATAGAGCGAATTACATGGGTCACTGTGAGTACTGTGTGATCGCAAATGATGACGTCATTAGTGACCTTTTCGCCACGACTATAACGACCGTGATCGCCATGTGGATCAGCTGACGGAGCATTTTGATCGTTGTGAGCTACTAACAGACCGCGTCGTTAGTGGTTAGTAGGTTGTGTATTCTCAAACCACTAGCCATAGATGTCAACGTTGACTTAAAACTATAAAAGTAAATCTGCATCCATCTATGTGAAGTGAAAAGTCAGTAGGGTATCTGCCATTGAAGTAATGTACCAAAAAAAATGCAATTTCGTTATTAAAAGTCGTTTTATATAATTCGATTGTTGAAATTGAAATTCATATTCTAATAGCAAATTCAAGAGCAGGCTTCGCACTTGACGAGGCCGACTTCATCGCAATTCATGCACTTCAAAGCGACGAACTCCGCTGTGAAATGGTTCCGATGTAAACTCTTCTTGGACCCGTTGCAGATTCTGCAAGGGAGGAGACGGAATCCACCGCAGACCTGGCACGTCGTACACGCATCTGGACTCTGCAATTTTGATATTATTAAGAGTTAATTGTGATACATCGTGAACTGTCAGGGCCTCGTCGATAGGCGAGGACATGTACCCGTGGCTTTGCAATAGGGCGAGGGACGGAACACCTACCGTCTATCTCAAATACGACGGTATGACTGATACATACCATAGAACGTAACTAGTAGCAATATGTTATAATTGACGTATAAATTACGTACTTAGGGCATTGAATGTAGTGAAAAGCGTGCTTAACTTTAAACCGTCAGGTAAATGAGAAAATGCGTAAATAAAAAGAAAAACATCATGAACTTAATTATAATATCACTTTTAAACAGTAACAAGTATTAATTTATTTTTATATAATTAAAAAAAATATCTAATTCATAGGTCAAGTATATGATATTGCTTCTAATTACGTTCTATGGGATCTGTCAGCTATACCGTCATATTGGACATAGACAGTAGGGGTAATACTCAATTAAATTTCTTAGATTTAACTTTCTTTCCTGTGTTGGTATTTCATTTATTTATTTATTAACCAACAATGCGAATCCTCATGCGAATTCTAGGAAGCCATTAATCTGAACATTTAATG
Source organism: Dendrolimus pini (assembly GCA_949752895.1). Lineage (NCBI taxonomy): Eukaryota > Metazoa > Arthropoda > Insecta > Lepidoptera > Lasiocampidae > Dendrolimus > Dendrolimus pini. The sequence goes on from OX457144.1 coordinate 6,323,787, forward strand.
AGAACCAGTGAGCGGCATGTTGCTAGGAGGCCATGTTTAATTTACAAATGGATTTGTCAGTCGGGAAATGTGCCAGTCGTGTTCTGACTGCGAACGAGGCCTAGTGCACTTTCGGAGCCAGTATCTTATAACGACGAACTTTGCGCGAATTATGTGTTAACGATTTTCTGCCGTATGGTTTGGTTTTGTTGTATTCGGCTATACTTGTAAGAACTGTGAATTACGTGTGTGTCCTTACAATAAACTTTGTGATAATTCCGGCGGCATTTTCGATTTTACATCCTGCAAATCCCCTACAAATATATAACAATACTTTTAATTTGTCCATAACATACAAATACATATCTACAAAAATATATAAAATATTTATGTTTTTCTCCATTTCTAAAAAAATAGCATTGAAAGAATGTCATGAGACGAAAATGAATGTCATGAGATGTGATAATTTGAAACAAACAAACATAGTTCCGGAGAAGGGGAGAAAGGGGGTCGTTTTGTTTATAACAATTTTATATGTTAGATAATTCACTTTTCATGTTTCCAAGATTTATTATCGAGTCTAGATGTGGTAAATATTTTCTGAATAGAATTAAGAGAAGATTACGTAATTAGACATTCGCCTCTTTGCTTCTAAATACATGCATATTATCACGTTTGTTTTTGTAAGAGGTAGGCAGACATGATGGACCTCCATCTACTTGAGAAGCTCCTTTCGTTTCATCTATTTTCATTAATCTCTCCTTTTTTACTTAAAATACCGCCGTGATAAACATATTGCCAGACAAACATATATCGTTAGGATATAAATTCGGGAGCTAAGCAACTTAGTAACATAGTAAGAACAATTTTGGGTTTGAAGCCTAACTCTAGACACAATCCAGTGTAAAATAACGGAAACTTATTTTATGAAATTTACCTTGACGGGAATTGAATCCGAGACCAAATCACAGAAGCAATCATACTAAACATATAATCATAAGTGAGGATTTTTCAGAATTTTTGACTATAATAATTTTGCCATTTTCCCATATTTTTCCAAAAGAAGCCCATTAATCGTATAGGTTTACAAATTATTAAATCTTCTTCTTGTATATAAAAATGAATGTTTGTCTGTATGTCCTTTATAGAATCGTAAACTATACATTTGATCATGTGATGATCTTTAGCAAAGTTGTTGTGCATGAGCCAGAGAAGGTTTCTGAGTTGGTTCACAATTGGGCCCGGTGGCTGGCGCTGCTGTCGGCATATCGACTGAAGCTTTTCCGGGCAGGACGACGTCTGCCGGGACAACTAGTTACCAATAAAAAATAAGTCAATTTTATTAAGTCATTGTCATTATTTGCAAAGAATTTATTACCTTAATAGTTTAGAGACATTATTTTATAATAGGTTTAATTTTTGAAGGTATCACCACTTTCAACCCACGTGTTCGTTACTTCTGTTTTTCTTATTGTGGCGCAGCATCATATATTATTGGAAAGGCAAGTAACAAAAAATAATTTTGAAATAATGGTCACTTAATTTGAGAATCGTTCACGTACCATGAGGACGAAACGTATTGTTTTTCGGTACCCCTGAAAGCGTATTTGTAAACTTCATGACGATTGGTTGAACATTTAAGGCGTGATCAAACAAACTCATTTTTTTTTAAATTGCTACACGCCATCAAAGAAATGCGCACACCTGCCTGTCGTTAAAACGCAGTTCATTACCTTTCTTGCATTCGGAGTTCTTTTGTTTACTTCGTGTTTAAAATTTGCAATGAAGAAAACATCCTATTGTTATCGTACTTGTTTTATGGCCGTCATTAGTGTCGAACTAATCCTTGTTGCTATTGCATTGCGTCAAAGCTTGCCAGGTGTGCGGATTAACTCGGTGAACGCGGTTCTTTGTTCAGTAAGTATAAAACAATGCCCGAACGGAGGGGTGGAGCAGTCAAGCGACGACTACGATACGAATAAGAAGTACGTTTGACAGGCGATACAGTGACGGACTTTGCGCGTGTTATTGAATCGTGCAGTTTTGTACTGGTTGCGTCCAGTTCTATTTGTACCTGTGTTATACGTGTTTGTATAGTTCTAATAAATTCTATAGTCAGTCCAACGGCATTTTAATTCGAGTCCCGTAACTCGTAACAATATCAAATAGGGATAGATGTTATTACCTTAAAGGGCTTCAACATTTTCCGCAGCTCGCCGCTCTCATTGAGTTTCTCCACGGTGTCCGCATCCTGGAAAATTTTAAGAATTAATTTTAATCAGGTTTCGTTAAATGTTCACAATAATAAAATCACTGAGCAAGAAACATCTGGAAAGCTTAGAACTAAGGGCCTCACTTATAATCGTTTCTTAAATTTAAACTCAGCAACTGATTAGTGAAATTTCTTACTCATAAACTCCTCTTTAGTCGAATATTTTGAGTACAACCTACGTTAATCATTCAAATTTCGTTTATCTGTGCTCCTCTTAGGTAAACATCAAGTAATACACGATTATAAGTGAAAAAAAAAGATATAATATATAATGGATTCGGGTCTAGATCAGATTCTCTTACTTAAGAGATGCCTAATCGTTTCTTAACGAGATTATTATAAGTAAGGCCGTAAATGTTTAATTTTTTTGAAGTGATAACTTCTTATGGGAGTGTAAACCGCTTCGTCACGTAACGCGTTACGGCGCTGGTCTTTCTGGCTTCCGTTTCACTCATGCAAGTTAGCACTTCTGTCGAGCGTTCGAGACGCACAGGTTTTTTTTAAATGCAGGAGTTCAGCAGACAGGCAGACAGGAAAGCGGTTACCATCGCCTATGAACATTTACAACACCAAAGGTACTACAAATAGGCTGCTGCTCTCTTAAAGGAGTCTGGAATCTGGTGACTAATGCCGGAACACAACTCAAGGCTGTTATGGCGGCATACACTAGACCAGGGGTGGTAGCCATCCAGTCGGTCAAATACCCTACTAGCTGGCTGTGGGTTGTTTTGTCGCCTCTTACAACAGGCCGCCAGGCCGCATGAAGTTGTATTCTTTCTCCGTTCCTGCGCGAATAATTCAATTATGAGTTACAAGTGATTTTGAAATGTTATTGCTTTAAAGATTTAGTGGGTTTTTTTAAGCAAAATTAATTTTGGCTAGCAGAAGATTATATAGATGTCAGCCGCAGAACTGTGTCACTCTAGCGTCTTCGTTGCCTCCAGGACAATTGCCATTTCTAGTACATATTCTTCTTCTTGATGAATATGTCTATGTATAACTATAAGTATAAAGTTTAAACATTATATATGATTTCATAATTCTAATGGATGTATACATTTATTTGGTTCTCTCGTTAATTGAGTGAGTTAACTTGGATACGTTAAGTCACTCAATTAAAAATGAAAGTCATATAGATTTCAGTTTCTTTTTCTACCCCTAGTGATACACATCTTACTTGTAAAGCAATTAAAAAGCTAAAGTAACAATCACAATCCCAGTGGACGGTCGGTGAATAATGGCCGACAAATGCCAGAGGTGACTGGTATGAGCTATTGTTAATATATTAATTTAATTTATTTTACTAATTAACCAAATTTTTTTATTGATACAACTCGGCGTATTCCGCGAAGGTATAATCCGTAGCCCATCAGGTGCTTTATTACCTTGGCTGTTTAAATTATCAGTAGTTTTTTTTCTAAATCTTATCTTATTGTTAGTTTTCTTTTGTTTGTGCTAATTTTCTTAATATTGATTTGTAACCAACTGTTGTTAATCTCTTATCCCTTTGTGTTTATGGCCGACCTTCGAGTGAAAACATTATAAACAGTCTATTGTTCATTTTTGTTACAAATTCTTTAAGCATGTTTTTTTCCATTAAAGCTTTACAATTTTGAGAATTTCAATATATATAGTCTATGCGTGTGTATTGGGATATCCAACATGTCTATTTTGCGAATATATTATAAAAAATCGGCCCAGTGAGTCATAGTTAGTTGAGTTTCAACTGCAATCGAGGCGTTATTAAATATACATTCGGAACGATTTTACGCCGACAGGCTTTGCGCGTCTTATGTTATTACGAACTCATACCTTACGGTTTGTATTTCTTGTATTTGGTAGTGTTTGTAAGAACTGCAAATTGCATGTGTGTACTTCTAATAGTTTGTGATCTTGTGAAACAGCACTTAATTCGAATTCCGCATTATGTAACAATAATTACTATGCTTAAACATCACAGTAATTAATATATTTGAATTATAACGGTTATCAAGGCGCTTCTGACTAAAATGGTATTGCTTCAAAAACAATTATTGCGCCGAGACATATTTAGCCTTCAGTTTGAAAGCTAATTCCGCACTACAAAGGTAAAACTTCAAACAGTAAAATTGTATACAAAGTAGGTAGTTTTAGTTCTCGATATTGCAGGTACTAAGGGTATTATCCTGCTTACCATATTGACGCTTAAAATTAAGCCTGGGGAGTAGAGAGGGTTGTTTTGTAAGAGGTTTTGCTATTTAATATTAAGTCTTTTAAATTAGTAGAGCTTTTTGAAATACAAGTACACTTGCCTACCTAAATATTTGAAGATCAGATAGATATTGTTAATATTCAGATGAGAATATATTATAGATACGAAGTACAGCAGCAAATACTAATAATTGTAAATTATTAGATCATTTCCTGTAGCTTTCCTTGCGTAATTGATGGTCACGCCAACTTCATTGGTATGTAGAGATTTCAGTTTGGATTTTCGGTATGGTAGATTTGATAAAACTAACTTCTCATGATTATATAACGAGGTCTGGTCTGGGTGTCACAGATCGAGTTGTTCGTTGTACCCGTAAAACAAGTGTAACTACTAATTAGTAAGCATGGTTATGGGTTAATTCAAGGTTACCTAATCTACACAAGGTCACCCTGCTCACTGATTTTTTAAGGCGGGGGGGTGAGACCACGAATGGGACCAGAGTAAAATCGCCGGCTTGTGTGGAGACTCGAATACTCAATACTCCACTAAAACCACCATCCTCCCATGTGCCACGAGCTTATGGCAGCAAGAGCGTGAGACTTAGAACGTAGTTACGCCCACGCCCATCCTAGCGTATCAGTGCTTGAGAATGCCCCGGGAGTGCCCTGTGTGTGTGTGTGTGTGTGTGTGTGTGTGTGTGTGTGTGTGTGTGTGTGTGTGTATGTATGTATGTATGTATGTGTGTGTATGTATGTATGTGTGTGTGTGTGTGTGTGTGTGTGTGTGTGTGTGTGTGTGTGTGTGTGTGTGTGTGTGGGTGTGTGTGTGTGTGTGTGTGTGTGTGTGTGTGTGTGTGTGTGTATGTATGTATGTATGTGTGTGTATGTATGTATGTGTGTGTGTGTGTGTGTGTGTGTGTGTGTGTGTGTGTGTGTGTGTGTGTGTGTGTGTGTGTGTGTGGGTGTGTGTGTGTGTGTGTGTGTGTGTGTGTGTGTGTGTGTGTGTGTGTGCGTGGTGTGAGTGAATGAGTGTGAGTATGTTTATGTTTTCTTAATGTACCTAGAAGTATTCTTTTTGTTCTTCCATGGTTAAAACAATCAAAGATTTTTTTTAACTTTCAAACAGCTCACCCTTTAACTTTTGAAAAAGGTCCTAGTCGTCATGTGAAAATATCAATAAGCCTCGTAATCAAATTAAGCTCCTTCAGGTAACAAAGATTTAAAATATTAACTTACATTACCATAATACTTTACTGATCCGCTGAGGATAGTACAATAATACGACTTAAAGAAATAAGATGCAAAATAAGCCTTAATATACTTGAGATAAAGTTTAATTTTGCTTGAATTCAAAAGTATATTTCTTACTAAAGATCACAATAGACGGACTCATTATACGTGTTATGAAAGTGGAGAAAAGTTTGTAGTTATATACAGATTAAGATATTATAGTTAGAGATTAGATTAAAACGTAGCCTTTAGAAAAAAATAAGTCTTTGTTAATACACTAGGGATTTTTCGCTCGTATAGAAGCGAATAAGGCGGTGGTGCAAACCAACGCCGTAGGCTGCTTGCGGTGTGACGGTGTACGCGACTAACGACTAGTTACTATGAAAATTCTTTAGAGAAGAGAAGTAGAAGAAGATAAACACATAAACACAAAATTATTCCTAAATATGACTGTTCACATATTAGAGCACGCATAATTGTATAAGAGTTGCGGTGCATCATGTTCAGCCAGTTAGGCATAAAAATCATTATACAGTTAAACTTGGTTAAGTAGGACCTGGATAAGTGAGAAACCTCCATAACTGGAACTCATGTTGATTGAGGTCCCAACACTTTGGCACTGTATTACCCCTGTTAGTGGGACGAAGCAAACCTCTATATCTGAGATTCGTTCTTTCGATTTATCATCAAAGTTACCTCTATAACTGAGACAGCGACTGAATTTTATATGCATAGACCTCTGTAACTGAGATTAAATCGTTTTGTTTGTTTATTCTACCCGCAAATTCCGCATTTAACTACGTAAGTAATTTTGAGCATCAATGACCTCCAGTTTTAGTTTCGCTTCACTATTATACGTCATTTTATTTAATAATCGTACCTCTATAACTGAAATACCCTGTATTCTGACCTTTATTAATAGAACCCTCTGTAAATGAGACAGATATTTATTTATACCTGGATTTATATCTGAGACACCGGGTAAGTGGAATACCTCTATAAGTGAAACCACATTGCAGGTCCCTTGATTGCAGGCCACTTAACCAGGTTTCACTGCATTAAAAGGTGAAGCAAAAACTTTGTTGCCCAATTTTGACGAAAATTGTGCGAATGGAGTAATATCAAATTTCGCACACTTATTGATTATATAGAGAAGGAGTGCAAAATGCTAATATTTTTTGCAAATTGTGCATAAAATTACATTAAATCGATAAAAAACTTTACACACACTACCGTGTATTGGACACACACACGCTTAAATACTCTTTTGTTTATTGTTAGTCAAATTAAAAGTGTAGCCTTGGCGAAATCTGTGTTTATAGAAATATAGTCTTTGTCATTAATTATAATGGTCTAATAACTACAATTAACAATTACTATGTCATAAATTAATTAGTTATAGTCATTTTTTATTAATTTTATATTTGCCTGTTATTTTTGTAGATGATAAATTATGTATAAAATTCCAATATAGTGTTACGAGTTACGCAGGACTCGAATTAAAATGCCATTGGAATTACTATAGAGTTTATTAGAACTATACAAACACGTATAACATAGGTACAAATATAACTAGATACTCCTAGTACTAACTGCACGCTCCAATAACACGCGTAAAGTCCGTCACTATATCGCTCATTGAATCTACGTCTTGCTCGTACCGTAATCCTCGCTTGACTGCCTCTCTCCGCATTGGGCCATTGCTTTATAATGCACTGATGCCATACCTGGCAAGCTTCGACGCAATACAGTAACAACAAGGATTAGTTCGACACTAATGACGGCCATAAAATAAGTACAATAACAATAGAATGTTTTTCTTAATTATTAATTCTAAACACAAAGTAAACAAAAGAAATCCTAAATCCGGGAAGGTAATAAATTGCGCTTTACGACAGGCAGCTATACATTGACCTTTGTCGGCATGTAACAATAGTATTTAATAATCTGTAGCATAATTTCCAACCTATATTCTAATATATGAGTGAGTTGAAAATAATTCGAAAAGGTTAAGGGTCAAAACGTAGTAGTCTTTTAATATAAAAGGTTTTTAAATCAAACAAATAAAAACCAAGACTCCTTTAAATTGAACAATAAATAAGCAAATGTTTTATGGTCCAGGAGCCAGGTACAATTTTGGTCAATTATTTCATCTCGAGCGAAACTTCCTAACATGCATTAGGCACTTATACTATGAATACTCGCGACCATCAGCTGCGACTCCGTGGGTGGGGCGGGCAGTGGCAGCCTCCCACGCATGGAGAAAAAAAAAACAGTCATTTCCTCCCATTTGAAAATTTGTCAGATTATAGTTTACCTAGTATTTTAAAGAAAAATGAAAGTCAGCTGACCATAACATGGTGGATTATATGTCAGCTAGCTGCTTGAACATGAAAAAAAAAATATATTTTCAATGATTTCTTCTCAACTAAAAATTTACCTGGTGGTCGTTTATATGCTACTATGAATGAAAATTAATGTCAGCTTGCTGTATCTAAGTGGAAAGTTTGTCAGCTGGTACCTTCAACGGTGTAACGCAGCAACATCGATCACCTACTGTATCTTATCAGCTGACGACTTTTCCCTTGACTTGCAGCTAGCTGATTTTTTTCATTATTTACTAGACTATGTTATCAATCCTCTTATACATTTTCGTCCGGCAGAAAATAACGTATCTTAAGTTATTCTTTCTTTCTATATCGCAGTTAGATTTCGGATTAAAATTACCTTCTCCAGGTGCTATGCTATAACAAAAGGTACCCTTGGAGGGGTAAGTTTTACCCATGAGTCATGGGCCATGACTGCGAACAAAGGCCCTTTGTTGTGTATAGCGCATGTAGAAGATTTTCGGTAGATAAAAAATGTGGGGAACGTAGACAGAGAAACCTATAGACAAATTGATAGCTTTTGCCGCATTCACACAAGAAAAAGAGCAACTTATGCCGATGTCGTATAAAAGAATGAGACAGAACGATACTATTTTTTGTTTCACTGAGCGTGCCGCGGCTTAGACTACCGGTGATCTTAACAAAGTTCGACAGCTGAAGCGCAGCAGCTATCGTCTTCCTACAAAATACAGTTTTCGCGTGCTCATATGAAGTAATTCATATTATATTTTGTTTTCAATTCAAATTCATTAAAAATATTTTTTTTTTCATATTCAAGCAGCCAGCTGACATATAATCCACCATGTTATGGTCAGCTGACTTTGTTTTTTCTTTAAAATACTAGGTAAACTATAACCTGACAAATTTTGAAATGGGAGGATATGACTGAAAAAAAAAATTTTTTCTCCTTGCGTGGGAGGCTGCCACTGCCCGCCCCACCCACGGAGTCGCAGCTGACGGTCGCGAGTATTCATGGTATAAATCCCTAATGCATTTCACAAATTTTTGATTGGGAGGGACTTGGTCATGAAAATCTGTCACTGGCTCCTGGTCCATTAGAAGACATAAAAAAAGTAATAAAATATTATTATGTCGTAGTTATTGTTAAATGTTTAGGCACAGCACGCATTTGCGATTGCAGTAGTAATTTGCAGTCGTAAACGTTTGCTAGGACTATGGT